>CALZFC010000049.1:52500-315000 GCA_945643635.1 Allodiplogaster sudhausi
AAGAGAGAGAGAGAGAGAGAGAGAGAGAGAGAGAGAGAGAGAGGAAGAGCACACACACAGAGATAGAGAGAGAGAGAGAGAGAGAGAGAGAGCGGAGCAGTCTGACACAGAAGAGATGGTTAATGGTTATCTCAACGCTGCTCGTTCAGCAGTTCATCGTACAAGAAAGGAGAAGAAAGAGTGAGAGACTGAGAAAGAGAGAGAGAGAGAGAGATAGATAAAAAGAGAGTGGAAGATAGAGATTTCAGAACATTATACGCTGAAAAAAGAGAAACGAAAAGATGAGGAGAGAGAATGAGAAAGACCGCCAGAGAAAGGCCCATTTGGGTCAAAAATAAAATATAAAAAAACAGAAACTTCTTTTGGACACATATGTATTTATTTATGAAACTTTCCTGTTAATATTTAAAAAAAAGGTCTGTTCTTAGAAATCTTGGGGAGAGCAGAGGAGATAGAGTAGAGGAAGAGACAAAATACTCGAGAGAGCGAGAGAGAGAGCAGGTGAGAAGGAGGACGAAAGAAAGTGAGGGAGAGGGACAGAGAGAGACAGAGAGAGAAAGAGAGAGACTGGGAGAGAAAAGGATGGAGGGAAAGAGAGTGAGTGAGAGAGTGAAACAACGAGAGATGCTACCATGAGACAGACGAGTTGCAATTTATATGGCACAATGAAAAGATATGATAGAGAGTAAGAAAGAGTGAGAGAGCGAGAGAGAGAGCGAAAGAGAGAGAGAGAGCGAGAGAGAGAGAGAGACGGTATACCTAGACTATATATATAATAAATTTATTTGTCCTCTTTCGCTCTTTCTGTTCTCCCCACGTTAACTCTCCCTCTCAGCTGTGTTTTGTCTTCTATGGACCGGGAAGTCAGCAGAAAAAGGCTGGAGACAGCCATGACTATTGAAGAGCGGCAGAGGAAGATGGGAACGAGGACGAGGGAGATGAGAAGAAAGACCTTTTTCTTCTCACTCCTTCTTTCGCATGTTTTATCTCTATTAGCCTCTCCAACCTTGCCTTTCTCTCTAGTACTCCCTAGCTTGCGCTCATACTCTCTCCATCCTTCACATTCTGTTCCGCCAACACACTCTCTCTCTTTCTCTCTCTCTCTCTCTCGGGTTCCCTCGTTATTTCGGGATTTTTTCTCCTTCACTTTTTCTCGGAACGGACCAGTCGACGGCAGAGATGCAGTATGCGCCAGCGGCCAGCTGTGTCGACCGATGGGAGCAGCCGAGGGGGAGAGAGTGAGAGAGAGGGAGAGAGGAGAGAGAGGGAGAGAGGAGAGAGAGGGAGAGGGAGAGTGAGAGAGAGGGAGAGAGTGAGAGAGATGGAGAGAGAAACAGAAGGAGAAGGAGGGAGGGAGAATGGGAGGGGGGGAAAGAAATAGAAGGAGAGGAAGAGTGGGAAAGAGGGAGAGAGGGAGAGGGAGGAAGGGAGGAAGGGAGGGAGAGAGAAATAATGAGAAAGAAAGAGGCTATAAGAGAAAGAGAGACAAATGGAGAAAGAAGGAGAGGAGAATGAGAGTAGGAGTGTCCAGGGGATGAACGGATGTTCATCTTTCGCATGCACTCTCTGGCACTTTCTCTCAGCCAGCCGTTCTTTTCTTCTCCTGCTCATTCCATCTCCTTCTCTCTTCTTTCCCTCCTCTATCACTCTCTCCTCTCTCTCTCTCTCTCTCTCTCTCTCTCTCTTTCTCACTGAAGATGCCAAAAAAGTCGCCGTAGCAGCTGACAAAGACCGACTCAGACCCGATGTGAGAGGGACCTGAAAGGGAAGACACCGAAAAATTCATTTCCCTTTCTCTATTTCTCACTCACGTGCTTGTTCCTCTTTTTGGGTCTGATATTACTTTACCTATTTAGCTACTTCAAACGGCATGGCAGTGATATTTTTTTTAAGAGAAAAAAAAATTAATCTTGGTTACTGCAACAGCAGATTCGCATTGCATTGCACGACTGCCTAAATGCTTATTTTAGACTCCAATGTCCATATATGAGAATAGAAATAGAAATGTGCAAATGTATGCCTTGCAGCCCCTGCACTACGCCTCGGTTCTTCTTCTCAGTTGTCTTTCTGGTGCACGACTCTGCCACACATTGATAAGCGACCAAATGTTAAGTTAATGGGCTGATCTGGCAATTCCCATGTGCAAGAATACTGATTGGAAGGCGGGGAACAAACTGAAATAGCCAAAATGTACTATTCAAATTTGTTTTCCTCATTACCGAGTAGGTGCTCTCTCTCATAATATCTGATGGTGAGAGGCGAATTAAAGGAGGTGAAATCTCCTTCTAGGAGAGAAGATAAATATATAAAAAGGTTGCATGGAGAGATGTGAAAGGAAACGTACGGGAAGTAAATATCAAATGCCTAGGGGGCTTGAAAAGTGATGTGAGAGAATGCGAGGGAGCACATTGAGAATAGAGGATGAGACGGTAGCAGGTATGTAAATATGTAGCTGTGCCGGAGGTACTCTTGAATTGGCAGATGGATCGAGGGCCAGCGAGAGAGAGAGAGAGAGAGAGAGAGAGAGAGAGAGGGAGGGAGAAAGAACGAGAGAGGGAGAGAGAGAGGAAAACGGAGAGAGAGAGAGGGAGGGAGAGAGAGAACGAGAGAGGGAGAGAAAGAGGAAAACGGAGAGAGAGAGAGGGAGGGAGAGAGAGAACGAGAGAGGGAGAGAGAGAGGAAAACGGAGAGAGAGAGAGTGAGGGAGAGAGAGAACGAGAGAGGGAGAGAAAGAGAAAAACGGAGAGAGAGAGAGGGAGGGAGAGAGAGAACGAGAGAGGGAGAGAGAGAGGAAAGCGGAGAGGGAGAGAGGGTAAGGGAGAGAGACGGAGAGGGAGAGAGAGAGGATAGTCACGTATGGAAAGGATATTCAAAACCGCCGCCAAGTATGGCCGCAGCTTCAGAAAAGGCTGCGAGGAGTAAAATGAGAAGGTCCAAGTGCAGAGCACACTTGAGGTATGCATTCAGCTGCTGCGCACGTATACTTCTGCCTCCGGGCATGAAAGCAGAGGCCTTTTCATGGCAGGTCCATATATCCGGCCATCGTAGTACCACGGGGCCATGGATCTCCTCTGTGAACTAGTAGAAGCGTCGCCGATTCCAAGACTCTACGAGTTACAACATATTAAGTACATGGTATCTAACAAATGGTATTAACTGCTAATTATTCTGGAAGTTGCACAGCTGGAAATGAGACAGATTGTGCAGCTGGAAGGAATGTGTTTCGTGTCGGAACGGAACAGAGAACTACCAGTCAAGGTACACGGTGAAACGATTACGCCCTATTGATCTCAACATATTCTTACAAGATCAAGCGAGGCATGCGAGAGAAAGAGAAGAGAGAGAAAGAAGGAGAGAGAGAGAAAGAGAGAGAGAGAGGGTGAGAAAAGAAAGAGAGTGTAGGAGAAACGAGAGAAAAGAAATAATAGCAAACTGAGAAAGAGCACCTCTTGAACCATGGCATGGTTCGACATTCCACCTGCCATATTTTTGTGCTTTCGTTCTCTATTGGCTTAATTCTATGTCTATCTGTCTCTCCTTTTCCAATCGCTCTCTCTCTCTCGCTCTCTCTCTCTCTCTCTCTCTCTCTCTCTCGCTTTCTCTCTATTCCACCTTATCAACCCTTCCTTCTGCATAAGTTTGCAAGCCAGTAGCCGAGAATCAGCTGCATGACAAGAAGAAAAGGTCAAATTCTGTTCAGATCTACTCTTCTATTTCGTTGAAAACCAATATAGAGGGAGAGAGATAAAATGGAAAGAGAAGAATGAGAGGGAGAGAAAAAGAGGATGAGTGAACCAGAAAGAGTGAGAGCGATAGAGAGAGAGTGATCGTGAGAGAAGAGGAGAGATATTATGCAGAGAAGTAAAGACATCTTGCTTCTAAAAGAGAATCCGGAAGCTGTTCCGCTTGGCAGGCTCGCATTCACAAACACCGCCAGAACCTCCTCTCCGGCTGCTGTGGCCGATGGCCAAGGTGCAGACAAATGAAGGTCAAGACACGCAAAAACATCAAAGATGCACTTTAAAGCGCCAGCAAACATTCGCGAAATTTATAGAGACAGAGAGATAGAGAGAGAGAGATAGAGAGAGATGGCAGAGAGTGAGAGAGAAGCAGAGAGAGAGAGCAGGGCGAAATAACGGGCAAAAAGTGGCTAGAAGATTTATTCGCAGATCTTACTTTGCAGCAGACAGGATGTCGCCCGGCATGCAAAACCGAAAAAAAAGAAGAAGAGAAAAGGAAATGAGACACAGAGGTTCACGAAGATACATTACTGAAAAGAAGAATGTGAGATAGGGAATGGAAAGATGGGCAGAGGTTTGACGTAGTGGATTAGAAAAGGGGATTAGATAAGGATCTGTCTGAAAACAGGATAACAACAAAGCGAATGGAAAAATTACAAAAAATATTCAAAATATTAGGAATATCATTAAGATCAAATTAACATAACTTTCAAGTAATTCATGTTCTGGATCACAGTTTAAAAAAAAGGCGGAAAGTTACATTTGATCTTCAAATGAAGAAGAATAGTTCTATTTCTCGCATTTTGTTTTTTTTTAAAGAATTTTTTTTAACACTTCCTTGTTGCGTATGAATGGAGGAGCAATGCCACAATACAGCCCCATCGCTTTCTCTCGCCAAGTCATTCTTTTTGTCTCTTTCTCTCCATCTCTCTCTCCATCTCTCTCTCCGTCTCTATTTCTCTCTTTCTCAGTTTCTGCCTCTCTATAACTCACTCTCTATTCATAGCATCGTTCTCGCCAACTCATCAGGTGCTCCCCTTCCTCCTCCCCACCCACCCCATACCATCCAATCCAAGCACGTGTTCCGCTGTCTGCATGCTGCACCCTCTCTGAATAGCATGCTCTCTCGCCAACCTCGCCCTCCTCCCGATCAGAATCAGCTGACTAACGGTGAGAGAAACGAGGAGGAAAGGTCAGCGAAATGCAGAGACCGGAAGAGATAGAGATAGAGAGAGAGAGAGATAGATAGAGAGAGAGAGAGATAGAGAGAGGAGCGAGAGTATAGAGAAGCAGAAAGAGAAGTAGAGTAGGCCCGATTGATAGTCGTTACGTTCTATTCTACCCTCATCCTTCTAAAAAGAGTTCCTTTGTTATTAATCTCTTCCCTCTGATTCTGTGCATCTCTCGCATATGCTCTTCTTTGAATTTTCTTTATCACCCTCTATTAATCTCTCTCTCTCTCTCTCTCTCTCTCTATACTCTCTCTCTCTCTTACCGGTTAATCTCTTCATTCCTAGCTCTCTCAACATATTCTCAATGACCAGTAGTCACATCGCCTACCCTGTAGGGCAAAAGCATTGCAGTCAGTATCTTTCTCGTTCTCCTTCTGGCCATCTTATCACTTGCCAGGAATGTCCTCTTACATATATTTTTTTTTACAAGAGGGAATGAAGTAAATGGAAAAGGATCCTTTGAAAACAAGCAATATCTTTTCATAAAAAAAAACAAGACTCTCACCTGCCTAACCCTTATGATATTTGAAAATTCTGCGAAGTATCTTCACCCAATATGCTATGGTTCCAGTCTCATTCACAGAAGTTCCAGCAGTCTAACATCAAGCAATCATATAAGACCACTTGTTTTATTTTTTTCAGTACAAAATTTCGCCCTAAATTGAGAACATCAACAATGGCATTCCATACGCTTGAAAAAGTGGTCAAATCAGCGTTTTAGCATTTTTCTGTCATTTAGAAATGGTAAAAAGTGGAATATTCTAAAATAGGCTAAATAATTTTCGACTATATTTAAAGAAAGGAAAACAAACTTTTTGGTTGACATCTTGATCAATATAAATGGTTTTAATTAAGAATCATATTTAATTAATTGTGCTTGCAAATCATGAGTAAGGGTAGAGTGGGAATATGTATGTATGTATTAACAGTTGAGACTGAAACGGCCGACGAGGTGTTTCGCTGTTTCAGTGCTCGCTTCGTGGTTCCATTACGAAAGAAGGGGAACAATATCTGAATCACAGGAATCATTTCTCTCTTATTCCTCTCTCTCTCTCTCGCATTCTCTTCCTCTCTTTCTCTTTCTTTCTGAACTATTTTTAATTGTTGACCGCGAAAGATTCGTCAGACTTTTTCCACATGTGCCGCTCTCGCGCGCAAGAGCCCAGAAATGTCAGGTGATCGTGCATATTTTCTGAATAACCGTCATTCTCTCTCTCTCTCTCTGTCGGCCTCCTTCTCCTTCACCCTATCTCTACTCTCTCTCTCTCTCTCTCTCTCTCTCTCTCTCTCTCTCTCTCTTCACCTTCTCTCTTTCATTCTCTTTTTCTGTTTTCTCTTCTTCAAGGAAGTACGGAATTGATCACGGAGACGGACGGATCAGCTGAATGTTGATACGGTGTAGAGATGCAAGTGTACTTGATCACTGGGATCTCTGAGGTGAGAGAGAGAGAGAGTGAGTGAGAGAGAGAGAGTGGGAGAGAGAATGAGAGAGGGCGAGAGAGAGAGAGAGCAGTGCGAAATAGTGCGAGATTTAGAGAAGAGAAGAGTAGCGCGAGACATAGAGTGGCAGTGAGAAAGTAAATGAGCGGAAGTTGGCACGCACTTTGACACGGGAAGTTACTGAAACAGCTGATGCTCGTTTGTCGACGACATCAGGATACTCGGAATGGTGGAGAGAGTATGGGAGAAGGAAAGAGCGGAGAGAAAGAGAGAGAAGAAACTAATGAACGAGAGAATGTAGTTTTGTTTGTGGAGAGGGAGTGAAAGAGAATGATGAGAGAGAGAGCGAGAGAGAGAGAGAGAGAGAGAGAGAGAGAGAACATAAGCAGCCGACAAGAGGCATGCAACAGCTGCTCTATCTCGGACCTCGAAGAAATGATGCTACGGCCTCTGCTTTTCCAATGAACAAGGACACATGTCATGGGTTGGGGTAAAAAAACAGAGGACGTCAGAGAAGGAGAGAGAGAGAGAGAAAGACAAGGAAGTAAGAGAAAGAGGGTGAGAGAAAGAAAGAGACTGATGCGAGAGAGGGAAAGCGATGCGAGAGAGAGGGAGAGAGAGAGAGAGAGAGAGAGAGACTGATGCGAGAGAGAGAGACTGATGCGAGAGAGATGTGAGAGAGACAGCGACATCGAGCAAGTGATGAGGAAGAACTTTTTATTATTAAATAGTTCCATGGTTCTCTACTGTACTCTTGTGACACATCACGGAATCCCTCGATGATATTCACAAGGTTCCAAGAAGTTCCTCTCGCATTCTTTGCTCCTGGCTTCTCCCGAAACGTAGTGAAGCGAACTTTTTTTGTTTGTGGAAGAAAGGGCGAACTGGTGGGGTCGGTCGACACACACCGTAAGCAGAAGAGAACTAGGTTTCCGAAACGTCGAAATCTTCCAAGTACTCGAAAGTCAAACCGGCACACAATTTATTGACTCAGCCGATCAAAGGCCATCGCAGGAATGATTGATAGAAACCAGATGCACGGCGCGAAATAAATGATTAATTAATAAAAGGAACAATGGTACAGCGCGTAACCATCACTCGATAAGAAAAACTTGTTTCCACTGGACACAATAAATGTAATACGTTCTACATGGCAGCTGGAAACTTTCCACGCGTAAAACAAAAGATTTACATCAGAAGTTTCCTACCGGGCTACAGAAAGGTATCCATAGGGCAAAAACAGCAATAAAAATCGTGATTCTAGTAATGTTTAGTTAAAAAATATACATTGCGTGCCAAGCGTATCTTGATCGATATAATAAATATCTGTAAATAACTGGATCTTTAGATAATACACTTGAAAACAACAATTCCAAGTAAAAATCCCGTTATTTTAAGAAAAGAAAAAAAACAAATCAACTGTGCACGGAATCACGAATACAGTAGTTAAGTGAATAAATATATGGAAATAGAAGAAAAGAGATAGTAATTGGCTGCGGCTGCTTGTCGATTCTAGAAGAACTGCGTGCTGTTTCCATTCCAGTTCCCCTCCTCTCCATCCGTTCCTGCCCCTCCCTCCGAGTGCTCGTCGTTGTGAAGAGTGCGAATGTTTCCGCTCTCAAGAAAGAGAAGCATACATTTTGTCAGACAGAACAACAAAGCGCTTGCTGAGTACTTACGAAAAAAAGATAGCTTACTCGATTCCAGAACACCAAGAAATCACGGAAGATACTAAAAGAGATTGCTTGATTTTGAGCGCCATTAACGTGAGTGTTGGTGAGACGACATTGTCCAATCGTTTATTTTGTATTGACTCTCCCAACAGAAGAGGTCTAATACCTGGCGGACTTCGGCCGGTCGTGGCAGTCCCCTGCGGCGGCGGGCGCCCTCTTCCTCGTTAGCGGCAGCACTTCCTCCCCTCTGCTGGCTGCTCCCAGCAGTCACGGCTGTATTCTTCTTCTTCTGAGAAGCATCTGGAAACCAACATGTAAAAATGTTTACAACGATGTCATAAAAGAAGACGAAACAATGACATTATATAATAAATAAATAAAATACGCACACAGATACCCACAAACCTTTCTCTTTTCGACCTCCCCCTCCAAATCCGAGGAAAGCAAGGAGATACTGCAGGGGCGAGAGGAAAAGGAGTGTGAAGAGATGAGAGAAACCCCCGAAGATGCCCGACGGCCCCACCAATGCCTGCACATTTCCCACTGCTCCGGCCGCTTTCGACTCCTGAAAAATTAAGTTCCAAAAGCTGCTGAAAAGCGGTTAGGTGCTGAACCCTCGAGGCCTGGTCTGTTGTGAAACCAACGGCCCTGGAGGTGTTCTTATTGGTGTGTAATCGACAGTATCCTTTTTCCCCTGCATACAGAATTTTTACACACCTTAAAACTACTTTTCTGGTAGTGTAGGTGTCCAAAAAAGGTCCACTTTGAACGCTGTATATTAAATCTATCAATGCCTATCAGAGATAAGAGAGCGAGCGAGAGAGAGAGAGAGAGAGAGAGAGAGAGCGAGAGAGAGAACGAGAGAGAGAAAGAGAGAGAGAGAGAGAGAAAGAGAGAGAGAGAGAGAGAGAGAGAGAGAGAGAGAGAGAAGAGAGTCCAACCAAAATGACGAGGAGAGTGGAGGCGGGAGTGAGGGAGAGTGCGAGAAGGCTCTGCTCGCCTTCCTCTTCAGAGAAGACGCGGCGGGGCGCGGCTTGCGCGATGCGGAAGGCGCCGCCGCCCACGCGTGGGTCCTGCGAAGAGAAAAGTTAAACGAATACATTTATGGTGTTGGTTCCTTGAAAATTTTCGTGCAAGGAAAAGATATAGAACTTAAGTACACAAAATTGGCTCGTTAACAAAATGTCCTGATAAGAAAAAAAGTTATGTAAACGAATCTAGTCCCTTAAAAATTAACACAACATCCACGATCCAAAAGTTGAATCTTACATATAGGAATGCAAGTGTTTTTTTTTGTGAAGTAATTAGCATAATTTAAGTTCTTTGATTTCAGAATTAAAAAAATTATATATTGACACCATATTTTTCTTTCTTATTCTTACCTGACGAACAATCTCCTTGAGCGAATTGAGCAGGTCAGACGACGCGAATTCTTGCACGAAAAGGCTGCCATCCGGAAATTTGAACTGAAAATGGTAATGGATATTAGGAGCTCTCAATCCTTTCAATAACATCAGGCTCCATTTCTATGCTTCAGCAAGACTGCCTAAAGAGTTCACCTTGGCGTCTTGCGAAGAAGGAAAACCTATCAATTGCCTTCCCACCAAATCTTGCCTGAATGCGGCAATGGTCACTCGAAACCGGAGAAGGGATGACGCTGGCCGAGTCTTGCTCGGGTACGGTAGCCGCGTTCGCAGCCGCACCGCGTCTCACACGCGCCTCACGATCCTCCCTGTCAAATCTATGTTTAAGAAACATCCCGGGAGAACTAAAAGTATAATTGCACGAGTTCCACCCTAAATCCCTCTATAACAGCGATATTATTATTTATTGGTGAGAGACCATAACTTTAAAATTCGTTAAAAATACATGCATCTACCGGCCGAACGGCTCGAAATACCGTAAAGAACCAATGGCTTCAAATACCATACATACCCCAATATCGTCCACAACCCATCTTTACGGAATCATAACTTGCAAATGGTTTAAAGAGAATACTGTAACGACGATCATGTTCCCCTCCACCACCCAACTTTAATACAGTATACCAACCGGTCAGCCTTGATCTGCTCAAGAACGCGCTTCTTCTCCTTCTCCGCTCTCGCCTTCTCACGGCGCCGCTCTTCGGCTGCTTCGATCTGCTCCTGACAGTTTTCTTTCTGTTAGAGGGAGTTGTCGATGGTTCGTAAGAACTACCACAAAGAGTAAAAAAGTTCTTAAATAAAAATAGTAAATAACACCCTTTCCCCTGAATCAGGGAATACCTTATCACGCAGCTCCTGCTGCCGCCGAAGAAGAGCCTTTGCCGCGTCGCGGCGTTCGATCTACGATTAAAACAATATACGCAAACAGTTAAAGATTTTTTTAAGAAAAAGCAGAATTATTCAACATTGATAAGACAAAATAATTTAAAAAGCCGTTTAAAGAAGCTAAAAATAATAAATAAAAATGAATAACCTCCTTCTGCCTCTCCTCCTGTTCTTTCTGTGCTGCTTCTTCGCGTCGTTTCTTCTCAAGCAGCTCCTTTGCGCTGAAGGAGGAGGGCCTTTCAAATTTAAGAATTCACCACTCCCTGACAAAAGTAACAAATGTAAACAAAAATGAGCTGGTATGAATGAATAGGACAGCGGAAACAGAGAAAAAACCGAACCAAAACTGCCCTTGTGGGTGGGGGTTGGCGAAGTTTTTGAATTAACTGATAAGAACTTAAATTATACCGCTTAATCTTCTCCTCGATGCCAAGATCGGCCGCGGTTGCAGTGGTGGAAGGCGGCGCCGAGTCACCGGAAGAAGAGACCGGAGCAGGCGGGGACATTGGCGCAGAAGACGCAGACGGGAGCGGAGCAGACGGGGACGGAGAAGGCAACGGCACGGCCGCTTCAGTTTGACGTGCGAAGGCCTAAAAAGACGAAGTAAGTATGTCGAAGTGGTGAGTAACTCGAAATGCAGCAGAAAAAAAGCTGGGTAATAGAGAAACTGTCAGAGGCCGGAGAACCTGTTAGAGACCTCGTTAGAGGGTATGAAGGCATAAGTTAGGGGACAATGTGAAAAAATGTCAGGAAAAGTTTAAAGGGAGATTTTCTCTGCTTATTTCAGGAGACAGCCCACGTTTCTTTATAAACGTGCCAGCTAATAAGAAACAGAAAAACGAATGAATGATACATGTTTCTAGAATTAGCTATTACTGTAATGTCAGCTTTTGCAGTCTGCTTCTACAGTACCCAAGTACACTACATACGCTATCCTGAGAGCTATGTCGCAGCCTTTTCTAGCGATTTCGCTAAGTTAATTGTTTGGTCAAGTGTTTTCGCATCATGTACGTTCTCTGATATTGAAAAAGACAATAAATAAATAACAGTCTTCAATGGCACACCGAGCACGCGCGTCGAATGGAGGTCGTGAACTGGTCGGGACCCACGTCAGTGATTAGAGTGATGATCTCCAGGGGCTGGCCACGCAGGTCGATGAAGTACGAGGCAGGCAGGATCGGAGTGGGGTCTATAGTAGGAGAGAGAGAGAGAGAGAGAGAGAGCGAGAGAGAGAGAGAGAGAGGAGACAGGGTGTAGGGAGAGGGGACGAAACTGAGAAAGAGAGGAGAGAGGGTGTAGGGAGAGGGGAAGAAACTGAGAAAGAGAGGAGAGAGGATGTAGGGAGAGGGGATGAAACTGAGAAAGAGAGGAGAGAGCCAGCCATAAAGAGAAAGACAGCAATAGAGAGAGAGAGAGAGAGAGAGAGAGAGAGAGATACAGCAACATAGAGAGAGAAGCAGACAGTAAGACTGGCAGAGGAAAAGGGTACTGAGTTTTTACAGATCCACCCTAACGTCGGGCCTCACCATGATTTTGAGGAACGGTTTGGCAGAAACAGCTAAAGCACCCTGGTTTCGGGACCCAATACCTCATTCTCCACCGGAATCTTCTGGGCCCTCGACAGCGGCAATTATTACTTGGAGATTAAGGGAGGGATAAACTGACAAATCTGGGCAAACTGCTGCGCGTGCTGCCCGCCGGCCTCGAGCCGGATCGCTACGTAGCGGACTTCTCCGAAGGCTGCGGCTGATTCGACATTCTTCCACAGATCACGCATCTTAGTGCCCTTCAACATAAATGTTTTTTTTGTTGCTTTTTAACGATGAATACATAATAAAACAATAAAACAACTAGTATATAATTTAGCTTTTTAAACGAGCTGTTCATCCCCTTTTACTCTATTAAAATTAAAAGGTTGAAAGGTAAAAAAGAAAATTATGGACGTTTCCTTTTAAAGAGTTTTTTTTCCAAGGAAAACTAACAAATGAATAAGAAAGCGTTGAACCTTTGCATCTTTGCTGTCTATGAAGACGACCAGAATGGCCGAGTTAGCACGAGTTTCCTGAATAGCCTCAGGGATGCTTCCTTCGAACCAATTCATCTTGCAGCAATGCCTTAATGCAGCAGCATCACTACTACTTTTCCGAGGCAACGCGTGGGAATTTAAAATAACATTATTCATTACGACTTTTCATTATCCAATAGCACTTCACCACCATGAACCGAAGGCAGAAAAGCAATTTCCCAAAGTCGAAAATGCCAAATTATCAGCTAACTCGAATACATCGGATGAAAAGAAGAATTCGCGAAATTTCGATTGCATAGTGAAAGAAACCTCTAAGGCTTCGAGAAAACTAATGCAACAAGAACAAATACGATGCTAAGTTCACTCGAACACCTACTAATCATCCTATGTTTGTACAATAACGAAAACTTATAAAATAACACGTCATCCAAAGAGTGCACAACTCGGGGCGATCCGGTCGTATTCATCAGGCCGTGGTAACAGAACAGAACGCATGAAGGAAAAGCCAACACCGATGCATTAAAAGTGCCCATACTATTAAACTATTCTCCCACCCGAAATTTGTGCCTTTAACTACGTAGAAAAAGACCCCAATAAGAAATAACTGAAGAATGATTTTGAAATGAATTTTGGGTACTACTCAGCTAATCCCACCCCAGAGGTTGAAATTTTTTTTGAAAATTTTTTTTCGCTGAAATTCACCCCAAGGGGGTTTTGAAGTACGGGGAGCACGAATATCAAATTCATTTCTTATCAAGACGTCCTTTTCCCGAGTTAAAGTAAGCATACGGTATATGGGCCTTTTGCTCCAAACTTCGTTTAAGTGATGTCATAAGTGTTACTTTAGATGTGGAATATGAATTTGATACTCATTATTTTCTGTTCACTTGTATTTTACATTTAGAATAACACATATGACATGGTTTACACATAATTTGGAGCAAAAAGGCTATATACGGTATAGATACCGTAAATCGGGCAAACGACGTCGTGATAAGAAATGAATGTGATATTCGTGTTCCCCGTACCGGAAAACCCCTTGGGGTTAATTTTTGCGAAAAATAATTTCCGAAAATTTTTTTCGATCTCTGGGGTGGGAATAGCTGAATAGCTCCGAATGTTGATTTTTAGTGTTAAAATGATACGAGGTACGGTAAATTTGATTACTTAACTGATTCACGGTCATCCTTTATCAACAGTTCATTGCGTTCACCTTGTTGTTAGAGGCCTTTTCCATTTACCTATTTCTACGCTTTCTGATATCTGGAATTTGTTTTTCTAGACACATGTTTTCAAAGTAATGAAGAGATAATAATGACCTGTAAATTTGACCATCCCCTAAACATGCTACTAGTCGCTTCCGTTCTTTTCGTTTGTTCTTTAAATTATGCAGCAGGAACATCATACCATGTTATCATTCTTGTAATGAAACTCTGAGTTTCAGTCATGAGTACGTCCTCTCTCTGCTCATGATCAGCATCTTCGTAGTTGCCAATAACTTTGCAAGTCTTACGAGGATGGCAATGCATTGGAAACTATGGAGTTCCACTGATTTATTAATAAAGTTTAGCCAAAATAACTCCTACTTTTAGAATCACTTAAAATGTTCCCATTTTCCTAAAATTGAATAAGTTAAGCCAGAGCAAAAAATTGACCATTCGTAACAAGAGGCAACAACAAGAAGAGAACACAACAAGAACAATGAGAGCTAATGTGTGCATTACCGAGATTGAAAGTAAAGTCCCTGATTCGGCGAGACCCCCGGGAGGGGTCTATTCAGGCACTCTCAGGACCCAGCCTGGGCCGGAGAGGAGGCAGTAATCTTCTGGAGAGCAGCCTCATCCTGCTGCGACATGGAAGTGAGTCTTTTTCCCAGCTTCTCGTGCACGTCCAAGTATTTAGCGACGCAGCGGTCAAGGCACACGGCTTCACCCTCAACATATTGAAAATATAATTTGAAAAATATGTTTAAAAATTTACATAGACATTTGAACATTTTAAACTAAAAAAAAACTTCTTAAAGGAAAAAAGAATGGCAGCATACCATGTCAACTAAATCATTTGTTTTTTTTTCAGTAAAGGAATAATGTTAAGCTGGAAGTTATAATATTCCACTGTTGGCTATCATCGGCGATAGGAAAATTGTCAAAGCAGCCTGACATTCTCTGTGTCATTATAAATGGCAAACTGTGGGCTATTTTAAATTCCCGCACAACATTTTCGCCTACACTAAAAATATTTTTTAGTTGTTCGTCCACTTTACTGAATAAAAAAAATGTTCTGTTAACAGAAACAATAAATGATTTGTTTTACTAATGCATGTTCCCTTTATATACGTAAATATAAATTGTTTAAATCAGTAATTATAAATAAATCGACGAAATGCCTATAATCGTACCTTGGTCAGCTCGGATTCCTTGAATGTCTTGGCGACGCACTTTTCCTGGCATGCGCCAGTCATTCTTCGGTACATGTCGGCCATCATTTCCACCTACAAATTGCTTATTCTTCTTCAAATTTTTTTCAGGACTTTACAAGTATCGCCTCGAAAAGGAAAAACAGAATGGTAATTTGTAAACCTCAAAAAATAATAAAAGATAAAAATGAACCTCAAGCTCGGCAACCATCTGCATTTGAGCTTCCGTCATTTTCGCAAACGAGGACTACAAGAATTCAGCATAAGAAGGAAAACTGAACATCATCGGTGAAAAACAAAGTAATTATTTATATGACACGAACATCATTTCGCCGGCAATAAACCGCAAAATTAACAAAATGGCCACTTCTCTTTATCACAGTAAAGGCTCCCTCAACGATTTCAAACATATAAAGCATAACCCGATTGCACAAATGAAAGCAAAATACAAGTGACGCGAGTTCTGGAATTAGCTAGAAAAAAGACAGGATTAGGCTTTTCTAGTGGACTTTCCTCATAATAACATATGTACAGTACCCATACGGCATGGAGCTTACGAAATTACCATGAGTTCACTTCTTAAATTGAATAACTGACATTGTTGAAATAGGGTTGAGGATCACAACAACGGCGTTTTCAAATGTTCAATTGTTAATATTTCATGTAATGGATTTATATAGGAAATAGGATTGCCAGCAAAGATGAAGAAAGGCTAATAGCAATCTGGACATGAGTACAATGGAATGTACGTTTCGTTGTCGAATCGGAGCGGCATGACCTGTTATAAAAAAATTTTAACTTTTGTTTATTCAGGCTTCTTTTGTTTTACTCGGTTATTTGTTTGGTAAGTAAAAGTGAGAAGGAAAAGATGATATGTATATGATGCAAAAATAAATAAAAAAATGGCGGGAAATTTAAATCAGAATTTATGTTCCTGACCTTAGGTCCCACGGCATTTATGATGTAGCCCGTTCCGTCGGCTGGCGTAAGTTGTTGCAATGCAATCAATATGACATCCACAATGTACACTATGAAGAGGCCACCGAGTGAGAACATCTTGAAAAGACCTGCCAAATCAGGGAATTACGGTCATTCAGGGTTAAAAACATACCGTATGTTTATTTACCCACCCTGATTTTGGATTTTGATCTACAAATTCCCTTTCACTCTCCGGGCATACATAGCTTCCGGGTCCCAAGTCCCCCTACCCCACCTTGTTTTCCAAGCAGTCGACATTTGTTGTCATTTTTGTCTGCTAGGGAAAACTGACGAAAAAAAAACAAGGTGGGAAGGAAAAATATTTGTTGGTCAACATCTGGGTGGAGTATAGCTCCAGAAACACGCGAAATTTGGCATGTAAAATTGAAGGTACCTAGTTAACCCTGCTTATTTCCTGCGATCCATCCCCAAATACGGATATATCTAGCCCTTAATGTCTTTTTTCTGATAAAAATAAAGTTCTCGTTGCACAAGAAAGATACCATTATGACTTTTTTCACCTAGAATTGCATATATAAGTAAAGAAATAGAGATTACTGGACTATCAAAAAACATTCGACCTATAATTTCATTTTAAAATAATTTTACCGAGTTACAGTAATCTAACAAAGTTGCAATGCTCTTACCGATGGCATAGTAGCCCAGGTAGAATCTATCGATCCCCAACAGGCCGCAGAAGATGGAGAGGAGCAGTGCGGTCGAGTGATGAGCGTGGGCACCGTACGAGCAGAGGCCGTGGAGTCGACGAGTAAATCTCGTCGCGTTCACGTCACACACCGCACCGCTGACGGTTTGGCAGTGCACTAAAAAGAAGTAGGCTGTCAAAGTTGGACAAAACAGTAACCAGAAAACCTTTGTTAATTGAAAAAAGATTCTTTAATATATGTAGCTGAGCATGAAAGTATAACATGAGTTTAAAACAGTAATTAACGACATTATTCGTTGTATTGTTAAAAAATAAACCATTTTTTGACAATGAGGACACATCTGGCAAGTTGCCAAGACAAATAAGAATAAAAAGGTACCTAGGACAGAGTTATCCCGCATGCAAGTGAGCGGCTGCTGAGTTTGGGCATCAAATTCCGGCATTTCACATTGGAACCTGAAAATTAAAGGATGCCACATTAAGTAAATGTATTCTAGCTTCATTAGATAGACAAAACTAATTGTCATTCTCTAGTCACCGTGCCGCCCGTTTTATACTTCTTATACCCGGTCAGAAATGCAAGTTGGATAAAATTTTTGCACGGCCCGGACCTTAGTTTTGAAAATTTGTGAGATTATAATATCACATATAATCTAACAAATTAATGAGGTAGTGCCTGATTAGGCACAAAACAGGGTGGGCGCTCCTTTTTCTTTCACCCTGCTTTATTCAGGAAAATAATCTATTACATCGAGGAACTATTTTGGTAGAATCTATAAAAGGCAAGAGAAAAAGATTGAAAAATGTGTTACAAGAGTGGATGCAGTTGGGAGCACGCAGGAACGGGCGGAGGAGGGACCAGCGATTGCGATAAAGATGGCAGGGATGATGCACTCGATGAAAGAGAAGCCTGGCAAAGAGAGATGGCTTTTAAAAAGGTATTAGAAAGCTTGAGATACTCTTACAAGAAAATATATTCACTGGATTTAGACGTCCGTTTTGTTAGATAAGATGCATAAGAACCATTTCGTCGTATCACTTAAGCAGAATAAGCGAAAATGATCCAGAAACAAATCAAATACATATGCATAGGAAGAGTAGACGGTATACAGCAAGTAAGTAATCATAAATAAATAAAATTCCGGAATGGAAAATATTTAACCGATTTTACGCTGGGAGATTCTTCGGCAGCTCCAGCGACTTCCTTCTCCGCGCGCGCCGCAAAGACGGCGAGGAGAAGGAAGACGAAGCAGAAGACACGGCCAGACATCACTGCAGCACAAGGATTAAAGAGATTTGTGCAAGAAAGGAAAATGAACTACTATCAAAAGAATACCACACTATTTGGAAGTCAAGAAATGAAAAGAGAATTGAACAGGAATAATTCTGCCTAGCTAAGCAGTCGTCGTCGGTCGTCCCGCGAGGCACGCCGCATGTCCTGCAATGCTGTAAACCTGTTCACAGAGAAGACAAAGTAATCGCACATCACAACAAAAAAAAAACAAGATCCCAGTGCGAAAAGCATTTTTTTTAAAAGAATATTCAGAAACTTTGCCATATTTTTTAGTCCGTAATTTTTACCAGGACATTATTTTGGTAACAATAACAGTTCGAAATCTTTCGTTGTAGAATTATAAAATATGCCTTTCTTTTTTTTCCTCTAAATTTTCTAATTTGTACCTGTTTTCTTGTTTTTATTTTTTTTCGATGCTCGGTAATTTTCTTGCTTTTGCTTTAAAGATCCGGTCACGGTCAGGAAGTGTGGCTCGATACTGCAGAAGAAAGAGAGAGCGAGAGATAGCGAGAACGAGTGAGAGAGAGAGAGATAGAAAGAAAGAAACAGAGCGGGAGACAGATAGAAATAAACAGAGTTAGAGTGAGGAGAGAGATAGACCGAGAGGGAGAGAGAGAGAAAGAGAAAGAGAGAGAGAGAGAGAGAGAGAGAGAGGGAGAGAGAGAGAGAGCGGGAGATAGATAGAGATAAAAAGAGGGAGTGAGAGAGAATGATAGGGAGAGAGAGCGAGAGAGAAATAGACAAAGAGGGAGAGAGCGAAAGAGAGAAAGAAAGAAAGAGAGAGAGAGAGAGAGAGAGAGAGAGAGAGAGAGAGAAGGAAGCAGAGCTACCAAGGGAATAAAGAGAGAGAAAGAGAGAGAGGAGAGAGAAAGAGAGAGAGAGAGAGAGAGAGAGAGAGAAGGGAGCAGAGCTACCAAGGGAATTCTTGAATGTTCTCAAAATAAATTCTGAATGGAAAATAAAGAATTAAAAAAGCGCGAAGTACTGTGCGCGTCTTCTTTTCTCGCTCCACGCCGAATCGGCGGCCAATAAAGAGGAATTTTGAGACTGCCCTGAGAGTAAGGATATATGGTTGATTCTTCCTATTTAAGGAGCACAAAACTGAACCATAATCTACTTGAAAAGGCAAAAATTCAATATTTATTCTTTGACTCCTTTAAGTTGATAGAAGAGGCATTTCTGATCTGCGAAATAGTAATTTTAATTAATATCTCTCCTCTTCTTCGTTAATGTTGATCTCTGGAACTCAATTTTGATTCTCCACTTCTTTTAATTTGTCGTCCTATCCTGCCTATGGGCCGGCCATGGTTTTCGTAGGCTAGGCCCGGCCCGGGCCCACGGAATGTTGGGCCCCTCCGTCCCATTAGGCTTGACCGCGCCGTACCGTTGACATTTCTGGTTCTGTCTGCCTACTCAACGTACAAGAATAAATACTCGCCTAGTTCTATTTCGCAAATAACAATGACTCATTGTCAAGTGTTACATTATTTAGGGCTTTCAAATTTTTTTTTAAAGATTTTTTTTCTTATAATTTATAGCATCATAAAATCACTGTGGTGTTGAATTCTACCATCTTTACGACGTTTGTGCTTACAATTAAGGATATTTGCGCATAATATGAAGTAAAGAAATTTATGACGAAATTAAATAGCGAAATGTAGAGGGAGAGATTGAAAATAAAAGTAGGAGAGGGAAAAGGTAGAGAGTGAGGGGAGGAGAGTTATAGAAAAGGAGTGAGGGGCAAAGAAAAATGAAAAGAGAACTTGGAACGAATGAGATTGAAATGAGAGAGTGCATCGATTGCGAAAACGAAAGGGGGTCGCTATGGCATTCGCTTGGGGCATGCAGATAACATGAGAGAGCGATAGAGAAAGGGAGAGAGACAAAGGCAGTGGAGAGATATATATAGCGATAGGGACCCAAAGGAAGATTCAGACTGAGAGAGAGAGAGAGAGAGAGAGAGAGCAAAAAGGGAGCAGAGCTACCCAGGGAAGAAGAAAAGTTTTCGAGAGCTAAATGAGAGAGAGAGACTGAAAGAAAACGGGGCAGAATTGAAAACACATGGAAAGGAAGAGTATGTGCATGTATAAGAGATAGAAATAAATAGTGAGAGGGTATTAGAGAAAGAGAGGGAATATGTTTGAATGTGAGCAAGAGAGAAGGAGTGAGTTATTGCGCCTCGGGCCGACTTGTCCAACCTTTCCATCCATCTTCCTGTGATGTCGTTTTTTCTTCGTCTTTCCTCTAACTCTTTTCTTCTCTCCTCATAACACTGTTGTCTATTTCACACTCTCGCTCTCTTCCCGGATTCTGTTTTGCTTTGTTTCTACTGCATTTCTAACGCTTGGTCTCCCCTCTCTCGCTCATTCATTTTCGCTCTCTCCCTTTTCCTAGTTCTCTCAACGCAGGCATTTCCACCCCTCGCCGGCAGCCCTGTGATGCTTTTTTTGTTCTATGTTCCAATGGCTCCGGCAAAAGGGACATCCTTGTTCATTGCATACTGCACTTTCTAAGATTTTTTTAAATGTTAAGACTCTATATGTATATTTGTCATATATTTTAATGCAGCAAGAGCAGTCCTTTTTTCCCGATTTCCTCTAATCGCTTTTTATAGAATAATACTCGGGGTAAATTATTTTTATTGACGTGTGTGCAACAGCAGCTATATTTATTGTCACTAGTCAAAGCCATTTTCTCTCTGAATTACTAAAAAAATATGGATATTAAAGAAAGGATGTATTTTTCTCTTCTTTTTATGAAAGTATATTGTGCCTTACGGGTTCGCTAATGTGTATCCCAGTGACTTTTTATTTCTAATTTTAGTACAAAGTTTGCACTAAAATTAGAACTGATATAGCCCTCGCTTCAGTGCGTTCTTTTGTACCATTGCAACAGAATATCTTAAGCAAACGCTTGCAAAATTTTTCAATGTTTGAAACTTGATGCTAGAAAAAAAATCGTTGTCTGTGCTCTTCCGATCTATTGTTTCGATTACCTTATTGCTAGTGCAAACAATCACTCTGTAGTGTACGCGTACAAACGGACTATAGGAGAAGCTTTGAAGCTCATGCATAGTCATGGAGAGCGAGCCAGTACGGCAGAGAAAGAGAGCGAGAGAAGAAACATAGAGAGAGTGAAAGAGTATACTTTAGACAGTAAATTAAGTTAATTTCAGTTGACTTAAGCGAAATAAAGAGGGATACATGGCGAAACAGATAGAGAGGAGAGGGTATGCACATTTATACATTTTGTGGAAGAGAGAGAGCGAGAGAGAGCGAGAGAGAGAGAGAGAGAGTGAGAAAGAGAGAGAGAAAATAAAAGGTAACAGTCGGCAAACAAAGGATTTTTCTCCCCGTTTGTGTGCCATTGGAATAGGTCACAGCTGCTGTTTCATGTTTTCCTTTGTTTTCATTCCTTTCACTTTCGGAACTCAAGTCATGCGGTTCTGTGGTCGATATATTTATCTTATATTTCATATTTTAATAATAATAATACCAGTTTAATACAGAGATTTGCAATACTATTATGTTGTTATTTCTAAGCTTGGTGATATTGTAATTGACTCCAATTTGTAAGTACACGCTTTGTTAAACCAAGTGTAGTAACGTATATTGCTGTTTCTTTTTTCAAAAGCTATAAGTAATGGAAATAAGAAACATCAATAAATACCTCAGCCCTTGGCTCAATAAGACATGTACATAAAAATTAGAATGAATTACAGATCCTGTCTTCTGCACGTTGTGACCTTGTGCTGACTAAGCAAGTCTCACTCTCACTCCACCTTGCACAAAGATGTGTCTTGGTGCGGATGTCTTTCAAGCACGCCTTCCTCTGGCTTGCTTGCCTCATCTAGCCAGAAGAGCCCCCATTAAATGAACAACTCAATTATGAGAACAGAATAAAGGGAGAGAGAGAGATCGCGCAAGAGACTTTACTTAGCAACAAAAGGTACATAACAATTTTTTCAGTTATTAATCATGTTTTTTAAATACTTTATTGCCGCACTGAAATATATTGAGGCGCTACAGATTGTGAGAAAATTAATCAAACTGATAGTGTGTGAGAGAAAGAGAAAGAGAGAGAAAGAGCGAGAGAAGAGAGCGAGAGAAAGAGAGAGTGGGAGAGAAAGAGAAAGAAGGAATGAGAGAATTTGGAGAGAATTTAATCAAGAACGATCGAAAGAGAGATAGATAGTGAGGGAGAAATGAGTGAGAGAGAGTTAGAAAGAGAGAGAAAGGGAGTGCGAGAGTGCGAGAAACGATGGAAAAAGAGAGAAAAAGATTGTGAGAGTGAGTGAGACAAGGTTCGAGAAAGGGAAAGAAAAAGAGGACAACGAAAGCAAAGGAGAGAATGAGATGGGAATAAGAAGCCAGAGAGTGAGAGAGAAATAGAGATGGTATCGGCCGAGCCCCGTGATTTGGCTGTTCGCTGCCTTGCTTCTGCAGCCCAGTCGAAATTAGCCTTCCTTCCGATAATTCGATGGCTATGCACAAGGCGTTGCCAATTAAGAGCACTTTTCTCAATTTCTGATAGCAGCACTCTCTCGCTCCCTCTCTCTCTCCCTCTCTCTCCCTCTCTCTCCCTCTCTCTCCCTCTCTCGCTCCCTCTCTCTCCCTCTCTCTCTCGCTCCCTCTCTCTCTCTCTCTCTCTCTCTCTCGTTCCCTCTCTCTCCCTCTCTCGTTCCCTCTCTCTTCCTCTCTCTCCCTCTCTCGCTCCCTCTCTCTCCCTCTCTCTCCCTCTCTCGCTCCCCAAAGCTGTGAATGAAAAAGTTGACAGAGTATTGATTTTTTATTATAGTATCTAAACTGCTTACATAAATATTTTATTATCCATTTTCCAGATAAAATATTCTTTCCCGGTAAGCGAATGAGCAAATGCATTTCTATTTTCTTGCATATTATTCAATTTACAATTCAATTATTCCGTAGCATCTGTTATAAAATTGTAGTAATGTTGATGAAACAACACAATGAATCCGATAGGCCATTGTGGGTCGTGTCTTCCACGAAATGAACCGAAATGTGAATGCTGGACGCTGCTGTATAAAAATGTATTTGTATGCATTTGAGAAAGCGGGTTCATATAAAAGAGAGAAGAGAGAGAAAGAGAGAGAGAGAGAGAGGGAGAGAGAGAGAGAGAGGGACGGAGGGAGAGAAGTTTTGGGGAAAAAACATAGCGAGAGGGTGTAGGGAAATATCAACAACAAAATGATTTTTTTTATCTATTTCCAGATAGATAAAAAAAATCATTTTGTTGTCGATATTTCCCTACACCCTCTCGCTATGTGAGTTGGCTTCATTTGTTAATATTCCGTAGTCGATATATAGGGAAATATCGACAACGGAATATTAACAAATGAAGCCAACTCTAACATGAGTAATCATTCGGCGCGTTTGTAGCTGCTCTCTTTCCATGCTCTTTTTGAGTTCCATCATATTCGTTCGATAGATATCCTTTATCCTTTTTCTTTTCTAATCCTTCTTTTTCAATTCTCACATTTCTCCTTGCTTGCTTCATCAATTTCCGTGCTCTTTTGTATGGATGTATTTCCGGCCGGTTGAGGAGGGAATATTATACACTCAGGGCACAGTACGTCCATACGTATGGGCAAATTTAATACCATATCTCTATATCTCCAACTATACTTCATACTCTCTCGCTCTCTATCCTAATACTCTCTTCCTATCTCACTATCTCTGTCTCTGCCTCTGTCTCTGTGCCTCTCTCTCTCTTTTCTCGCACTTTCTCTCTAATTGGTCATCTTCATTTCCGGCAATGGCTGTAATGTTTGGTGCTTGAGGCGATCGAAAGAGGGCGAAAATTGCAAAAAAAGAAAATAAGAGAGATACTAGAAGTGAAGAAAAATAGATTGAAAGAGAAAAGGGAGAGTGGATGAGAGAGAGAGAACGAGAGATAATGAACAAGAGAGAGCGAGAAAGAAGGAACGAGAGAGAGAGGGAGAGAGAGAGAGAGAGAACGAGAGAACGCATCTTTTCTCACATTATTCGTTGGCGGATTCTGCTGTCGAAGTCAACGAATATCATCTGGCAACACATCTAGTTTCGCTGTTGTTGATGTTAATTTCTTATTTTCTTTTCCTCTCTTTCTCTCGCTCCCTTCGACTCTCCCATTCCTTCTTTCCCTCAATTCACTCTTTTTTTCACATAATTTTGTCCTGGGTGTCTTGGTCATTCGTCTTTTGACTTTTCCGGGAAGCTCAATGCACGTGCATATGTAGATATGTACATACGACAGAAAACACGGAGGACGAGAAATGTGAAAATTCTGTTTGATGCCTCGCTTTTGAGAGCGGAGGCATATGAGACCTCTCTATTTTTCTCATTATCTCTCTCGCTCATTGGCGTCTTTCTACTCTCTCTCTCTCTCTCTCTCTCTCTCTCTCTCTCTCTTAACCAATAACAAGTCTCGCGTCCTCTTCATCTCCCACTTCGCGAACTCATCCACACCCTCCTTCGCCTGCCTACACTTTTTTCATCTCAATTAAGAAGTCCATCATTTGCATCCATACGTGTGAGTCAAGAGAAAACGAAGCCAATGATGATAGCAACCAAAAATCTGATCACGGCGCTGGCCTCATAATTCTGTAATTTTTTTGTTCTAGCTGGCCTATAATTACTTGCAGCAATTGCTATATTCTGAAAATAAAAGTTAAAATAAATGCAAGCCAAAAATATGCCTCATTGGAGAGAAAAGAGATTAATGTGTACATGGATAGGCTCAAAGCTTCCGAATCTTTTTCTTCATTGTAGCATTTTTTTTTCGGCATTCCTGCTGCCATTCCAAAAGCTCAAGCGCTGCAAAGAAGGAAGGGCGTTCTCTATTCCTCTCGTGAACCCCCCCCCCTTCTTACTCTTACGTTATCCTTACTCCTTATTTCTGTCTGTTTCTCCCTCTCTCACCCTATATCTCTGTCTCTCTCTCTCTCTCTCTGTCACTCTCTATCTCTGTCTCTCTCTCTGTGTCACTCTCTATCTCTGTCTCTCTCTCTCTGTGTCACTCTCTATCTCTGTCGCTCTCTCTGTCACTCTCTGTCACGCTCTCTTTGTCACTCTCTATCTCTGTATCCCACTCTCCCTCCTTTCCTTCTCTAGGGAGGGCAATGGCAAAGCCTATTTACGGCATCTCGCGCATGCACGCTCAGCCACAGCGCCGTTTACAAACGGGAGCCAGGCCTCATCGTCTCTCTCTCTCTCTCTCTCTCTCTCTCTCTCTCTGTATCTCTCTCTCTCTACCCTTCTCTTCCTATCTTCCTCTCCCCAACTCGCGCGCTCTCTCTCTCCCTCTCTCTTTCTCTAATATCTATCTCTCTTTCTCTTTCTCTTCTTCCAACTCTTTCTCTCTCTCTCTCAGTCTCTCTCTCTCTCTCTCTCTCTCTCTTTCTCTAACACTTTATCTCTCTTTCTCTAATTCTTTCTACTTATCCTGCTCTAACTCGTTCTCGGACTCTTTCTTTGACTTTCTCTTTCTCTTACTCTCTCTGCTTCTCTAACACTCTCTCTTTCCCTTCCCCTTTAATTCACCTCATATTCCTACTTTCTCTTTCCTTGAGCATCTCCATCATACTCTCGATCTTCCGCTGTCCCTCTCTCTCTCCCCCCCCCCTCCCCTCTCCCTTTCCGTTGGTTCGAGAAGACTTGAGATTCCCTCAGAGGTTCATGTTTTCAGAGGCGCGTCCTCCTTTACTCTTCTCTTTTCCCTTGCCCTTCACATTTGCAGCTCGAGGCTGCAGTACGCTATCTTTTTGTTCAAGTTGTTATTTTTCTTCTTTTTTTATATCATTAATTCAGTACCTCGTTCTCATTTTCTCTCTTTCTTGTCTTCTCTTCTTTTACTCTCTCTCTCTCTCTCTGTCTCTCTGTCTCTCTCTCTCTCTCTCTCTCTCTGTTTGTCTCTTTCTCTTCTTCATCTTTTATTGTTTTTCTACACTCTCTTGCTTTTCCTTGTTGTTGCTCTACAGCTCCAGGACAATAAATCTTTTCTGACTATTTTCCTAATCCCTTCAAGCAGGCTCTCTCATTCTCGCATGTTATTTCAAACCCGCTGCGTGAAAATAGCACTCAGGCATGAGGGTGCGAAGTGCCGCGGCATTTTGAAATTTCGCAGAACTTTCCGGTGATCGCCCTTCTTTAATGAACGATACTCAGTACAGGTCGCTCTCTTCCTCGTTCCTATACAAACGCCGTCTTTTTCTCATTCATATCTCTTGTTGCTCCATTGGAAGGGATCTTGAACATAGATGAATCTGAAAAAAATTTCCGTTCCTTTATTCATTCTCTTCTTACTCTCCCAACCTTTCCTTCTTTCTTTTCATCTTTTCATCTTGTTCTTGTTTGCTTCTCTAATGTTGTATGTTCATTTCGCGAAGACTATTTATGTATTTATATATTTCTTTTGTTGCAAATTGTTGCTCCTGCCCTTTTATTTTGTTCCTATGCTTCGCTTTCTCTTTCGCGTTCTTTGGTTCTTCGTTTTCGGCTGCGAGTCGTTATTGCCGATTAACCGCCGTAGTCATTGTTGCCGATCAGGATAAGGGGGGAGTCCGACGGCGAAGTTCATAAGTACATATAGTTTAGTGTAATCAATCGTGTACACCGATCAATAAAAATTGCCTAATTGTTTTTTATCAAAAGACAGCAGAGCGATTAATGCGTGTAATATCATTCTTCAATTTTCTTTCCAGAAATGTTGGCTACAACGGCAGAAAGGGTAGACCGTCCTTATTCATTTTCCTTATGACTTGTATGCCTGTGGCTTTCTACAACTGTCTACCTTTCTCCATTCCCTCTCACTCTCCCTCTCTCTCTCTCTCTTTCACTCTCTCTCTCTCACTCTCTCTCCCTCCCTCCATAGCCAGCTCCTCTTCCTTTTCCGTATGCTCCACTCTCACATCGCCGGCGGGGCGATAATTAGCCCCTGACGACCGTGTCCCCCATGGCTGTGCCTGAGAGAATCACGAGACTTATCCCACGCGCATACTCAAAGTCTCATGGCCCTCTTTCTCTCGCAAGACTCTCTGGTTCTCTCTCTCTCTCTATCTCTCTTTCCTCATCGCTCCCTCTCTCTCTCTTTCCCTTCCATACTCTCTCGACCAAACCTTTCGCTCTCTCCCTCAACCATTATCTCTCTGCTCACCCTCCCACGTCCATTCCTCCATATTGCTCAATGCATTATTATGCCGCATGCTCACAAGAATTGCCGCATCTTTCATTTGTTTTCAATCTAAACTTACATATTAATGCGGGATTTGCAAGAAAGCAGCCACAGCTTCTATTCCTGAGGGATGTTATCTCAGTCCTCATTACGCGGTCGTCGTAACGACATCAGAAAGCGAGGAAGGGGCCTGTTTTCAGCTCCTTTATTGTTATTGCCCAAATTCTATGTATATCCATCTCATTATCTCTTTCTGTCACTTTATTTACCTGTCTCTCTCTCCCTGTATCCCTCTTTCTGTTTCCCTGCTCTCTTACTCTTTTTATCTCTCTGTATCTATCTTTTTCCCTCTCTCTGTCTCTCTCAGTCTCCTGCTTTCCTATTCGCTCTCTCACTCGCTCTTTCAGTCTCCTGCCCTCTCTCGCTTTCTCTCTCTCTCTCTTTCTCTCTCTCTCTCGCTCTCTCTCTCTTTCGCTCTCTCTCGTGTTTTCGCCAAGCGAACGAAACAAGAAATGAAATCTAAATTTGATTTGTTTCCATTCCGTTCTATCGGGGAGGGCGAGCAATAGAAAACTTTCACTTTTTTCTTTTTTTTCTTTCAAATTAATTTAGACATATTTATATTGAGATATTTATTTGTCCTTGGCAATAAATCGTTTACTTGAAGACCCATAACCAATAGTTCTCGCACAATTCGAGAAATTTGACATTGTTTCATAATACTGCTACTTTATTAATACATAAGTATGAAGGAAGCTGAACGTCCGCATTTGTATTCCGGGAAAATAAGAGAGGGATAGAGAAAGAGATAAGAGAGAGAGAGCACAATAGTTTGAGATCGGTTATGTTGGTTCGCAACTCAAGCGAACTTTTATGTTCTGCTTCTTCCTAGTCTATACTTTATTTATCAGAACATTCTCTATCACTCGCCCAATCCGCCCACTGTCTTTCTCTCAAACTTTTCTCTCTCAGTCATGCACTCTCTCTCTCTCTCTCTCTCTCTCTGACTCACTCTATATCTGACTCTCTCTTTCTCTCTTCTCTGACGCACTCTCTCTCTCTCTCAAAATTTCCTGCCATGACTTTTCGCTCTCTTTGAAAGGGCATCGGGAGCGCCGACGTCGTCCTCAGGCTATAGTAGTCTGCTGCATTCAACGGCCTCTTTCAACCCTTTCCATCTCTCACTCTCCCGCCCATTTTTCCCCTCTATTTCTCTCTTTCTTTCTCTCTCTCTTTGTGTCTCTTTCCTCCCTCTTCTCTCTATCTCTTCTTCGTATGAATTGTTCGCATGCCCTGAAGCCCCCGCTGTCATTCTTTCCCTCTCCCCGATATAGCCTCCTCCTTGTCCAAGGCCGCCAATTTCGCAGGCAACTACAAAGACGGGACGCTACTTTATTTCGCCGAAGTTTTTTCTCTCCATTTAAGTTTTTCTATGTACTTTCCTTTATCTCCTGTTCTCCAGCTTATCACTCTTCTTGCTCTCTCTCACTACCATTTTCTCTGTGTCTCCCTTCTTGTCTCTCTTACTTTCTTTCAATCGTCTCTCTCTCTCTCTCTTACTTTCTCTCAACCGTCTCTCTCTCTCTCTCTCTCTCTCTCTCTTTCTCATCCCTTTTCCATGCATACACGATGCAAAATGCCATGTGTCGAATGGCGTCCGACCCGATTCCCGAGGCCCGTTCCCTGCCCTTTGAATTCGTCAGCTCGTCGCTCGAAGAAACAGAATTCCTTGCTTTATCAGTTTCCATAATGATGCGAAGGAAGGATATAACCATAGAATAATCCCTATTAAACGCTACGGAGAAATCCACCCGCTACAAGTCAACTCATATGAAAAGCAACGGGCAAAGGAGTTCTTCATTCCTTTAAAATACCAGTATATATGTATCACAAATATACATTTTTTTAATATGTATATATGTAGATGTCTCCTAGGTTTAAAATACATCAATCTTTTTTCATGCTAAGCCATCCTGGAACTTTGAAATTAGTTTACACCCCCCCCCTCCTTTTCTTCCAAATCTTCTCTTTGCTCTCACTAATAATTCCCGTTCCAATAGAGCGCGTGTTCACCGCGTCGATGCACATTTTTCTCGGCTTAGTCTTCTAATTACTGGCACGGCATGCACACTAAGCCTAATGCCAATTCACCAGCCATCATCTCCCCCCCCCCCCCACTCAGGAATCACGGCTTGTCATGGCTGGCCGTAATTCACGCCAGCCGCGGACCCAGAGACCTCTAATGCAACCGGACAGCTTCTTCAGTCTCTTTCCTCTCCCTCTAGCTCTTTCTTTCGCTCACTCTCGCTTCTTCGCTCGCTCTCTATCTCTCTCTCTCTCTCAACCCCTCTCTCTATCTCTCATATGCATATCGATCACTTAGAAGAAGCTGGATGAGTGAGAGAGAGAGAGATAGAGGAAGTGAGAGACTGCAAGAACGACAGAGGAAAGACTTCTATGTTGGCCAGGGGGTGCGAAGTTTCTGCCATCTCTTCAATTCTTGCCGCCCGCCCCGTCCTCCGCACCTCTCTTTTCCCCTTAGGCCAGAGCATGCCTCCAGAAGGAGTGTATTCCCCGTGCTGGCTGCCTTCCCCCGGTTGCCTTCGCAAAGAACTGGCAAGCGAGAGAGAGAGGGAGAGAAAGAGAGAAAGTCAGTGGGAGGGAGATGGGGAAGACAGGAGAGAGGTGAAGAGAGAGAGAGAGAGAGAGAGAGAGAGAGAGAGAGAAAGAGAGAGAAAGTCAGTGGGAGGGAGAGGGGGGAAGACGGGAGAGAGGTGAAGAGAGAGAGAGAAAGAAAGAGAGAGAAAGTCAGTAGGAGGGAGAGGGGGGAAGACGGGAGAGAGGTGAAGAGAGAGAGAGAGAGAGAAAGAGAGAGAAAGTCAGTGGGAGGGAGAGGGGGGAAGACGGGAGAGAGGTGAAGAGAGAGAGAGAAAGAGAGAGAAAGAGAGAGAAAGTCAGTGGGAGGGAGAGGGGGGAAGACGGGAGAGAGGTGAAGAGAGAGGGAGAGAGAGAAAGAGAGAGAAAGTCAGTGGGAGGGAGAGGGGGGAAGACGGGAGAGAGGTGAAGAGAGAGAGAGAGAGAGAAAGAGAGAGAAAGTCAGTGGGAGGGAGAGGGGGGAAGACGGGAGAGAGGTGAAGAGAGAGAGAGAGAGAGAGAGAAAGAGAGAGAAAGTCAGTGGGAGGGAGAGGGGGGAAGACGGGAGAGAGGTGAAGTGAGAGAGAGAGAGAGAGAAAGAGAGAATAAGTCAGTGGGAGGGAGAGGGGGGAAGACGGGAGAGAGGTGAGGAGAGAGAGAGAGAACACTGAATAAGAAAAGAGAGCTCTCCTTTAGATTAGCACCCTCCTCACGTTCATCTTTCTCAGTTTTCTTATACACTTTGCCACACATTTATTGACCTATCAAATGTTCTTTTTCTTTATGCTCTCTTTTCCATCTCTTTTAAATCTCCCTCTCTCCCCCTGTCCTTCTAGTTTTCTCTTTCTTCTCTCATGCTCCCTCTGTCTCTCTCTCTCTCTCTCTCTCTTTCTCTCTTTCTCTCTCATAAGCTCTCTTTCTCGGAAAGGTTGCACGCAATTCATTTCCACACGCACTTGCTGTTTGGCACATGAAAAGCTGCACTCGTAATGCACACTTGCCTGGAGGTTCTCTAGCATACTAACTTATGCTAGCAAAAAAGGAAAGAAGCTCAATCGTGGTATTTTTCTGCTCAGCACCCGTCGTCCAACTTACACACTTTTTCCATTGTCACTTTCCCCTCCAAAATGATGTCGATATCACTACATTTAACATAAATGAATATCAATTGAGGCACTAATTGTAATGTTTTACAGCACAACTATTTTCAATCTGTTTTAGAGACGTTTGTTTGAAATTGTACATGCATACACAGAATGTATTTAGTTTGATGCCTTGAAAAGGCATGGATATTCATTCTCTGTATGAATGATTTATTAACAATTATTTTTGGCACTGGGCCAACTAAACCTCTCCAACCTTCGCTACGTTCACGACGATCAAATCCTCCCCACGCGCTCCTCTGCAAATCGCAGTCTCGTTTGTCCTTGTCTGCTCTCTATCTCTTTCTGTCTGTTTCTCTTTATCTCTCTCTCTCTCTTTCTCTCTCTCTCTCTTCCCTCGCTGAGTCCCTACCTCTCCCCTCGTCGAGAGTAGAATAGCCTCATGAAATTCGTCGTTGCCGTCCCTCTCCTCATCAGGCGGCGCCATGGCGGGCCCTTCTTTCTCTTTCGCCAAGCAGGCTCCGCTCTTCCTCTGCCTGTCCTGCTCAGGCTCTCTCTCTCTCTCTCGCTCTCTCTCTCTCTCTCTTTCCCTTCTTTCCCTCTTTCCTCCTTTCGTCTCAGGGAATGTCGGCGAGTACACTTCTAATAGGGACGGTGATGGCAGCGCTTCCTCTCTCTCTCACTCACTCGCTTTCCTTATTTCTCCCTCTCCCTTTCTTTCTCTCCCTCACTCTCTCTCTCTCTCTCACCCTTACTGTCTTCTCTCACTTTCTGCGTTTTCTCTTCTCTCTACATCGCATAATCGCTAATTACTCTTTCCATAAGGCATATTTTCAGCCGGCCTTAAGTGTTAGACTGTGTATCTATTCTTTAACCTAAAAATATTATACATATTCCTGCGATGCTTCTCAATTTTGCTGAAAACACCATCATTAGATGGCAGGAATTGCGAGCTCCAATGAAATGCGTATTTCTCATCACACATCAGTCTCTCTCTCTCTCTCCCTCTCTTTACCTCTCTCGCTCTCTGTCTGCTTCCTTTTTAGCCTTTCCCTCCCATTCTCTCTCTTTCTGTGTCTCACTCGCTATTACCCTATTTCGCTCTCTCTCTCTCGCTCCCTTTTTCTCTCTTTCTCTCACTCTCTCCCTCTCTCTCTTTTTTGATATACGAAGTGCTCATCATGCAATGTGTAGCTTTGTCTTCCCATATTCACTCTCTGGCATGGCATCCTCATCTATTCTCACCTTCTCTCTCATGTTCTCTGCCTTCTTTTACAATTCACACTCCGTTCTCTCTTCTTGATTGAAAGTAGAGCCCCGTCTTCTCCATCCTTTCCTTGCCCTTCCTCGATCTGCCATAAGTAGACGGGGAGCTCATCTGCATGTACTTCGGATTGCATCCACTGACGTCATTCAAAAATTTAGTTACTAATTTTTAAAATGGACCGACGGGAAATTTAAAATTAACGCTATTTATTAGCGTAGCGATGCAATGAATAATAATTGTGGCTGCAGAATTTGTAGATGCATATTCCCATTGTTTATGGTTTCCACTGCTGATAAGAATTGTGATGATAATAAGAACTGAGGAGATTATGTAGAATGAGGTGTGCTGTGTCTAATTTCTTATTCTACCATTATCCTATCTTTAGCCTTCTCGTAAGCATTACAATTATTATTTTCCTTTAGCCCAATTTTTCTGTATAATTTGAATGCCTCTGTATAATTAGAATGCCAACGCTTCTTGACCAAAGGCAAACGTGACAATGAATAAGGGAGAGAAGGAGAAAAAGGATTCGACGGACAGAGTATAAGGGAGAGTGCACACAGCGCAGAAAGTATAATACTTTGCCCGGCTGGCGGGAAAGTCCGTTTTTAAGTACGCAGAGAACGTACTTTAAAAACGACAGAATCAAACTTTCAGGCGGAAAGCGAACTTGCGGACATAAGTTCGTTCTATCCGCACTTTAGATTATTCGAATATTCGACCATTCGAATATTCGAATTCATGTACGTCAAGTGTGAGTGACTTGCAGAGTCACCCTCACTTTCTCTCTCTCTCTCTTTCTGAGTGTCGCTCGCGCAAACATTCTCTCTATTTATGTGTGTTGCTCTCTCTCTCCTTCTCGTTCACTCTCCTCTCTATTTCTATATCTCTTGCTCTCTCTCTTCTCTTTCTCTCTCTCACTCTCTTTCTCTCTTCTCTGTCTCTCTCTCTTCTCTTTCTTTCTCCATCCGCTCTCTCTCTCTCCCTCTCTCTACAGCTCCCCTCCTCATCCTGTTCCCCCTCTCTTTCTACGCTCTCTCTCTCTTTCTCCCTCTCTACAACTCCCCTCCTCATCCCCTTCCGCCTCCCTCTCTCACGCTCTAATTTACTTCCCCATCTTCTTTTTTCTTCCATGAACATCTTCCGCTTAAGTTGTTGGCTGCTGTTCCAAGTCATGCAAGCATCGGGCTGTTACAAGAGTTTATTTGTTAAAAAAACTGATAAGATTGGGTCAAATTTTACAAGCAAATAATACTTGTAATAGTAAAAGAATAACTCAACAACGAAAGGAAAAAGCGATAAGTGAATCTTTGGAAAAGAAGTCTATTAAAAGATCAATGTAAAGCACTTCGAAAATCAGGCCTACAGTGCACGTACATATCATACGTATGCAAGAGCAATTGACGAGGAGTAAAATTCAATAACTAGGTAAACATATTTTTAGTTTATTTTAAATATTAATCTTTAAAAAAAATGTTTCAATAATGTTAAGTAAGAGATTAAATAACCGGAGGAACTAGATGGTGTTCATGCCGTCCATGAATCTTGGGGGACTTGATGATGTTCTTGCTCTTCTTCTGCTGCTTCCTCTCGACCAGCCTTCTTGAAGAGGGCACGAATGGAGGCTGCCGTCGCCGCCTCCATGGAGCTGACATTCAGAAAAATTAAGATAGATTACGGTATATTAGCTAACACAATGGTTAAAAAAAACATAAAAATGAGTGAGAGAGAGAGATGAGATGGAAAGCGAGACAGAGAAAGAAATCTCAAACCCTCCTCTAAGAATTGCCCGATCATCTCTAACCTTATCGTAGAGCCTGTTGAGGACTCGAGGGAGTACGGTAGGCCTGAACTCCCTGACGTCGTTGGCTAGTCCGCGAATATCTCCGCGGCAGAAGCCGGCGCGGGCGCCGACCATGCAACACACGGCCTCCACGAGCCTCTCCAGCATGTGAGCCAGCGGCAGGAAAGAGATCATCACTTCCTGCAAAAGAGGCAAACTACATTATAGCTGCTATTCCATTCGATTACAAACCCACCCCTCTAATAAATTTTTTGGTTTTCCTTCAAACTCCGATGATGGGAGCAAAAGAAACTAGGAATAGGACCCACTGGGTAAGACGATAAGACATGGTCATGAAACACCAGAAATCATAACGTACCGTATCAAAAATTCGGGACTGCTTGAAGTACAGGAGAGTGGTCGCGTCAGCAATCACATTTCCATGCGTCAGCATCACACCCTGCAGAATATTAACATAAATATTTCATTCTTTTTTCCCACTCGATGTGGCATCCTACTATTGTAAGTGAAGTATGAGAAGGAAGGAAATATATCCCCCGCCAGAGGGGCTAAAGCTTGTCCACCAATTGAGCTTTGCGCTCCATTGCTAGAGAGGGAGAGAGATGGGGAGAGAAAGATATCTTTTACCGTAACCTTTGTACCACTTACATTACACATTACTATGTTTGGGTTTGTCTGTGGTTCTACACTCTTTTTATTATATAGGTTACTAGACACCCATGTAACCGTGATAACAAACAAACGCTTTGTCGCCTATGACATAAATACCCCCCTCCCCTTATCTGGGTTAGGAGTGCGCCCCATTTGCTGACCTCGTAGTACTTGGTCCAAACCAATGGCTCGGTACCGTCGGCCTTCTGGTGGCGGAAGCCAATCATCGGGCCGTTGCGAGAGAGACGCGCACCACGGCGAACACCCTGGAGAAAGGAGAAATTACTATGGTCAATTAAGCCAATTCCTTACTGGTGGAATTGGACATCTTATCGTTGCAGAGATTGGCAAGGAAATCTATACCGAACGCTTTTATTATTCTTGCTCTAATATAAGGCCTGGAATTCAAGTTTAAACATTATGTTATTTATACCTTGTAAAGTATCGTGGCATCATGAAACAGGAACGAGAGAACCTGGCCGTCCTTGACGTTCCCGCACCGGGTCCATGTGGGATTTGCTGAACCGCCCGAGCCTCTAGCAAGACAGCGCAGCACGAACCTAGTAAACGAAGAACATTTTTTTGCTGAATAAAATACTATAAAATTTCACGAACTAGCAAAATTCTTTAAAAAAGGTTGTGTTTCACGATTAACATACGGTAAAAAGTCTACAGTAACCCTTTGAAGCAAATAAAAGTTCATTAACAATTTTAAAAAAAACCGCTGTCGAAGGTTTTTGTCGTTTTAACAACTCAATGCTTAATCTTTAAAGATAAATGCAAGAAGAAAAATGTAAAAAAAAACCAACTCTAGAACTGCTACTGGGACTAGGGCGCTCGAACATCGCGATGCGGTCGCGTTGCGTGCGGGAGTGAGCATCTCGGCCTCTTTCTTGCGCACTTTGCACGACCTGGAAACAAGTTTAATTACTATCATTCAACTCTCGTGACTTATTACAAACAAATCCTCAAATAGAAACAAAAAACTCATTCTCAGTATACAACTTTAAAAAAGTTACCTGAGCAGGATATTCGGCAGAATACTTTAAAAAAATAATACGTCTTCAAACCTGCATGGCGTACACTGCAATGCCGACAGAGTAGCCAGCAAAGAAGTGAAGTTGGCCCGACATGCAAAACAGTTTGCTCCGTCTTTGAGAAATGAACCTGAACAACGAGTACAAGTGAAATGAGGTCGAGAGTTTACCCTTCCATTGAAGGAGGTTATGCACAAATAGTAAAGCTTGCTTGCAAAACCTAATATGAAAAAAGCTCGGACTACATGTTATAATAATCCATCCACTTCCATCCAAACACGCGGACCCAATCATTAAAACTATGTGTTTTGAAGAATCGCAAAGCTTATAAAAAAAAGTAAAACCTTATTGTTATTATCCGCTTGAATGTCGCTAGATGCGACGCCTGGCAGAAGTCGCACACAATGATGCGCATGCCGATCTGGTTGATGATGAAGGCGCATGCATCGGGGCCGAGAGTCTCGTAGAGGGGCACGATGACATTCGAGTAGGCGCACGTCGCCATCTCAGTCATGATCCACTGCAAGGCAATGTCAACTTACGCACTTGTTATTCTTTTCTATTATTCTTGGGTGAAAACCAACCAACTAGCAAAAAACTTTTTTGAAGAAACCACGCTATTCCATCCAAGGAAATCACAAGTTGACAGTAGTATACATTAAATAAAAGGAAATCAAAGTTTTTAAAACAAAACAGTAAAAACGGCATTTCAACTTGAAATATTTTCACTGCAAAACTCAAGCTAAGAAAATTTTGTCAAAATACCAATTCAAAATTCGCGCTCTTGCGCCACTGCGCATCAACTGAAATGCATTACGCGATACTCAGTCTGAGCGTGCTCGGCTTTCATACGAGTTTGGACGCGTTTTTTCTTTCCTTTTTTTATATTTTGTTGTTTTGCTTACAATTAATGAAAATCTTTTTTTATTTAATGGTTCAATGTGATGTCTTAAGCTACTTGTAGTGCCGACATTGCGGAAGTCGTCGGAAAGCGCCAACGCCGGCGCCACGGGACGCCAGGACCAAAATCTAGGGTGTGTTTGTGATGGATTGTTTTGGTTTTAATTCTTTTTTTTTTGTTAATACAATTTATACTCTTCGTGGCTATGCCTCTTATGCCTCAAATTATTGCACCTTTTTCACTTTTTATGGACTAATAACGCTTGGATTTTGTAGAAATCCTCTTGATCTCTTTGAGTAGGCAATTTTTTTTTGTTGCAGATCTGCGTGAAGTCCGCGCAAAACCGTGGCGCTTGATGGACTCGACGGTGGTCGTCGCGATGGCATCGCGACCGACGAGTAGGTGCTCGTCTTTGCTGGTTTGTCTTGAACACTCAGCTTATTTTGTCATTTTGTGCCTTCTACTCTTTTAAGCACTAAAATATTACATGTTTTTTATATGACGAATGAAGAAGGACATCATTCTTTCTTGAATAAGCAAGCAGTTTTTTTTCCTAGATTGTGCAATATAAAACTTTTTTTAAACATCATTGCTCAGGTGATCGAAGTCGAGCGGCGACTGCGAATCGAATGCAAGTGGCAGCCCCTCCTCTCCTTCTTAAGTGGCTGCGAGTGTCTCTCACTTCCACAAGGTTAGGAATTTCTTTTTTCTTTATAGTTATGCCTATATGCATGTGTTATAATCGACAAACCAAGCATACGTTTGAAAAAGTTTTGTGTTGACAGAATTTGTTGGATTCATAGCCTGGGATTCTTTCAGATCCACTAAAAAAATAAGATCCACTTTGCAAGTATATGACTATCTGTAAGTGAAGTTTTGTTTCTGCCCATGTCATCTGGAAGCGTAATCGATTTGCTTCTTTTGCACTCCTTCCTTTCACCCACCCTAACCTTTCTGTTTCCTGCAGGCCCGTGACCTGGCCGCGTACCTCCCCGAAGAAGTCCTTCGCCATCTTTCCGCCTCTGCGGCTGTGGCGTCGAGTCCTCCTCCACCACCGCCGCCAATGCTGGTATGTATTATCTCCCTCTCTCTCTCTCTCCAACTATGCGAATTGGACATATGAAGCTGTGAAATTCTTAACGTCAAAAGGATATCTTTTTTTTCTGAATTCTTAAGTAACTAATGCCTTTCCTAGCTTAGGGTCATTATTCTTACGAGTTATACACTTGTGTGTTTCAGCGAGGTCAAAGTTTTTTTTTCGTATCAATTTTATATCTTGCTCTCAGGAATCATCGAGCCGGCCCTTCGCGTGCTCGCCAAGAAGTGCAGCTGCGACAATCGACAAGCCTCCACTCCTCCCCCGCAGCCACCTTCCCTCTCCCTTTCTCTCCATCCCTCCACAGCCACCACCAATGTAGGTGGCTACCATGTCCCCTCGCCCCCTTCAACGTCCACCCGCCTGACTGCCAACAGGAGCGACAAGCTCAACCCCCTCGTCAAGCATCCCAGCTTCCTGACTGGATTGTTTTGTGGCCCCATTTAGTTTAGATTGTTGCATCTCGTGTTTTTTATTGTACATTGTTTATAAATGATAAATGTGGCTAGAACAAAATTAGCATTATTTTTATCGCATTCTATCGTCTTGAATGAAAGAAAGAAGGATGGAGGGGGCAGCAGAGAATTGTGGATGAAACGGAGGGAGCACTGGAATGCAGGAAGGTATCAGAGAAGGAAGGGGGGGAGGGGCAGCGACCCCGCCGCCAGGCCGGGGTGGCCGGCAAAGTTCGTTTTCCTGATACTCGCACGCCGCACTTCTCAGTGCATGCAACACGAACTCAGTGTAGTAACAGGAAAACGAACTTTGTAGTGCATCCGCCAATTTTTCACTTCAAAGTTCGTTTTGCGAGTGCGGGCAAAGCGAACTTCCTGCGCTGTGTGTGGGTAAAGAGAGAGGGGAAACAAGTAGGCAATAAGAGGTGGAAGATCTAACAATAAGGGTGTAATAAAACCGCAATATCTCCACCCTCTTCCCTTGTAGGCATCGAAGTAGTAAAGTTCTATGCAGTGGAGTGCGGACACCTTCTTTCGACAGCGCAAACAATATTTGAGAAGGGTGGAGGAGGAATAGAGTAGTATCATGACGAACATACATGTATTCCTCAGAGATCCGCGACCAGACTGAATGATCTCTCTCTCTCTCTCTCTCTCTCTCTCTCTCTCTCTCCCTCTCTCTCTTATCCTCTCTATCGCTTGTCTATATGTTTCTGTCTCACCATCTCTCTCTCTTCCTCTGTCGGCCATAGGCCCAATGATTCTGGCCACCGCCACGGGATCGAATATCATGCCATATCAAATTTCATCTCCTGATATCTCACGCACGTCCTCAGTCCTTTTTCTACCATCTCTCTCTCTTTCTCTCTCTCTCTCTCTCTCTCTCTTCTTTGTTGCTGGCAATGTGCCAAGAGGTATGCTTTATGACGTCAATCTTGGAAAGGGGGGAACTAGAAGAAATCCGGTCAGAAGAGTCTGTCCCATGGGGTCCACTCACTCCAGGCCCCACACACACAATGTCATCCTCGTCGAGGACATTAAATGCTCTCCTGAGTGGAGCACCCTAATTCAAGGGCTCTTCCTAATTTACGGCCTGTCTCCTGGTACGGCTACTGTGTGTTCGTTCGCGGTCGTGTGGTGCAATGTCCTCTTTCCGTACTCTCACTCACCCACTCGCCATGAGTTCTTCGCGTTTCCTTGTCTTTTTTGGGGCACGGAGGGAGAGGGAGGGATAGAGGGAGAGAGAGAGACCGAAAACACATCTCGATTTCCGCCGTCCTTCTTTCTCCTGCCTAGCTTCTTCTTCCTTCCTTCCAAGTCCGCCGCGGTGGGCACGAAAGTGAAGATGCAGTGGGGAGAGATGATGGGGCTCAGGATGGACAGGGAACAGATTGTCGTTCCTTCTCTCTCTCTATCTCTCTCTGTCTCTGTCTCTCTCTGTCTCTCTCTCGATCTCTCTCTCTCTGTCTCTTTCTCTTCTCTCTCTGCCTGCTTCTTACTCTCTCTCTCTATATATATATACATATATATATATATATATATATATATATATATATTTATTTATTTATTTATTTATTTCTGCATTTTTAGAAGAATGCTACCTTTTTCGAAGTGGAAGGCGTTTAGGTTGTTGAGCGACATTTACTTGTAAGATACTCCGAACGACAATAAGATTATAGGACGAGAGAGAGAGAGAGAGAGAGAGATAGAGAGAAGGAGAATGAGAGAGAGAGAGAGAAGGAGAGAGAGAAGGAGAGACAAAGCGGCAAATCCAGCCAAGGTAGGGGGTAGATGTTTGACCGAGTGTTCCACCGATGCCGGACTACCACGACGACCACGCTCTGCCCTTGGTAATCTTATTTAAGCCAGGATTGCTCTTGCTCTGCTCTTCTGTCTCCACTTCTCTCTCTTTTCCCTCTTGCTATGTTTATCTTTCTCTTTCTCTTTCTCGCTCTCTTCTTTCTCTATATCACTCTCCCTGTCTCTTGTGTTCCCTTTTGCTCTTGATAGGTCTCACTTACAATCTCTCTTCTCCTTCAATTTGAATCTCTCTCGAATTCGCCAAAGATGTCATTCATATATACAGTAGTTTTCCCCGATCTAATCTTTGCTGTGTTCTGAGTTTCGAGCTTTTCATAGACAATTCCATATGATATGGCTGCTCTTTCCATATGCTTCCTGCACTTTTGGTCCACATTGATCATTCTTGTCAGGGTCGATTGTCAATTTTAGCGAGTTAATTTTAGTGTGTGCGCCCGTGGGTCCGATTATTGGTGTGCTTCTCAACGCTATCGTCATCTTCCTCTCGATGTCTGGTATCCTTTTCCTCTTTCATTCATCTTCTCTTTCCATTATCTCGCCCTATTTATCACTCTTTCGCTTTTCTCATTCTCCTTGTCCGACTGTCTCACTCGCTGTCTCTTTTCATCACTCTTTCTCTTTCTCTCTCTCTCTCTCTTCTCTCTCTCTCTCTCTTTCTCTGTCTCTCTGCCTACCCTATCTAGTCAGTCCACGACCACTTCAGAAGTCCCTTACATTAGGCACCAGCGAGCTGTCGCTATCTCTCACTTGTCTCTCTTTCTCTCTGCTCTCTCTCTATCTTTCTTTCTTAATTCACTCTCTCCATTCTCTCTCGCACACTCTCTAGTCTCTCTCGCTTCCCCTTTCTCTCTCCAGGTCGCCCACCTCCTGCTGAGGACGACGCCCTGCGGGGCTGCCACGAATCAATGCCTACATAATGAGGGCTTGTGCCTTGTGCTGCGGCCGTTGCACACGCTGTGAGGGTGTGGATAATGGGGGTGATGTGAGAGAGAGAGAGAGAGAGAGAGAGAGAGAGAGAGAGAGAGAGAAAGGGAGAGAGAGGGACGTGAAGAGACAGAAAGATAGAGGGAGAGGGGACGTGAAGAGGCAAAGAGAGGGAGAGAGGGAGTGAAAGAAAGTGAAAGACACGAAGACAGAGAAGGAGTAAGAGAGTGAGAGAGCAAGAGGGATATAGAGGGAGAGGAGAAGGAAGATAGCGAAAGATTAAATGAGAGACAGGTAGAAGAGATAATGCCATAGAGATATTGCGGGTCAAAAGTGCACGCTTCTCATGAGTGCATTTCGCTCTCTGAACATCTTCAGCCATTCGATCGCCTTGAATTAGGACGACCCCCGGAAAGAAGCTCGAAAATTAGGGAAACACTGAAAACAAGTGTAAACCTATAATTAAATACGTTTCATTAATCTATTCTATTTGATCAATAATCGAGTGGAAATGGGGCCATTTTCTGTCGTCATGCCATCATAATTAATATGTACATATGTATCATTCTTGCTTATTCTCAAAATAAATATTATTTTAATGACCTGTATTTTTTTCGTGCTTCCAATAACCCTCTCTCTATCCCTCTCGCTTCTTCTTGTTCTCGTTCTCTCGCTCTCTCTTTCTTTTCCCTTGTATGTCTGTCTTTTTCCCTTCCCTTGTATATCTGTCTCTCTCCCTCCTCTTCATCTTCGTTCCCCACATCTGCTTGCTCTTGTTGTTCATCTTCCCCTGTTCAACACCTCCTTCATCATCATTTGCCCTGTCGCCATTGCACACGTCAATCAATCAGAATGCTAGCCAACGTCTCTCTTCTCTCTCTCTCTTCTCTCTCTCTCTTCTCTCTCTCTCTATATCTCTCTCGCGCGCTCTCTCTCCTCTCTCTCTCTCTCTCTCTCTCTCGTTCTCGCTTTCTCTCACAATCAGCGTCACCTAACAATTGTCTTCAGGCCTTTTCCTAGCTAGTTTTCCTCAACCGGTTGACCAGCGATATACGTTTTGTCCCTCATTTTTAAGCAGTTAATAAGGTTGACCTTAAAGTTATAAACTTTATATTTTTACTTTGTGCCACATGGGTACTCGAAAAAGTTTTTAAATGTGATTTACTAGTTGGACGTGGATTCCTTTTTCCATTCATGTTAATTCTAGCCGGAATCTGAAAAGTCGAGCTCTTCTTCCTCTCTTCCTGATCCTTTTTGAGGACGAATGTACTGAAATTTTCTCACATTTATTTTGTTTTCTTTCTCTCCAGCGATATTTTTTCTAATGATTCCAGTGCTCCGCCTTCAACCTTTATTCTTCTTTAATGTTGTATTCAATCGCTTCCTCTCTCCCTCTCTTTCTCTACCCGTCTCTCTCTATCTTTCTCTGCTCGTCTCCCTCTCCTTCTCTAACCGACTCTCCCTCTCTTTCTCTACCCGACTCTCCTTCTCTCCCTCCCTTTCCCTATCTAAATTTTCGTCCATTTTTTTTCCTTTCATTTTCAGCTGTTTCTCAATTTATCATTTGATCAAAGTTTTGAATGCTCTTATACTTTTTCATAGAGATAACGGAAGGAAACGAAAATTCGGAGATGGAAGCAAATCCCTATGCAGTGCTTGTTTTGATTGACCCATGCCTCGCTCAGGCGACAAAAACCATGACGGGGAAGCTAAAGCCCCCTCCCCCCGAAGCATGCGTCATACGGATTACATTGAATGGAGAGCAAGAGATGTGCAAGACTCGAGGGATTATGAGATAATGTACAAATCCAAAGAGATCTCAGGAGAGGAGAGAGAGGCAGGAGAAAAAGGAGTGATATTGAAGAGCATGAATGAGTGAAATTGTAGTTGATATTATATGAGGGCTTGGAGGAGCTACAGACTATATTGTAGCAAAGGTGGGCTCCGTTTTTTTGTTATTGCCCATAATATAATTATAATTCTCATCGCAAAGAATATGATAGCACTATTATTTGTATGCGCGTTGTTTCCCTCGCCTTCTTGCGCCTCATTATGTACGCCTGTCGTTTACTATTAATTATGATATTGACTTCCGGGTGATTCCCACTTCTGTGCTTTTCAATATTCGGTACCATGGTACAGACTCACTTTCCAGCTCGCAGCCTCACCTCGGGCGACCGTCGCTCTTTCTCCCTCTGCCCTCTCTCCCCTTTCTCTCTCGCTCTCTGTCGCATGCAAATGAACGAGGACGTCGTGGACAAGGAGCAGCAGAGTGGCGCCCGCTAGTGAAGTCGAGTAGATCGAGAGAGATCTACCAACTACTCTTACTATATATTTAGGTGTGTTTTGGTCAGGGTACGGTAGCTCAATTTTACCCTTTTATTTATGTTTATTATTGATTTTGCTGATCACATTTTCTCTCTCTCACCGAATTTTTTATATGTACATGTGCATAAGTAAGCGTTATCTTTTCTTATGCCGATAGAATGACCATATTATTGGCTCATCGAACAGAAAAAAAAATTTCCTGACTGGAAATTAAAAAGAAGTCAATAAGTTGCAGGATTATTCCTCAACAAAAAAACAGCCATGGCCGACCTCGAGGCTGTGCTCGCAGATGTCTCCTATCTTATGGCAATGGAGAAGAGTCGGAGCCAACCGGCAGCCAGAGCAAGCAAGAGGATTGCACTGCCGGATCCGAGGTAAGAGTGAGCGAGAGAGATGGAGACAGGGAAAGAAAGAGAGGGAGAGAGAGAGAGGGGGGAGAGAGAGAAAGGGAGAAAGAGCAAGAGTAAGTGAGAAGCCGAGGGAGAATGAGCAGGAAACAGTGAGCAGATCAGAATGTTTTTTTAACATAACGTTGAAGATACATATGTACATGCAAATCTCTTCTCTTCTCCGTCTCTTCTAACGGATTCACATTTGGTTATAAGGAGGGAAAAACAGTGCGAGAACGCGAGAAAGACAGCGTTTAGGAAAACGGAAAAATGGAAGATTTCTCGGACTAATCTGCAAAGAATAGTTGCCCTTTTCAATCTGACGTTTCATCACTTTCCTTCAAAGCAAAGGGTGTTTTCGTAGAGACATTCATTCTGTCTTCCTCTGATCTGGAAGAGTTGATATCCTCAGCATTCGCCAGACAGTGAAGCATTAAGTACATTTGTTGGATTTCCAATGCAATCCGTAGTCGGCGGTTTTCAGAATTTCGGATAATGTGCATTTATGTATATAAACATGCCTGGCTTTGATTTACTTGTCATTGTTAGAGCTGTGGCAATCCGGATTAACATTATGGGATGCCTCTTTCAATCTATTAAAAACATATCTGTGTGAACTTGTTGAATCGTCCTCTCTTTGTCTGTCTCTTACGCACTTTCTTTCTCTCTTTTCTTTCTCTTTCTCTCTTTCTTTTTCTCACGCTCTCTCACTCCTTTTCTCTTTCTCCTTCCTTCTGTAACACGTCCGCTTTCTCTCATTCCGTCTCGGAGTTCTGCACAGGAGAGAATTGCATTATTGAACAAAGCGAGTGTCATTCACTCTCTTTCTCTTCCTTCTCTTGAAACATTCGCTTCAGCACTCCTCAGGGGTGCCCTCATAGAGAGACATAAAGAGAGAGAAAAAGAAACAGAAAATGATAAAAGGAGAGAGTAAGAGAGAGAGAGAGAGAGAGAGAGAGAGAGAGAACGAGAGGACTGCCAGACGGTTCTGGAATTAGAATTGACACTAGCATATGTAAAAGGCTCTCTGAAGCCTTCGAATGATGTCAGAAGGCACCTATTTTTTCCTCCGCATCATCCGTATCTTATTGCAAAATTGCAACAAAATGTCTTGTAGATTCTAGGAAACACATCTTCATTTACCAAATCTTTTTTCCCAATGTGCACTTATCCTTCTTGCACACTCGTCTGCTGCAAATAGAGTACTTCTTGCTGGAGAGACGAACAATAGAAACGTAAGTAGTTTTACTAAGAAAGGAACAGTATACCGTGTCGCAAGAAAGAACGGTAACATCCACACGGGATACATTCAAAAGATGGTTAATCAAAAAAGTAAAAGCAGAAATATAAACGAACTTTCGCAAAATTTCTCTGTCTATTCAATTGAAATTCCTGGAGTAAACCTTTTTTCTCCAAATTGCTCCGAGGCATTCTTCTTCACATAGAGCCGCATTTGAAAAAAAAAGACCTAGACACCATTTGTGCTTCTCTCTCTCTCTGTCTCTCTCTCTCTCTCTCTTTCAATTCAGACACTATTCTCTCTCACTTTCTCTCTTTCTCTACTCTCTCTTTACTGTTCTCGCTCTTATATTATATGCAGTATCTCTTGATGTTGAATTGTCTCCATGCCAACCGCCTGTTTATTGTCAGCTTTCTCCTCCTCTCTCCTGCTCTGTATCTTTCTCTCCCTCTTTCTCATGCACTCTTTCTCTCTCTCCTGCTCTCTCTCTCTTTCTCTCGCTCACCATTTCTTTTCGCTTAACGAGAGGCTATTGAAATTCAGGCCGTACTACACATACTGAAACGGCGCCGCTTGTGGGTGGATACGCCCAAATGAGTATGTCAAATACTTATTTGCGAAAGCGAGAGAGAGAGAGAGAGAGAGAGAGAGAGAGAGAGAAAGAGAGAGAGATAAGATACTGGAACAAGGGAAAGACGCAAAGAAAGCCACATAGGAAAGACAACATTTCCCTTGCGACAGAGTTTCCCGTTGTCAATGCAGGGAGGACAGGGAAGGGATAAGTCAGGAATGCCAGCGGGCACGAGGAGAACACAATTTAATGACGCTTTTAAAGAAAAGTGTATGAACCAGTTCATTTAAAAATACTTTTTTTTTTCTTATACCGCATGATTACTATGTCTGCGAGTTTTACTTCCAAAAATAAATTAGTAAACCTGCAATCGAAGAGGTGGAATTTTTTGTTTGTGATTCAGGTCTGCCTTAGCCAAGACCCTTCCCCAATCTAGCGCAGAGTTATCCTTCTTCGACTGGCCATCGTAATTATTGCACTGACATCCGAAGTTTTCCTCATCAAGTCACAATCAGCTGCAGTGGAACGCGCGCGTCTCTTGTCGGAAAATTTCGATTTTGATAGCTGACATAAATTATAAAAAAAAGATTTTACCCCAAACAACTCTACATTCATCTTAAACGAAACGCAGCTGACTATTATATGTATGTATTTCGATTGAGTAATAATTGGAGAGAAAGGCATGGACCAACGCTAGAAGAAAGAACGTAATTGGAGATAATACATGCCGTTATTGAATAAAGATACATCTAAATTTGCTTATTAAAATTATGGAAATTAATCTGGGAAACAATTTTCTTGAATTTTTTTTTCAATAATTCAATTGTCTTCTCTTTTCCAGCGTCCGCTCCATCATGCAAAAGTACCTGGAAAAGACGGGCGACATTCGCTTCGAGAAGATTTTCAATCAACGACTCGGCTTTCTTCTCCTCAAGGACTTTGCCGAGAATGTCACGGAGAACGCGTGTCCACAGATCAAGTTTTACGAGGCGGTTCGTATTTCTTGTCTTTTTTTCTGTAAAACATATATTTATATACAATAGTATAATTATTTATTATTATTGTGTTTACGGGTATCATTATTATTTGTAATATCATTAATATTATTATTAATTACTATGATTTTATATTTCTTACTTTTTAAGTAATTTTTATGGTAGAGTTTTTGCGAAAAACAGCGACAATTACGTATATTTTGGCGATTAAAATATAATATATGCGTAGATTTCTAGATAAAAGAATACGAGAAGATGGAGACGCACGAGGAACGCGTAGCGAAGGCGCGAGAGATCTACGACCACCACATCATGGTGGAGATGCTCGCACACTCTCATGTACGGAGCAGCACTCATCAGTGCCACTTTTCTTTCGTGGATTCTTTCATTCAAAACATTCCATTCATATGTACATACATACATATTTGCTGCTATGTCAAGCATTTATAGCATTTACAAGCATTTTTACAAAAGGGAATCATTTTGTATTTAAAAAAAAAGGCGAGATATATTCTTGTACTTTATTGGTTCACGACTTCGCTGGCAATACGTATTAAAAATGAACATAACAGTTTTATAAAAGATCGTAGCGATTTTGTCTCGTTCCAGAATTACTCAAAGGACTCGCTGCAACACGTGCAACATCACTTGATGAAAGGAAGCGTGCCGCCCGATCTATTTCAGGTTTGACCGATTACGAATTTAAATTTTATTTACACATACACTTATATTTTCAATTAATACTTAAAACAATAATTTTATTAAAAAGTCTCAAAGATCCTTTTTTTATAATAGAAACATTCCCTGACCGTTCCAGTTTTTTTTCAGCGATACGTGGAAGAGATCTGCGAGCAGTTGAAGGGTGACATCTTCCAAAAGTTCCTTGAGAGGCATGTACAGATAATATTTCGAATAAATATTATTCCATTTATTTTGTTGTATCCATACAGATTTTTTAGTATACAAAATATACTCAAGTATGTAAGATATAAAAGAACATAGTAAAGTTTTTTTTAGCGACAAGTTCACGAGGTTCTGCCAGTGGAAGAATCTCGAATTGAATATGAACCTGACCATGAACGACTTCTCCATTCATCGAATCATTGGCCGCGGCGGATTCGGAGAGGTCTACGGATGTAGGAAAGCGGACACGGGGAAGATGTTAGAGACAGAGAGACAGAGACAGAGACAGAGAGAGAGAGAGGAGGTAACGGAAGGTGGGGATGGGATATCATGAACATATCTATATAAATATGTATTATAGAAAAGAGAATGTGAGAGCGACGATGAGAGATGCTTATGGCTCATGGCTGAATGTGTCTTACCTTTTTATTAAGGTACGCGATGAAGTGCCTGGATAAGAAGAGGATTAAGCTGAAGCAAGGCGAGACGCTCGCGCTCAACGAGAGAATCATGCTTTCGCTCGTCTCCACGGGGGTCATTCTTATTCTTATTTAATTATTTAAAACTTTTTTTTTGCTCCTATTTCAAAATGTGCATAAAACATCGTCGTATTATCCATTAATTTACTACTCGGCCTTCAAAGAGCAGAGACAAGATTAAATCGCATCATTTAAATATAAAATGGAATGGCAATTCAAGTTGTTGTTGATACGATTGTATCCTCTTGATCACTTTATTTGTTAAGGCTCAAGTTTGCTGTCACAAGAGGGAATAGAAAAAAAGGAAATATTTATAGCAGAAATTCTTTTCTATCTAGTTTTTTTAATCCATTTCCTTTCAAGTTAAATATGTGAGAGAAATGGTAAGAATTAGAAATATTAATTAAGTAAAGAAGATATATAAGTATATTTAAAAGAAAGGAAGCAATAACCCTGCCCATTGCAGCAAGACTGCCCGTTCATCGTGTGCATGACCTACGCGCTGCAGTCGCCCGACAAGCTCTGCTTCATCCTCGATCTCATGAACGGCGGCGATCTCCACTACCATCTCTCGCAGCACGGCGTGTTCACTGAGCAGGAGATGCTCTTCTACGCCGCAGAGGTGAGCAGCCACTGTTGGCAGCCGGCGGGCAGAGTTCAATGACGCTCCGCGGTCAAGTTAAGCACAGATTATTTGTCGGTAAATAAGACCTACACCAAATCTCAAAACTCATCAGTGTTTTCCCTGCTTTCCGGGGATTCTTCTTGCTTTCTGCGCGAATAGAAATGCTGTCTGTTTGGCTTCCGGCCTGGGTCGAATGAGAGTAGAGAAATCACAAGCAGTACTAAGAATTTTCAACATTTTGTCGGTTTAGTCTAAGTAGTACTTGCGATTTCTCAACTACTATTCGACCTCGGGCCGGAAGCTAAATACACGGCATTTCTTTTTTGCCCGCTTTGGTCAGCTGTTCGCGCGAAGAAAGGATCCCTTCTGTTCTCACGGAAAGAAGGGGAAACAAGGGTTTCCCTTCTTTTATTAGTCTTTGGGAAAGTCTAATATACAGAGGTGCCGAAAATACGCGTCAGGGTTCTTAAATTGGATCGATGGTATTTGGAATGGTTAAATGGTTAAAAAGTTCTAATGGTAAGCAACTTTTATATAGGATCACTAAGCGCTAATTGTAAGAGTTCTCAAGGCTCTGATCTCTTGTATATCTCTGGTAATCCAACGTAACTTGAAAGTGTTGAAGTTCAGGGGGTCTGTATGTCGGCCCCCAGGGGCTGTACAGACCCAATCTATAGCTCATTCGGCTCAGCTCGAAACTCCACGAGCTTAGAGCTCTAGAACGGTTCTTACAATTAAGAACTACGGAGCAGAAAGTTGAGTACAAAATGCCCATACCGAAACCGAAATAGCCTCACATCAGTTGTACGATGTGCCTACTGCTGATTAATTTGGCTTAAGTTGATATTAGTTTACGACGCAAATAATAGTTTTAAACCGTCTTCCACCTCTTACTCTCTCTATATCTTTCTGTTTATGCCTTTTCGCTCTCCATCTTACGATCTGTCGCTCTCTTACGATCTATATCTCCCTATCTATTTAGCTCTTTCTTCGTCTCTCCCTCTCCCTCTCTCTCTCTTTCTCTCTCTCTCACTCTCTCTCTCTCTCTCTCTTTCTCTCTTTCTGCAGGTGATCCTCGGCCTGGAGCACATGCACAACCGCTTCGTGGTCTACCGCGACCTGAAGCCGGCGAACATTCTACTGGATGAGAACGGACACGTTCGCGTCTCCGATCTCGGACTCGCGTGCGACTTCTCCAAAAAGAAGCCACATGCTTCCGTGTAAGTGTGGGAGAGAGAGAGGGAGAGAGATAGAGACAATGAGGAAGAGCAATGTAGAGAGACGGAGAGTGATAAAGCGAGAGTTGGAGAGAAACAGAGAGGGAGAGAGAGAAATTGTGAGAGAAAAGGAGAGATGGAGAGGGAATGAAGAAGGAGAGAGAATTGAGAAAAAGGACAGAGAAAGTGAGAAGTGTTCAAAAATTCGAATAAATCTCCATTTCCACCTTTCCCAGCGGCACTCATGGTTACATGGCGCCCGAAGTGCTTGCGAAAGGCGTGGCTTACGACTCGTCGGCCGACTGGTTCTCTCTTGGCTGCATGCTCTATAAGCTGCTCAAGGTAAAGCTGTGAGGAGTACGGTGGAGGGTGACAAGGAGATATTGTAGCTAGTTTATATAATAAACAATTATACACTCACATCCGTTTGCTGTACATGCATTTACATATTTTTATTGTTTGAAAATAATCCATCTCAATTAATACGTAGACCCATCCATCACATATCGTGACTGCATTCTTCCTCGTTTTCAGGGCCATTCGCCCTTCCGGCAGCACAAGTCGAAAGATAAGAACGAGATAGACAAGATGACCATGACGCAGGTTTGGTGTCGATCTTTTGTTTTGTGTGTGGCCCCTTTTCTGTTTTTTTTTGCATCCTCATTTCTTATAATTTAACAAACACAATGAGCACTGAAAGGGAGCAGACAAAAGAGAATAAGTGCATTTCACTCTGTCTGTACATTGCTCAACTATCTTAAGGTCTCCCGGAACCTACATTCTTTCACTCTTTCAATGGATCTCCTCTCTCTCTCCCTCTATCTCTCTCTCTCTCTCTCTCTCTCTCTCTCTCTGTCTCTCTGTCTCTCTCTGTCTCTCTCTGTCTCTCTTTCTCGCTCGGTCACTCGTTTCACTTGTCTCACCCGATTATTTCTGTGCCGCGTGCACTATAAGTTTATTAAATTATTCGTTTCTATTCAGAGAAAACTCTCATTTTTACATAAATTAAATGTTTAAAGACTTATAGTTTGTTTTCGAATGTCGGTTTCACCACGCACAAAAGTTTGCACATTATTCTTTTTTGTCTTCTCTCCTCATTTCTTTTATTATCTAATAAAAACATTTAATGGCTACTTAAATTCTCTCTTTCACTCAAAACATTCCGCCCACTCTTGACCCCCCGTCTAAAATAATTCCCAATTGAACATTTCTTCCTGAATGATAACGAGTGCTCGAAACCTGTGAATGCAGTGATACACGTTAACTAATTGGAAATGAAACACAAAAGTAAATCTAAGTTTAAGTTTAACTATTTTCCACCCACCCACCGTCACCGTCCAGCCGAGACGCTAATCGGGGCCTACCGGCTCAGTTTGAGGACATCGACCTGCCGGACGCAGGGCTCACCGACGCGTGCCGCGACCTGCTGGAGGGACTGCTCAAGCGAGACGTGCCTGAGAGACTCGGCTGCCGCGGCCGCGGGTTAGATGGCCTAGTGGTTGTGGGCGCGAGTGGCAACGTAGAGACGACCGGGGTCCGATTCACCTATAAGCGACCCCCGAGCGATTCCCAACTATATTCACTATCTCGTTATCATAAAAAAAATATTGCTAATTAAATATAGCTTATAAATGGTTAGCTGTTCATTCATATTAACCCTCTAATATCATATTTATTTGGCCCGGAGTTCTTTATTTACATACATTTCCTTTCTTTTGATTGATAGCTGCTTTCTCCCATTCCTTGTTCCCTCTTGCAGACCCTTGGAAGTGAAGGACCACGCCTTCTTCGCGGACGTTGACTGGCAGACGGTCTATCTCCGTCGAATGACGCCGCCGCTCATTCCGCCAAGGGGAGAAGTCAACGCGGCTGACGCATTCGACATTGGCAACTTTGACGACGACGAAGTCAAGGGAGTCAAGGTCCGTTGGCATTTCATAACGTTTAACTTTCACTTTATTTACCCACAACTAATGCGTGGTTGCGATAGTGAGGAAATGACGTCATGCTAACATTGTACAGACTTCAGATTAAGATGAACGTATATTGGCAATAGAATTGAATATCTTGGCGTAACAGATAAAGAAGAATGAATTAGACAAAAAAGCTTGAATTTTAATTAACTGGCACGGAAAATTAAGGAAGCTAACATCGTAAAAGATTGCGTAATAGTCAGTGAAAGAGGAATTTTACAGCTGACCGAAGCGGACAGCGAACTCTACAAGAACTTCAACATCACAATCTCGGAGAGGTGGCAGAACGAAGTGGCCGAGACCATCTTCGAGGTTGGCACGCGGCGGAGATCTCTTTGTGCGATAGAGTGAATATTAGTAGAGCACCTTATATCAATTTTTAAAGACTTTTTCCGTTAGAAAATATCAATAAATGTAAGTTTGTTTTTTTTAAAAGAAAGGAGAATTTGAGGTTGTGAATCAAGACGCCGACAAGGCGGAATTAAAGAAGCGAGCAAAGCAAAAGACGCGAGTCGCCGTCGATGAGAAAGGTATTTTCAAGCTTATTTTCAATTTATTCATTTCAAGCCCCTGGGTAATATCCGTTGCCACTAACGGTTTCAAAGTGCGGAATTTTCCTATTGCTCCTCATCACAGACGAGTTATTCGTAATTATTGGCTTAGTCGCTCGATCATGATTCGTTAACATTATTATCTATGTATAAAAAAATTAGCGCTTACCATTTCCAAATAATATTTTTTTGTGTTAATATTTCAGATAAAAAGAATAAATAAATGTCGATGGTTTTTTTCCCTTAAGACTCTGACGTCATCGTTCACGGGTACATCAAGAAGCTTGGCGGTCCATTCACATCAGCCTTTCAGACACGCTACGGCAAGCTCTACCCGAGCAGGCTCGAGCTGTATCCGGAGAACCTCACGGGCAAGCCAGAGGTTCAGCTTTTTTCTGTCTATCGAATGTGTTACTAATATAGTGTTGTACTTTAGCACTTAATTAGTTGGCTTTGGCGATACTTTCACAACTTTATTTCCTATGAAGTCCTTCTGCCCGCCTCCTCTCTTTCTCTGTTCCTCTCGGGCCGCCTATTAACTCTGTCCCTTTCTGCTCCAGCTCGTCTTCATGGACCAGATCGAGGACGTCCTCGCTGACCTGCAACAGGTCAAGGGCGAGAATGTCATCGTAGTCAAGCTGAAGGAGGGCTTCAAGGAAACCAAGGTCATTCTCACTAATCAGGTGCGTGTTGTCTCCATACTTTTCCAGCTGCTTGTATTTATAGATACCTGAATTCTAACAATTAACATTTAGATGAAATAATTTATATCCTAAAAATACATGTAAATTAAAGATAAGGAAATGTTAAGTCTATTATAGTAATAATAATGATTTGTTTTTGTCTTCTTTAAGGACGAGATTTCCCTGAAGGAATGGCATACATCCATGCGCACCGCACATCGCGTTTCGTCAGAGTTGCTGCAGAGAATGGGCAGAAAAGCCATCAAGGTAGAGATGACTCGAAATGGCGGAGAGAGAAACACAATCAAGGCATACATTCTTGGAAACAGAAAAGTGAAAGGAAATCAACAGGTGCAAAAGCATCTTCCATTGGTTGACTAGAGAACCCAGTGATGTAAAAAAACACAAGGCGATGGTAAGTTGATTTATGCGGGATTTATTGGCAATTAAAATCTTCAAGAATAATTTGTTCGGACCCAAAATTTACATTCTTTCGCTGTCGCTCTCTCATTGTCTCTGTTTCTCTCTCTGCAGATCTACGGCGTCAACCACGACCCGATGTTGGCGGAGGGCGAGCGGCCGGGTTCGGTGACGCGTGCCTTCTTGAACAGAGCGTCTTCGCTTGATTCGGGGGGCGTATAGCCCCTTCCCCCCCCCCAAGACCCCGCTTAATCGATAGACGGATCCTTCTCCCCTTTCTCACTCTCCCATCAACCAACTTCGCCTCCCTTTTCTCGTCAAGTAGTCCTGCCGATTCTTGAATATAATCAGAATGCGAAAAGTGTACTCTGAACTGTTATCAATGGTCCAATTCACCCTTAGTTGTTTTCTACCCCTAACCACATCCTATTTTCTCTATGCTCAAGCACTACAGCCTCCAGAGACAATAATGATGAGAATAATGAACATTGTCGCAGACGTTGTCTACCTTTTAATGTCTTCCCTGAAGACGTTTACGCTTTCTTTCGGCTCTCATCAATCAGAAATGTCCATCATTGTCACTGCAATCTAATCCACCTATCATTTCATTCTATCGATATTCTTCCAGTCATTATTTCCCGGTTCGGACTAGTCATTCTTGCTGAGTTTTAACCCCACAAGTAAACAACAGCCTAGTCAGAATTACCGTATCCCATTTAAAGTCGCTAGATGCCATTTCCCAGAAGACAGAAGTTGCCACTTTCAGCACTTCCCGGGCCCCCATCGTCATTCTATCTTTCTCTTGTTCTCTCATTTCTCTCTTTCTCTCTCTCGAATTCAATCTCTCTCTCTCTCTCCCCCTCTTTTGTGTAGCATCTGTTGTCTCGCCTAATTTCAACATTAAACATGCATCTTTCATATCTTTCTCCCCGTGACGCGCTATCTTGATTCTCTTTCTTTCTCCAATGAAATGACACCTTCTCCTTCTTTCTTTCCCAATTCTTTTATTGTTGTGCATGTATTTTAACAGAACTATAGTACCTACTAAAAATGCGTTTGAATTTCGCACCATGCTACCCGTAGTCATTTTCATTCATCATGAGCAAATGTGATCTCCTCCGTGTGCATGTATCAAGCAGAAAAAGAAAACAGTGTTTATTTTTTGTTCTTCTTATTTGCTATCTTCTTCATTTATCGAGGCAGTCATACTTCAAGTAATTCTTATGAATTGTTCTAAACTGCAATTCAATTCAGTCCTTCTGACAGCTCTTCTTTTAAAAGTTCTCTGATTACATTAACCTATTCTGCTATGCTTTAAAAATCATTGCATAATGTAAAGTCATCTTTGCCAAAGCTTTAACAATACTGTATTTGACGGCAGCGTCTGCTGGCATTCCTTCTTTGTTTCGTGACAAGATTGTCTTGTTCTTTGTTTAGCCCCTTCTAGAACAAATGATGTGTGCTCGAATCAAATTACTACGAAACAAATCATGCGGACACCAGCAAATAAAACGAATTTATTGACATTTTTTTCAAGCTGAATATTTCCACTCATGAACATGAAAAGTATCTTTTTTTTATTAGAGCCACTGGGCTTACTGATCTGGCTGACGAGTGGAGGTATCTCTTGAAAAAGTGCCATTGAAATCCTATACTTTTTATAGTATTGCTCTTTCTTCTCTTTTCCTAACTATGCCCGGACACGGTCTCTATCTCTGGTACTACTAGCTTTCTCTAGTTGTCTTATCTCCTATCAGCTGTTATTTATTAACCAGCCATTTTTCACCCTTTGGTGAAAAATGGACAGTTTTGTTTGGAGAAAAATAAATTTTTTCTTAAGAGACTTTTGAGTTTTAAGCCACTAATTACTCTTTTTTCAAGCCGTTTTTAACATGAAAAATTATAGTTGACATATTAAATCACGCTGTAAAATTTTCATATTCTCAAAAAGTCCATCTGTCTCAAAAACGTCCATGTTTTTGCCTTAAACAACTGCGGATGCACTATTTCTACCTGAATCTTGTTTCTCTGTAAGAGCAAGTCGCTTACATTCCGCATTAAAAAAAATGCCGTTCGATTTCTTAACTTTTGCGGCTGCAGGCGCCTGGTCTGGAAGGGGCCTCTACCAAGCCAGGGCCCTTCCAGACCCAGGTACGCCTGTGCTTCGGTTTTTCTAGCGCTCTCTTCTGCAGCTATAAACATCAAATACGTTATCAGCTCGTTGAGAGCTTTCGAATGATATATAATATGTTGTGGTTTGCCACACCCCGCCGAAAGACTTCCCTTGTAAGCTCGTTCAGGAGATCGACGCAGAGACGTGCGTCGAAGATGGAAATATCACGTATATAGGGTAGACTATTTTGTTTATTACAACGATTAGTCAGGGCATGGAGGTTACTAAATCGTTCAACGAAATTCTGTGAGAGGCCACTCTCGTTGTCACAGAAAAAAGATGTCGGTCCTTTTTCGCGTTCTATTTTACAGGTAAGTCGCACAAGTCCTTTAAGTAAAGTGGAAAGGTATCTATTGTTTCTCCAAGAAGTATTTTTATTTTCACTTCTTCGAAAGTAAACTAGATAAAGACTGAAAAGAGATCTATGTTCTGGCGATGATAATGCGCATGGATCTAAGTGGGAGCTTGCTAAGGAAATCGAGGGAGAGAGAAGAAGAGAAAAATGGTGAGACCCATGCAGAGGGCGAGAGAGAGAGTGAGGGCGGCTGACTGATCCATCGCCAGGGGGAGGATGGAAGGAGTCGCCTGGCTGTCTCCTCGTCCCCTTCATCCTCGAGCGTCCTCTTCCGAAGACGCAGTTCACTTGAGCGAGTCGCGGCAGAGAGCTTGGCCAGCTTCCTCGCGAGCGCCAAGTGAGAAATCCGACCACGCACAGCGGGGGTGGACGGAGGAGGGGGGGGGGGAAGAGCTCGCGCCTGTTGCCAGAAAAGCTGGCTTCCTCCTGCTACTGTTAACAAAGGTTGTGGAAGCAGAGAGAGTATACTCTCGATATATCGGAAACTCCATGGCCGCTTGAGATGGTTTTTTTTGTTGATTTGCAGAGAGCGAAGAGGAAAGGGACGTGGAGAGCGGAGCTCAACCAATTTTCATCCCTTACAAAACACTCTCTCCTGTCAGCTGCCAGGGTTGCGCCACGCGTGGGGATTGGCGGAGATATCCGATGCTTCTTCGCTCGAGCAGTGAGAGGAAGGATCTGCAGCATCGATAAAGCGCACAGGAAATGGTTGGAACAATGCGTACACTGCGCTTGTTAACGTTATAATAAATTTATATATATATATATATATATATATATTATATATATATATATTTTTTAAATTAATTCACGAGATCCAAATCTCAAACATTAATGCATTGGCTTACAAAAAGGAGAGTAGGCAGAGGGGAGAGAATGGAGATGGACAGTGGAGTGAAGCAAGGTTTTGCTTCTTCTTCTTCTTTTTTGCTGTGCCCGCGGCACAACTCGCGTGCTCCTCTCGGATATCATGAGAGGGCCACGCCATTATCAATGTCTGGCTTGGGATGGCCATTTTGCTTACTATATTATTCTATCCATCAATCTCGATGAACATTACCAATCTTCGCAAAGATACACACGCCATGGCACACTGATTATGAAGAACACTGATATTCACTTAAACCTAACTTTATTTTCAAAAACAAAACGAAACCACAACAAAAAAAATGCATAAAATCGTGAAGTGGCTAAGGAAGGGAGAGACGAGAGCTGGGAAGATGGCTTCTTACTCCTCCAGATCATCGAAGCTTGTCTCCGGCAGCAGAGAGTACTCGGGACGCGCCGCCTTCTTCTTCTCGTCCTTCACCACCGGGCGAAGAGGAGGAACCACCTGCAATCTTATCATTAGCTTCACTTCGCTTCATCTACATTTACATTTTTCCTCTCTCTCTACACTCTTTCTCTCTCGTTCTCTCTCTCTCTCTCCCTCTCTCTCTCTCTCTCTTTCTCACTCTTCCCACCTTTGCCTTTGTCGTCTGTTTCTCCTTTGCCTTCCCCTCGTCTGCGCTGACTTCCTTTTCGTCTTCATCGGCGCAGCTGTGACTCTTCATCAACTCATCCTGAACGATTATGGCTGAGAATAGAATGATTAGTAAGTGCCGTTCTGACAGCCAGTTCCTTGCCGCCCGGGTTTTCCTTCTTCTCGTTCTCCTTCTCCTCTTTCTTCTTTTCCTCCGAATCCCTGTTCTCCTCTTCCTCGTCCTCTTCCGGAAGCAGACTCACTCGCGCGTCTCCGCGGTTCTTCTTCTCGTGCCACGCTGTCTGAAATACGTTACTTTGATGAACCGTAGTTGATCATCTTTTTGATTGAAGATATTTTATTGATAGGCATTTCTCTAGAAAGGAGACCTCGTCAGGATTGTTGTTGTCGTTGAAGAAGTGGCGATAGGTCTCGATGAGAATGATGCCGGAGATGACGACGGTGCAGATGAACATCGAGCTGTTGCACGCCGAGATCCACAGCGAGTACAACTTGCGCAGCTCAAGAGCAAGTCTTTTGCTCAGCATTCCACATGCGATCAGTCTCTCTAATAAGCAGCATTAGAAACTAACATAAATCGACATGATCTTGTCGAAGGGGAAGAGTGTGTTCAACGACTTGACAAACTACAACCGAAAGAGTTTGTTTCATTCATAATACTACTTAGAACGTGCTCGTTTACTTTGCCAGGATAACAATGAAGGACCTCGATTCGATTGCAGCCGGCGCCGCGGCAGCAACACTCGCGGACCCTCGCGGCGTAGTCAGAGATACGATGGAGAGAGCGAGGGACGTCGTAGCAGAAGAAGTCCAGGTTAGACCCTGAAGAACACTTGAGTGGAAGAGGAGAGAGTGAGAAGGCACAGACACATGTCCATGCAGCCGCGGACGGTCGTCTCCACGGGCACGCAGCCCATCTTCACGTGGAAGTGAGTGTAGTTCGACACGCGGCGAGCAATGCACGTGTGCTGCAATTACAGTGCAAGCTTACACTCTCATTTCACTCCTCGCAAACGACGGAAGCTGACCGTGAAGAAGTCGCAGGACACAGTGGCGGCTTCCTTCGGAGTGCTGTCGATGTAGTCCTCCGATGTCTTGGAGTAGACGAGGCAGCTCTCCGACTCGAACGCCTTCACTTCATCTACAAGATCATGACATATGAGTAAATATCATGGCGTTTATCGGTCTCTTCAAGCTGAGGATAGAAAGAAAAGAACTAACGAGTGAAGAAGTCGAGAGCAGCCAGCAAGCAGACCGCTCGCGAAGGAAGAATCATCGCGAAGTGGAGAGAGAAATCGCTTTCTTTCACGGAACATTTCAATAAAGATTTAGAATATGCACTTTTATATAAAGTGTGTTTACGCGCGATAAATTATTCAAGGATAATTTTTTGAACCAAGGAAAATATAAAAAGAATTAGCGTGAGATCGGAACTGACGCTATTTGGGTTTCGGCCTAGGCAGTTTGCACTGACCTTTCTTTCTTCTACTTATCATAGTTTCCGAAAATAAACAAGTAATTCTGGAGAAAGCCATGCGCAAATGCTTCGTATTCATGTGCTTTTCTCTCGTCTCTCCATTTCTGTATTTCTGGTAACATCTTCAAGAAGCTGTTAACTGCATCAGATTTTCAGCAAGTAATTTGTACACATGTTTCAAGTATTGTTTATTGTTTTTTTTTAATGAATTCGATCTCACGATCAGCTGACTCGCCGCTTCCGCTCGTCTGTGCTTCTCTCGTGCTGCACCACTTCCTTGCCGAAGGGCTTGTACTGCGGCCAGTTCCTAGTCCTCAATTCGACCGTCTCCAATAAGGATGTCGGTTGTCTCTTCCTCTCTGTCTCCGCTCTCTTTCACTTTCGTTCTTTTTCTCAAACCTGCTTTATAATCATCCTCTTCTCTCCCACCCTGTTTCCCGCGCTCCCTCTCCCTCTCGATCAAATTTTCAGAAACTTTTCAGTTTATAGATCAAAGATTCAAGTGGCTCTCGTGCAAGTTATTCTTCTTCATTTCTTTGATTCATTTGTTAAATTTCGAACGCAATTTTCCAAGTTGTCGAGTGCGAATTTATGACCACAAATGTTATGATAACATAGCGAACGGTAAAGTAAAATACATAAAAAGTGTTAAGAAATATCTACTGCAAAATTATTGCCATGCAATCCACGGTATAATCATATTGCGTTAAAATATATAAACGTGGCATTTTAAAATAAAAGAAGAGATCAAAAAAGAGAACCAGTCGCTTTTGCTAGGATTTCACACGCAAGCTACAGTATCCTCAGTAGGAAGTGCAGCTACTGATTGGGCCGAGTCGTCTCATCGTTGCTAGCATCTTCCTGCAAAAGGAGACAAATTGGGTAAAAATACTTTTATGATTCATTTAATTTCAATGTGGCATCACAAATTTAAAAGATATCGTAGTATGATTACAAATTACATTCGAATTCCACAAAATAGTTCACTCATCTACTTCTAACTAAGTGATATCTTGATCAAACTAAACATATCAAAACAGCTGAAAGCGCTTTTTCTCACAATAAGGTTCAGATTTATATTTTTCCATAAATAATGTAAAATTAAGTTGTCGTGATACTGTCATTATTCATGTATGTATTACACAATGGCTGCTATAAAATAAATAGAAAAGATAAAAATGAACAATAAAAAAATCAGACATCCTCGTCCTCGCCCGATTCGTCGGGTCGAAGTCCACAGATCGTGTCGTTGAAGTGGCGGAGGAAGACTTCGTTTCGCTTAAAGAACCCATTTTCATTTCTCCGATCTATTGTTCATAACTCAATTGTGCTTTAAAATATTTCCCTCCAAAATTTATCAACTTCTCTCAATATATTCCCGTGTTCTGTTCTCTCTCCTTCGTGTTCTAATCCATTCCTCTCTCTCTCTCTCTCCTCTCTCTCTCTCTGATATTCTCTTCTCCTTCTCCAACCTCATTGACTGCGACGTTCTCGAGTGCTGAAGCCGCGGCGTCCTCTGTCACGGCAGACGGCTCGATCAGCCACGACTGCTCGTCCCAGCGGAGAGGAACCTAAGAGGAGAGAGAGGGAGGAGAGAGAGCGAGAGAGGAGAGACAACGAGACCGAAGGAAGAGGGAGAGAGGGAGAGAGAGAATGAGACAGAGAGATAGTGGGAGGAGAGATGAGTATTCAAAAACAGAAGGGGGTCGGGGGGGGGGGGAATAAATCTTACCTCGCCCATTTCGACGGGATAGCCGAACGCAGCCATCTACGGTAGTTTGTCTAATAGAAGGAGCAGAGCGAGATCAGAAACCACGGCGATGTCTCCAATAGGAAAGTACTCCTCGTGATGGACAAAACCAGAGCGGAGCAGTGGCATTCCTCTGTCTTCCATCTTTCAATAGAGTTTATCACATTTAATAGCCTTCCAAATATAAAATAGAATGATATGATGAAGTGGGGATCCGCATAGGGCTTCAAATTTCAGTAAAGAACAAGTCAAAGGGAGATTGTTCATTAACACGACAGTTCTTTGCTGAAACAGTCAGGAATGCATGCGAGATACTACACAAAAATCTAACGACAGTAAATACATAAAAAAAAGATAATACTTCAAATGCTTAATCAAAAACAAAACATTTCAAATTTTTACTAACTGTAGGCATGACAAAACTGTAGTAAAAAAAGATATCAGAGAAAAAATCTTTCTTAACCACCTCTATACACCAGGGCATTAATGTAAAATACACAAAAAATACGATCTAGCAAAATACGTTTTACAGACTTGACATTAGGAAGATGGCATCTAATTCATGAGTTCTAATCGTACTCCGTTCAGAATAACGAAACAAATTTAGAAGATGGTAATCCCCTCACTCATTTTTCTTGTCCTCGCCCTCTTTGTTGGTTGCCGCAGGCGGCATCCACGAGGCCACCTTGGCCTCTGCATCTCCGTAGTCAATCTTCTCCGCGGCATCCTTGACTAGGCGGCCGACCGTGGGATACTGTGACATTTTATTTTACAAATAAGATTTTAATTAGTTCAAAATTCAAAAAAGTACTTTTTTAAAGAATTCACTTTTCAAACAGTAAAATATATATATATATATATATATACATTTATATATACATATAATTTTAAAAATCTACTTTACATCTTACAGCATATGTATGACAAATAAAAATAGCCTGCCTTATATTTGAAAGAAGCCTCCCACTCGTCTGCTGCTTCCTTCTCATCGGCCTTCTGAAACGAATTTTGTAGATTTACATTAAAAATAGATCATTTTGCTTTGGGGTGATTCTCTAAGGGAAACCTTGCTTGTGAAATGCATGTTTTTTTCTATTCATAAATAGATTATCGCGCATAAAAGGACAAAGTAAGCCAGAGAGTCCGGAACAGAAGTTCATAAGCAACAAGGAAAACGAGAACAAATTATAAAAACAACAAAAAAGTTTGGCTTTATCACTTTTCTGGCAAATAGGTACTGTTTTGATCACAGTAAATGCAACAGGGGGAAAAAGGCACTGTCGATGCGACAGACCCGCCCTGATTTTGGTAGATTGGGTACCTCTACCTCCTCCCCACTGACCAGGTCCTCATGGTCGTCCCACTCGTCGGTGACTGCCTGGGTACTCATCGTGGCGAGGGCGCGAGTAGCGTCGTGGCCTGCCAGGGCTCCGTACGGGCCGTCGGGGCCGTAGAAGCTGCGGCCACGGGTCACGTCATAGATCTGGAAGAGAAAGAGAGAGAGAGAGAGAGAGAGAGAGAGAGAAAGAGAGAGAGAGAGAAAGAGAGAGAGAGAGAGAGAGAGAGAGAGAGAGAGAGGGAAAGAGAGAGCAGACAAAGGGAGAGGACAGACAGGAGAGATCGATAAGGGCATAGATTGTGTGAGAGACATTAGAGGATTATAGATGAGAAAGGAAACACAGAGAGATATTTTGTGTTCAAGCACAACCTGCAAGTGTAAATGAAAGATACGACCTTAAGGCCGGCCAATGGCCGAGGATCCCCCTTGCCACCCGACATACCGTTCCGTTCAGGGCGAAGAGAATGTTCTCCTTCTGCACGCCGTCGAAGGGGCGTAGCTCGGCCAGCGTCATGTCTTGCATCTTCATCTTGGGAACCTGCAGTGGCGAGTCGCAGAAAGGCACACTTTACTTTACAATATACATACTTCCATTTAATACGGTTAATATTCTCTCTCTTTCTCTCTCACTCGGTATCAACCACTCTCTCCATATCTCCATTTTTCTCTCTCCTTCCAAACCGGCGGCGGCGGGGGCGGTAGTTCATGATCGGGCTTGCGTCTGAGCCAGCGCCAGACGAGGATGCCGAGCAGCACGAGCAGGAAATAGTCGAGGGAGGACAACTCGAACACCTCGGCCAGCTCCATCTGAGAGGGAACAAATTACAGTCATTTATACTTCCGCAGTTCTCGAAGGGTAAATGTGGAAAATAATATAAATAAAGTTCAAGCTTAATAACCGAATAAATGAGTAACAATAACTCTACGCTCGTTGATTTCGCAAAAATAGAACCGGCAGCTTTTTCTCTCGTGATTTGGAAGGAAGCGGAAAAGGCAATGAAGTTCGTTGATGTGGGGAAAACTCTTGAATGTACTATTTTGAAAAGGTGGAAAGAATGGCAGAGAAACGTCAAGAAATATTTGGCATAAATACTTTTTAGTCAACTAAAGCAATACCGAAAGTTCCCCTGCAACTAAACCTTTAGAAATGATACAGAAACGTAAAGAGATTCATTTTGAAAGTATGCTTTGTTTTGTTAAACGGGATTTTCACAAGCATCGATAACGCAACAAAATTGAACGAGAGAGAAGGACGCGCGCCAAAGAAGAATAGGAAATGGTACCCGTGACAATCTTACTTACACTCTTTTCTAACGCGCGCGCTCTCTCTCCCTCCCTCTATCTCGTCCACAATAACCACATGCCAGCTACTCAATACACTATGAAGGAACACACAAGGGCACGGATAGCATCAAACTACAATCATGATCCGAGAAGAGCAGTGAGAGAGAGAGAGACAGACGGAGAGAGACAGAGAATAGAAGAACACAAACACGCATCGAGCACAGGACACACATTTCGTGCAATCATAAATCACAAAGAAACAGAACGGCATCCTTCTAGAACCCGACTTACGAGCAGAATGGCTGACAAGGTTATCGATGCGACAAGCACCAGACACGGCTGAGCAAGCTTCGGCAATTCAGTGAACAACAATGAAAAAATAATTGCATTGTGCTAGCGAAAGAAAGCGCTATAGAAAAATGAAACACATGCTCGGCATGTTTATATGGTGTGCTTATCCAATACGGTAATGCTAGTAAATTGGCTGTTTCACGGTCATGAAGTTCCAAATGCGGCGAATGTAGTAGGCTGTGTCAGTTTTTTGAACTATATTCTCAGTTAATATGTTGTTGGAGTAGAATTTAAAATTTATTGTTAGAGCTATTCCAATGTACTCGAACCTCAATAAATGATTCTGTGTTAAATTGTATTTTTGATTAATGTGCATAAACCACACAATAGAATTCGTAGTATTCGAGTGAGAAAAATAAATAAATAGGTATGTGCCTCGTTTGTGCTTGATAACTATGCTTCCTATATAATTTAACATAGAATCATCCCTCTCCCTGTCTCTTCTTCCTCCCTATTTCTCTTCCTCCCTGTCGCTCTCTCTCTCTCTCTCTCTCTCTCTCTCTCTCCCTCTCTCTACCTCTCTCTCTCTCTCTCTCTCTCTCTCTCTCTCTCTCTCTTCTCTCTCTCCTCTCTCTCTCTCTCTCTCTCTCTCTCTCTCTCTCTCCTTCTCTCTCTCTCCCTCTCTCTCTCTTTCTCTCTCTCTCTCTCTCCTTTTCTCTCTCTCTCTCTCCTTCTCTCCTTCTCTTTCTCTGTCTCTCCTTCTCTCTCTCTCTGTCTCTCCTTCTCTCTCTCTATCCTTCTCTCTCTCTCTCTCTCTCTCTCTCTCTCTCTCTCTCTCTCTCTCTCTTACTTACACATTCCGTGTCAACCATCACAGCTGCTTCATTGCCAGGAAATAAATTCCCATGAAACAACCTTCCTTGTACTTCTGGTTCAATAATGTCTATGAATATCTGCAGATACAAGCATGCGCATTCTATCCTACTCTTATTTGTTCTTTATTTCTCTCTTTTTCTCTCAGTCTCTCTTTCTCACTCGCTCTGTTTTTATTTGAGAAGATTAACCCCGGGCTCGACATTCAATCATCTCGCAAAAGTCTCACTCGGTTATTCTCTCCCATGGACACGCCAGAACAAAACGGCATTTAAAAAATATTACATATGTGAAATTTCCGTGCTGAATTTCTTACTTACACTGCCACGTATTCATATTCCAAATCTAATCCAGATAATGTTTGCAAATGAATCAAGTGCTTTTCCGTGTGCGTCAGCAGTGGTTCACGACATACAGTAAGACAGGCACTTACTGTACATTGCAAGATGAGTAAAGTATTCCCTGGATTCTGGTGCATATTCGGAAGCCTTCTCGATTTCTAATGAAATGGCCGGAATATGCTATTTCTCTCCTCTCTCATTCTCCTTCTCCACCCCCTTCAATCCGATATATTTTGCCAGTGGCCGTCTTTTCTGTATTTTTCGCGTTCCCTCTTCCTCAGCGTGGCCCTCTTCTGAATGACTGCCATTACTACCTCTGCCATGACGCTTCCTTGGCATTCCCTCGGCTTCTTCCTGCTCTCTGCTTCTCTCTCTCTCTAATTCTCTCTTTGTGTTTGTTTGCCGGGATTGTCCTTCTCTTGCCCGTACTCGATTAGCGGTGCTCCTCGTGGCCATTTGATCGCGTCCACACACGGAATTCACTCCCTTTCTTCTGCCTCTCTTCTTTTTTATATCGTTTCTCCCTCTCTCTCTCTCTCTCTCTCTCTCTTTCTTCCCATCCTCGACTGCAGCCTCCAGCTTCATTTCGTATGCACAATCTGCCAATGAGCATCCCGTTGTTGCAGAGAGGCCGAGCAATGCCCTGAAGCGTGGCCCGCGTGGCTCTCCCAACTTGATTACATCCCACGTGGCCCTTCCTATTTGGTTGATCTGTCAGGCCATCTCACTCTCTCTCTTTTCTTTCCCTCTCCCTCCCCCTCTATTCCTCTGTCTTCCTTTTTCCTCTATCTATCTGTCTATCTATTTACCAATCTCCCTAACACACACACACACTCTCTCTCTCTCTCTCTCTCTCTTTTTCTCTCTCTTTATCTCTCTCCCCCTCTTTCTCGCTCCTTTACCACACTCTAAATAAGAATATGCACTATGTTATATTGCTAAATTAAAAATTTATTAGTTTTCTGCAGTATCAGGCAAATATTAAGCAAACTTCAGCTACACTTCAAACGGTCACATTTCTCGGAACATATGTATGAAGTATATGACGACGATGAAACACGAAACGAGATTTCTCCATTTTCATTTCCGCCAATTAAGCCTCAGGCAATGCTAAGAATTCCAACTTCATTTTTGTGTTCACTTGCCGCATATAGTAAGTAGCATCATTAGCCTCCACTTGCAGTTCTCTCTCTCTCTTTCTCTCTCTCTTTCCTATATTTCGACCTCTTTGGGCAAAAAGAGGTGATCATAACGCCCCATTTTGTCTTTTAGTAGAAGGCTGCCTTATGATGGTGCATATAATAAGCAGTAAGCAGCCTCCTCCACTGGAGAGTCTTGGGAGAAAGGTTCAGTCTGGCTTTCCTCTTTCTGTCCCTTCGAACACGGACTGAAATTGTCTATTATGAACTTGTCAGAAACGGCCTATTATGAAAGTGCACGGGTACTCAAGCTAATGGCTAATAGAGCATCTTCTTTTGTTCGTCGCTATTTTTACCTCCAATTCTATCTCTCTAGCTCCCTCTCGCTCCCTCTCGCGCTCTCTCCTCAGTCACTCCCTCGTTCTTTCTCTCTCTCACTGTCTCTCTCTTGCTATCAGTCTTTCTTTATATCATCTCGTAATGAGCACTTTCCTATATGTGAACTCTACCGTATGCTTCCACTCCGAATCCGAGCTCTAAGACACTCACATTGGCCAATCATTGTACTCTGTGTATTTATGGACTGTTTTTAATCTGCGATCGTGGCAACAGGGCCATGACGTGGAGGCATCATACCATTACTCTTGTTCACATGCACTTCTTTCTCTCTACGTCATTGTCTCTTTCTCTCCATCTATTTCTCTCTCTCTCTCTCTCTCTCGCTCTCTCTCTCTTTCAAACAATCTCTCTCCCTTTCCATCAACTACTCTCTTTCTCATACAGCATATTCTTCGAAGCCAAAAAATAATTGTAATTCTCTCCCCGCTGAAGTAGCGTGGGAATGGCAACGCTCTCTGCCTTTCAATGAAAATTCCACAGTAACCGCATAAGTTATTGGAAAAATTTTATAGAAATAATCCTTCGACAAACCCTTGCTCTCTTTCCAACGTATAAAAGAATAACTTGCACATTATGTACTAAAAGCACAATTAGTGTGGTTTTGAGCTTTCAATAACTGGAACTCGATTTATCTTGAGTTGCTTTTTGGTGAACTGCTGATTGGCTGCATTATACAAAGCATGTGAGTGACAAGAAAAAATGGAGGCCTTTGTAAGACTGAGCGCAACGTTTTCGTTTCGATTGTGCTTAACATTATGAGAAAGGAAAGGAAGGAAACCCTTTGAAATCGGCCACAACTGCTGACAAAAGATATGTGCCACTCTTCCATTACTTCAAAAGTGACAAATGGCTTTTAGAATTTCGTAAAAGACAAACTAAATGTTCTGAAAGTCAAAGTGCGAAGAGAATACAAACCGTTGCCCCTCTTTCCAAAACCAGGAAACAGACGAATCCCAGATTATTGAAACGGAATTACTCATCTATTTTTTTATCGTTTCCACCTTGAATTCCATTTAGATTGAACAGACCACTTGTTTTTGCAGCCTTTTGAAGTGAAGATACCTGCTTAATAAATTGCATATCTCTCTTGATTAAAAAGTGGTACCTAGTGGTTAACATAGTTTTCTTCTCGCGCTGCCCCTCGAATCCGTTCCCTGATCTCATTCTTTCGCTCTCCTTTTCTGTTCCCTTGCCTTCACGAAGCCCTCAGTCTGTGACTAACAACCCTCAAGCACAGATTAGTGTATTTCCTAGGAACCCACCTCCCGGTCTCACAGGCAGTAGCGAGAAAATAGCTAGTCTCACCATCAGACCTTGCATCAAAATAGTAAAAGGAGAGCGTTCCCCCTAGCTGCGATTAGTTCGCTCTTTTCTTTATTTTTCGTCATCGTCTTCCCTCATGAACTTTCTTTCGCTATTTTTACATCTTCCTGTTTCACACTGATCTCTATGAGAGGGATATTGATAGTCAAAAATTTGAAGAAATTTAATAAAAACAAGGAAGTTTATACTCTCTCTAACATATCGCTCGCGCTTCCCCACGATTGGATAAATCTCGGATGACTCTGTTTCTGTTGTGGTCTAATCTGTTGCGCAACTTTCTCACTCTCTCGAATGCAGACTTCCTTGTTTTCCATTTTGGCCTCCTATTACATATTTCGGAGTCTTCCCGTAATCTTTGCAAAAGTAAGTTTCGTTCATTTCGTAGAAGACTGGTAAATTCTTGATCGTGAGAAATTCAGGCAAAAGAAATGCGCAATCTTCTTGGAAAATAGACAACCCTAGATTTTTTTTCTCAACCGCTACAAAATCAAACATTAACTGTTATTCTGTAAAACTCGGTAGATCTTGCATGCGAACTAATGAATGCATCATTTGCTTCGGTGAGCTCTCTCACTCTGTTCATGTCTTCTTCAAATTATTTTTCCACGTACATATCATGTCGTATACATTCCTCGATCTACCATTTAACCGAAACCTCCTGCAAAGGGATAAATTTATTGAATTTTTGCCCGTTGGATATCTAAGCTGGGGTCAATAAACTAAGCGCAGTCGACCTATTTTTATATTATAGTCGTAGAATTTGCATCAATCGATTCATCCTGCTAAACAGCGTAAGTATTGTTCAGTCCTGCTAAACATCGTAACCCGCCATGCACGCCTTCCTCGCCTACGCCGCCGTCATCACGTGCGTGCTGTCGTGGCTGCTCAACGGCGCTCTCCTAGCGCTTCTTCTCTCTCGGTATTTATTCGTTGCTTACCTTCAGTTTTTCATAGAAAATATTATCTTACAACATTTGAAACCAATTTTGAATATTTGCATTTCAATTGACACTATATTTGCATACGTAACATTCTCCCTCATTAGAATGACCAATCTATTAGAACGACGTCCTCTAAAACGAACCTTGGCAAGGACAAAGTAAACGAATGCTTGTTCTACTCGGGGAAGTTCGGTAAATCAACCTAACCTTTGTTGGTAAATAATAACGGTACATAAAATAATGCAACAAAAATAATCCTATTGTTAGAATCAAATATTGATTGATTGTTGCTATTGATTGATTATAGGTATATCGATCGATGTAATTAGCGAATTGTTCGTTTAGGGGAGCCTTAGCCTGTCAGACAAAAAGGCTCGAATTGAAGAGTGAGTTTTGGACTCCTTTAAAGGAGCTTGAAAGTCGTTAACTCCTAACCCGAAATGCCGACTCATTCAAGTACCGTAGTCGTGAGCCGCAGGTTCTTGGCATTTTGCCAAGATCCTTGTTTCGAAACCTTTTCACGTAAAACATGCGTTTTTTTCAAATTGGCGGTTTGCGTCCGTTTGGTGAATCATGAATATGCCGGCATATATTTTACGGTCGACGACCATATTTCACGGTCGCCGGTCATGATATACTCGTCAAACCTATTTGGCCGTAATTTGGTCTGGGGACTAATGTTAAATTTAAAGTTCTGTACAAATCACTAATATTTCCCTCATGATCAGGGGACTCTTTTCAGAAGCAAATTACTCCTTTAACTTTTAGTTTAGTAAATTGAATTTTTGCTGATGCTTTCGCAAGCTCAATCCGGACACATTCACCGAATCATCCTTATAGCAAAAAAATTGAGTTTTCGCCTAATTTAACTGCAGGCCTCCGCAGCAGCTCGGTGGCTACCGAGTGTTGTGTTTGTTGCTGGTCGGAGTTGATCTGCTCTTCTCGCTCTCCTATCTCATCGTTGTACCGGTAGGATCCGTAAAAAAACCGAAAACCCAATGTTTTTAAATCGCAAGTTGTGAGAAGATATTGAAAAATTTTAAGTGAGCGATAACGGTAGTTGTTGAAAATGGCTGAACGATAAAAAAAATGTTCAAAATGAGGGAGACGGAGGGAAATCGAACACGGTTGAGTCTGCTCATCGTGCATTCTCACGCGGCCTCCCTCTCTTCAGCTCTGGATCACCACTCCGAATGGCCTTGTGCTGTTCCTGCCAGTCGGGCTGTCCACTGCGAGCGAGCATCTCTCCGCTCTCATCCCGCCCGCCTTTGCATTGTGGAACGCTGGCCTCGTCGCCATCTATCTGCTCGTCGGCTTCTGCTTCGCCTACAGATACGCAGTGATATGCAGGTTTTTGCTCTCTCTTTGTTTCTCTCTCTCTCTCTCTCTCGCCTCTCTCTCTCTTCTCTCTCGCCTCTCTCTGTCTTTCCTATCTTTCCTCTTTCCCCGCTGTCATTCTTTGTCTCATCCTTCTGAGCTACAATAAATTTTTTTTTCTACCTTACTATTCCTTGATTTCAAAGGCTCTGCGCTCTTTATGTGACTATGAACTCTGTTTGTAGAATAGTTAAAAAAAGGATAAAAATGATTGCAGCTCGGACCGCTTGCTTCGGCTGCTGACTCGACGGCGCTCACAAGTACATTTCTGATTTCGACACATAACACACACTTTTTGGCACGCAAGACTTATTATGTGTGGGCACGCAATGGTTTGTTGCATCGTTCCCTGAACAGGTCGTGCTCGGCCTTCTTTCGATCGCATGGCTTGCACAGCACGCCGTTGTCCTGACGTGTGCCTACCAGCCTACGCCCGAGATGCGGCAGCGGATTAAGGTTCATTTGTTATTCATATCATGTAAATTCAATAATATATATGTATATATGTACATATACTATATTTTGTATAGTCTATGTATGTATACAATAATAATCATTATAATTATTATTGTTATTATTGTTATTATTAATATTTGAAACATAGCCGAGCCTCTTTCCAGGCGGCCGGAGTCGATGAACACTATCAGATCGACTTAGAGCGCATCTATTTTGCTGCGATCGACCTACTGGTTTGAGCTTAAGAGATTTACTATATGGTCTACATAGTTATAAATGAATTAGTGAATTCGTCGCCCGTCCCTCCTTCGCTGTGCACTCTCCCTTCTCTCCGTCTCGTATCCCACAACAAAGTTAACTTGGCCTGTAGCATCTCTATGTCCATCACCCGGTCGAACCGATGTATAAGTATGATTAACAAGAGTATGTCCAGCATCCGCCAAGCGGAATGGCAAGTACGCTCACCGTCATTGCTGCCGTGAACTTCGCTTCGGCCCTCATCGGACTCACCGCAGTCATCGTCTACACTGGCTTCAAAATGGGTCAGAATTTATTTAATCTACCATTTCTGGGAAGTCCTGTCGGTAAAAACTCTAACTACGAAAATAATATACATATATATTTATTTATATACAGTAATACCTTTCTTGGTCATGTTTGTCAAATTTCGTGTTTGGTCCTTGGTCTAGTTGATCTATTCAGACGCCCTCATTCGCGGCAACACTTTTAGCATCCGAGCACGCGCTCTTCACCGACAGACTTTTCGAATGCTCATTTGCCAGGTCCTTTGTGTCTCCGTAAAGATTTCAATAGCAATAACCAAGATAATTACATAATATGCTCTTTTTTTGCTATGATATAGAGATCAAATTATGAGCTGCATATTTTAAACAGCAATTAATGAAAATCAATTGTACCCTGCAGGGCATATCACCGGTGGTTTTCCTGTACGGCCCTGGCGTCGTCGACGCATGTACACTTCTCTTCAAGTTGGTCTTTACTCGTCGAGATATTCATCTAAGCGACCTTTCAGTTCAATATATATATATATATATATATATATATATATATAGTACAATCTTAAACATAAGATTGTATATATTATATATATATGTAAGTATAAGCAATATTGAGCATCCAACTATCCGAGACGGTTAGCGTTGCCCTCGCCTTCCTCGTCTTCCTCTTTCCTCTCGCGAATCCGCTCATCATCCTTGTCTTCACGGCCGAGTATCGGTTAGTGCCTTTCATTCCATTTTTCCCCGCCTTACAGCAAAAATTCTAAGGTATCGAACTTACACAACAGTTTATAAGTTCGTAAATGAAATTCTTTTTTCAAAATACGTATATGTATGCCTATATATGTACAAATATAAATAATATTCATATCTACACAGTATTATGTAGATATGAATAACATTTATACAGCGCTTTGTTTCCTTCACGACAGCTAATGCTCTAACTCTTAAAAGGTTATGATGAATTTTGCATGTTTGATGAAGTTTTTTTTGAATGAAAAGGGTAGTTACAAATTTCTCAAGGACATTTCCAGATTGCTCGTTCGCTCTGCGATTTGGCTCGTTTCTGCCTTTAGTATCGCCAAATAATCTTTTAGGTAATCGATAAGATTAATTAGGTGTTGGCTATCCATGAAAGTGAAAATTGAGGAATCCTTTCCCTGAAATTCTTACAGCGCGCTGAAAGATAAATTTATATTTTGTTTTGAAAAGTTATTTATTTGTGTAGATAGTTAGAAAATATTTTTCTTAGTTGTCCTCAATTACAACCCTCTTTTGTCGGGATTCCTAATTTACGGCCTTCTGTAGTCGGTCTCAAACTTTAGACCTTCTCTGATGGCCTGTCACTCTTGAATTGCCCACTTTACGGCCCTCTTGCAGAGTGCTTATGCTGCGATTGGGTGGCTCTCGCCGTGGCCTTGTGGCTACGACCTCGGCGGCGACTCTGGCACCCAAGCAGCCAGTGCTGAGCTTCGCTGGCCGGCCGCCCGTCGCGAAGCCCCCGCCGCCCACCGCCCTTCACGTCCGCGCCATCCCCATCATCATCACCACCAAGCCACCCACACCCTGCTAGTCTATTTCAGTGCGCCAATGAATCTAGCGCTCCCCTCATATAACTCAATCATTTATGGATTACCCTACGCTAACCTTTTGCCAAAGGACAAATTTGGAACGAACGGTCGCAGCCAGACTTGTGACAAAGAGTGTGAGAGAATGAAAGAATGAAAGCAGATCGTGAATGTTTGTGTGTGTGTCTGTCTGTTTGATAGAGTGAGGGGAGTAAATAGGGAGAAAGAGAGAGAGAGAGAGAGAGAGAGAGAGAGAGAGAGAAGAGAGAGAGAGAGAGAGAATTAGAGAGAAAGAGCGCAAAAACAAAGATAGTGAGAGTGACAGAGAAAGAGATATAGGGAAACGTGAGCGGAGTTAGAAAAGCGTTTCAGAACTGAAGATTCAAAATTGAAAGTAGTAGCTGAAAATTCAGGAAACAGATGCTTTTCATATTGTCAATTTATAGGAATCTCATTCTTTTGTATTCCATTGTTTTTATTTATACGATAAAGCATTTTGAGTTACAGACGAAAGAAGATAGCGAAAAAGATCGAGAAGATCGATAACATCTTCAGTGATAAAAATCTTTGCCGACACGCCAATGGCACTATATATAGTATGTCCAATTAGAAGTACTCTGATATGCATACACTTTTCTCCCCCCCCCCCCCCCCTTTTTCACTATCCCTCTCGCTTTATTTCTTTGAGAGAATCACAAAATCAAGGAAGCAAATTTTGCCGTAATTGCGACTTATATAACATGTATAAGTGATTAGAGAGATGAATGCGCTGATATTTTGGTTCAGTCGATCTACATCTTAGTTTTGAGTCGTTCGCACTCTAGTGAACTATTTTCAATTGTTCTCTTTGACACAGCGCAGGACGTTCAATACTTTGGCAGGCTGCGGGAAAGTGAAATAGGCTTTCCTGCATCCATGTATGAATATGCTTTGTGCAGGTGCTTAATCAGAGAGAGAATATCAATTAGTATGCCTACATCAAGATATGTAGACAGAAGCAAAAGTTCAGTACGCCAGACTCTCTTTGCTTTCTCTCGATTTACATAATGCGATAGACATTCTTTCCGTATGCGTTCTTCTGCTAATATCACTACTTTTTTTGGTAAAAGAATTGCAGATTACTAAGTATTCTAACATCTTTACGACAGCTATTTTTTATTTGCTTTATTGCCCGAAATGTGCATGTACGCGCATTAGTATTTAAATTTGTACATACATATATGACGATGCCAACTAAAAAAACCGTCGTTTTTGCGTTTTCGAGAAATTTGTGACATGTGTGGGTGTACTAAACTGCACATTTTTCTGAGCATCTTTATTCACGTACAAAAGTGTGCAAAAACATTTGCACATAAAAATACATGTACTAACATGCGCATATATCATTTTGGAAAATGAGCATGAAAGTACGCGTATAAATGTGTACAGGAATCAGACTGAAAAATGAGCAGAAAAGTACATGAACTAAAGTGCTCAAAATTCATCATAAAAAATGAGCACGAATATACGCGTACAATATGGCGCAAGAAAATGTGCGCAAGAAAATACGCGAACAAAATTGCTCAAAATTTTTGCGCAAGAAAATGCGCGTACAAAATTGCTCAAAATTTTTGCGCAAGAAAATACGCGTACAAAATTGCTCAAAATTTTTGCGCAAGAAAATACGCGTACAAAATCGCTCAGAATTTTTGCGCAAGAAAATACGCGTACAAGCATGCTCATTTTTTTTTCTTCGAAAAATTGCAACAGAAGAAACTATTTCACAGGATGAATGAAGTCTGGTATTGAAAAAAAGTTTAAAACACACTGTATCATAAGCATGACAGAGAAAATTGCTCGAATAAAATATCACGAATTTACAGAAAAAAAGAAAAATTTCCAACCCCAACCATTTTTAGTTCCCATGAAGAGTGGGAGTCGAAGGTGCCTGATTCTCGTTGTCGGAACAACTGCCTTCCAATTCCAGAGCATCGACCTCTTCAATGTCAGCATCGTCATCTTCAATGTCGTCAATAACAGCATGGTCAAACTGCTTGGCATATACGTCTTTGAATGGAGAGACTTCCCTTCCCACAATCGCGATTGCATCAGCAACAGCAACCAATGGCAGACATCCTAAAGTTTTATAAGAATGGAAAATGATCTCCAGGAAGGGAACAGCATCGCTGGATCTATGTTTCGCGTAGTCATAAGCCCAGTAAGATTGAAACTTACTCTTGAAAATCTCCAAGGAGCCGGAGAATGCGATGTCGGCGGGACCAATCGCTGTTCCCTCCGATTGTCTCGTGTGTTCTCGCAGACATCGCAGGGCCCCGACCATTCTGTCCTAGAATACGGTAAACAGTGCTAATAATATTTATTTTAAAAATTAAACCAAAACACGGCGCAACGCACTATAGTGTTGAACTGAGAACAAACACCCTTAAATATTTTCGGAAGCCTACTGAAAGATTTACGAAAAAAAGACCGTAGAAAAAGAGAACCAACAGTGGGCACAATGTCTTCCACGATGCCCGAGATTCGAGAGAGATCGCTGAGGCTCAGCTGATCTCCGGCCGCCTTCACAAGCAGTTGAACGTCGAGAACTACCGACTCGAAAGATGAACCTAGAGAGATAAATATTACTTCTCAAATTTAAAAAAAAAATATGATCTATTTCAATTATTGGAGAGTCAGGAAGAAAAAAAGGACTCACCATCAGTTCTGAACAATGAAGCGATGAGGAGGACTCATGCGCAGTTTAGTCTCGATCAGCTTTCGGAAGCTTTTCTCCGGCTGCCCAACGAAGATGGCCACGTAAGATCGACGTTTGAGAAAGCTTTCCAGATATACATTGTCGTTCTGAAATGAAATACTGATGGGAAATGAAATACCGATGTAATGAGGCTTAAAAAAGATGTACTATATTCTAGCCAACTCTGGTCCTCTCTGTAAGATTTGTTAATGGGTATGTTTCTCTGCTATGTAATAACTTGTGAGTAAAAACGAACCGGGTCAGCAACCAGTACCATTGTTGGCGCCTTTTCGAACGAGCAGATGGTGCTGAACTTCGCAGAGGTCCGGGAGAGTCTTTTCATGAGACGCTGTCTTATTTCTTCAGGCTTCAGTGGATTCTTTCTCGGGACTCGGAGTATTTTCCTGGATGAACAGGCACAATCTTAAATTGCATTGCCTCGAAAACTATAAACTTTACTTTATGCAGGAAGGAAATTGTTTAAACTTGTAATTCTGTAAAAAAAAGTGCTCACTGTAGCGATTTATACAAGGCGAGCTTCTTCGGTAGACCATTAAGGATATGTTCCGCTTCTTTTCGGCAAATACCCCGCTCGAGAAGAACTTGCAAAGCGGAGGGCACAACTTCCAATAGCTGCTGAAATGATTGAAGAATGGTCAGGTCAAAAACAATTATGTTCTAAAAATTATTTTAAAAACGTGGGATCGCATCCGCAACGCTTTTTAACCAAAACAATTTAGAAAAGTTTATCTCAACAAGGAATCATCATCAAACCTTCTGAAACTGTCCAGGGTTCAGTTGGGCAGAGCCGAGAGCTGATAGAAGAGTATTGACACCCTCCTTATTCTTCGAATACTTGTCCAAGACCAGTTTCCAAAGCCGGGCGGTGTTTACTTCATCCTTCCATTTCACCTAAATTTAATTGTGTATTATTTTGTCTATAATATTTTTTTATTATTTTCAGATATTACATGTAGCACTGATAAAAACACACGCTGGTAAACGCAGGACACTTGCATATTTAGGTTACAATATCCAATAATGGAATCAGTAATGCTTTTAAAAAAATTTGCTAAAAAATAAACAACTTACAGCTAGTTCTCGAACATTCGACCACGCGTCATCGTCAAGGGTCGCCAGACAGACGATTGGTGTAGTCGGGTAGGTCTCTTCGCAAAGAAGCTTGTGCACCTAAAAGAGTTATTTTCTTGGGAAAAAGATACCTAGTGTTTTATTCTGCATGATAAGGGAAGAATAATGGGAAAAACCTAGAGAAGAATATTTGCTGACCACATCGCCAACCCGCTTCTTCGACATCTGGACACGACTGCTTTCACCCAGTCCCAGCAGGTCGATCAGGCGTCGAGCATGTGTCGCCTAAATGTAAAGGATTTCTCTTAAAATTAAAAAAAAAATCAGGTATGCTTGCATACCGTTTTCGAAAACTACACAATGGTAAGAAATAGCGTTAAAGAAAAGTTTATTTTTTTATAAAATATTTACCTTCTCAATCACCGTGTACGGTAGACGCGTGTCTTCAGATGCCACTGTTACGAGCGCCGCGGCTTGCCGTGGCAGCTGTTCACACTGGCATTTCAGCTTAATGAATCTTATAGTACTCGGGACGGAGTAATGCAGGCGAAAGATAAGAAAAGCTTTTCTCATACTGTAAACTATTCAAGTATCAGGATACTGTAGGAAACGTCAAGAATCCCAGAAAATTGGCTTCTAAAGCTGCTTTAAATGTAATAACGCAAAGCGAAGTTATAAAAAAAACTACAACTGAATGCTAACTTTGCCCGCGAAGAATGGTCCTTTGTTTTTCTTCATTGAGTTGGAGCAGCGCGCGAATTCGATGCTGCCCGTTCAGTACGATGTACCTAAATATACCTTTTTCGTCGTCATTCTAGCACATAAGTCTTAAAAATCCAATTTGTAAACAGTAAGTGCGTATTTCCCAGTTATACAGGAACAGCTAGTATTTTATAACTTAAATCATTCTCGCAGTAATAAATTGGGATCACCTTCCACTTTCTATCGTTACGGTAGGCCGGCATGAACATGTTAACATGCAGCCGGACAGGAAGAGTTCCTTCATCTTGTGAACGTGTGCCTCGTTAACCTCGCGTAAGACTCCCACGATGTCAAGATCCTCCAGTGGTAACTGAATTTATAACACTGGAATGGACAATGTGGTAGAAATGCGACATTCTGATTAATTCATTTAAAATCCCCTTTAAAACATCATTTCAAGGTCCTAGGAATTACATTTCGAACTCAAAATGTGCCATCTCTTGGGGCCACCCTTACTTATAATTAAGGTCTTTGATGGAATGCGAAGGCAAGCCGCTCAAATTTTCCACCTTCGTTAAGTTGACGGGTCGTAAGCTTCACTTTCGAAAGGTGCAATCACTTAACTTATCATGACGACAGATTTATTTTATAGAAATTTTGACTATCTGAAATGAACTATTTACAGACGGACAACCACCTAAGATGCCAGGTGTGTTTGTCGCTCTCCGATATGATCAGAAGGAAAACTGGAACAACGAGGGAAGAGGCATGTCGCCTGCGTAAATGCCACTTTGCTTCTGTCCTGTACGTTACTTTGATGTTTGAGGTCTTTCGCATTACTTGAAGTATCTAGTTCCCATACGATTTATATCGTTTAATTTAGAAAGGAGCGCTTAGCAATCTCGACAGCTGACTTGCTTTCTCGAGCTGCTTCCGACGAGATGTTGGTTATGCGAATCGATGGTATGGGAAAGCATTCGACTAAGGTTCGACAAATTGTTCACCTTGAATGTTATGACTTACTTCAGAAAGAGAAAATAATTGCTCATGATAGAAATAACTTCTTCAGTTGCCTGCTCTAATTCAACGACCAAAGAGCGTTGATGACGTTTCTAGGCAGAACGTTGACGTGTACGGAGTGCAACTTTCAAGGCTCGGTGTGACATTTTGTCTATCAATTATGATATTGATGAATTTACGATTAACTTTGCTTTAATTTTATTACATTACTGTTGTTCTAGGAGAGGACGGTCATCAGTTTTTCAACCTTGCCATGCTGAACATTTTCGAAGCGTATGGCGGTGGCTCTCATCAAGCATGCTCGTATATATTACACAGCTTAAACGAGGTTGTTTTTTTAACGACATTAAGAAAAAAAATTACAAATCATAGAACAATTGAATTGTTAAGCGAAAATAGACATATAAACTCACCGTGAATAAGAATAATTTTAGCCTGTTGTGTAGATTGATCTGATTCCGAGACGACTACTCATTCTAGCAGACAACGCTGCGTTGATGAAGTCGAAGATCATGCATGCCTTCTACGGGTGGATTCTGCTAAACCTGCCAATTGATGAGGTATTCCATTCTGTTTATTTGGGTGATATTTTTATATGGTGCTTGTTTTACTCCTTAAAAGTTATTTACTTGATAGTGACCCACTTCAAAACTTGCACTTACAGCAATATTTTTCAGATTACTGCAGTTCACTTCTCGGTCGGGCACACTCATTGCGAAGTTGACGCTTTTTTTGGCTCCATTGTGAAGCGCCTTCGGCAGCACAATGCTTATACACCAGAAGGTATGCGTTGATTCATCAATACCTCTTTGCGCATCATCTAGCCAAGTTTGGTGTAGCCTATTTTTCTTTGAAACCTTTTTTTCCGAACGAGAATATTAAAGCAATTTTTCTTATTTGCTAACAATATGCAATTCAAATTATCGTTTGATTTTTTTTCTACAGTATACTTTCAAATGCTTCGTTTTTTTTAGAACTTGCGAAAGTTATCGGTATGGTGGGAAACACGCGAGTGTTAGCCATGCCGACCCAGTATGACTTCTCCGTCTTGGGACAATGCGTTAACGAATACTCGAACAGAAGTCGGCAAAGATACTTTCGTTTCTTCAAAACAGATGGAGGTACCCTATTGGTTTCTTTTAGGCATTCTTATCGCAGAATAAGAATAGTTTTTTTAATGTAAAGGATAAAAGCGTATAGGATATACACATGGTAGAACGAAGTATATTCTTTGACAGTTGTTCGATTCACGTTTGGCGGCGAACTTCCCAAGGACTTGATAACGCTGACGGAAGACGCTGATGTTTCTGCTGCGTTTCCATTATTCAAGGTTAGTATTCCGCTATGACTTCTGCAATTTCCAGTCTTTTTTATTTTTATGGAACTTTCGGGAATAATAATTAGTTTATCTTTATAGGCAGATTCTGTGGCGGCCCTTCGCAACTTGCTTCCACCTCAGCTGTTTCCTGATTTCGGCAAGTCCCAAGTTGCAGCCGACACTCTCTTGAAAGTCTGTAATGCGTTTCTCGATGACGAACAGCGCAAAGAGATCACGCAGATCCCATTGAAGTTGCGCGATACTCCAATTGGTCAGTTTAAAGTAAATGTTTTCTGAAAGACTAGATGGGATATTCCAGAAGCTCATTAACGGACCTGTAATATCTTTCTTATTCCTTTCACTAATTGAAATCGAAAACTTTAAGAATTTTCTGTGCTAGCCTATACCGCTTGATTGCACTTTCTTCAGTGCCATTGTGTGATCTGCTCGATGAGTTGTCAGCAAAATGCTGCCAACGACCTGACAATGACCCCGCCTCTGAGGCTGATGACGTGTACGCCTTCCTAAAGAGCATGGGTTACAAGGCCAGCGCTCCGTATGCGAAGATGGCTCCCCTTCGTAGTGAGAACGAGAGAGAGTAGGCTTAGTTAATGAACTTATTAACAGGAGATTTTTTTTCTTTGATTTGTAGGATATTTAGTTGTTTTTGAAATAATACAAGCTTTAATTTACTAGGAATAACTAACAGGCATTTTTAAAATAATTTTTGTTTTTTTATTATTTCAAAGCCGGTATGTGCATGTATATTCCTGCTAATTTTTTTGAGATTTTTGTACGTGTTTTTTTCATTCTCAATTTTTTGATCATTTTTGTACGTGTTTTTTCTTGCACATTTTTTGAGCACTTTCGTACATGCATTTTTGTGCGCAATTTTTTGAGCACTTTTGTACATGTATTTTTGTGCGCAATTTTTTGAGCACTTTTGTACGCGTACTTTCTTGCGCAAACATTTTGAGCACTTTTGTACGCGTACTTTCTGGCCTAGATTTTCTGCACACTTTTGTACGCGTATGTTCGTGCTCACTTTCTTCTATAGTTTTTGAGCACTTTAGTACATGTACTTTTCTGCTCATTTTTCACCCCGTTTTATGAGCACGTTTGTACGCGTATATTTTTGCTCACTTTTTAAAATTATTTTGAGCAGTTTAATAAATGTACATTTGTGCTCATTTTTCAGCCCGATTTCTGCACACTTTTGTACGTGAATAAAGATGCTCAAAAAAATATGCAGTTTAGTACACCCACACATGTCACAATTCTCTCGAAAACGCGAAAACGACCGTTTTTTTAGTTGGCATCGTCATATATGCATATAATATAAAGAAAGAATGTAATCTACGACAGGGCGAAAGACAATAGAAAGAACGATACGAGAAGCTCAGTAAATGAAAATAAGCTCATTTAAAGGATTGTTCGACAATAAAGTCTTATTAAAAGGATTGTGCGACAAAAAAGGCCTATCAAAAGGATTGTGCAACAAAAAAGGCTTTTTGATGGGACTTCGCGGGGCGAAAGTCTTTTTAACAGGAAGGCTTATTAAAAGGCTTATTAAAAGGATTCTGCAAGTCTAATTAAAAAGATTTCGAAATTTGGAAAGCTGGCCTTGTGGATTCTCTTCATTTTATGTATTTTCGTGTTTCTCTTTACTTGTCTTTTTTTTATTTGGCGCCTATAGACATACTATAGAAGTAGCAGCTTCTTTTTTCAGGAAGTACGCTGTGTCGCAGATCTTACCTGTAGTTTGATGTTGTTGCTGCGAGTCAAGAACATCTCGCACGATTTGCAGTTCTCGTACCCTTTGAGGTTTTCATGCTTGTGTCGCTTTTATTAGAGAATGTGGTGCTATCCTAGTTGGGGGGGGGGCAAAATAAATTTTTTTTTCTAATTCACCCCTAATCGTGCACAGGGGGGTTTTAGGACATGGGGAACACGAATATAATGTTCATTTTGTGTTACTTTGTCGTTTAACAAAGTTACAGTACTTTTACTTGACATAAGTTTTGGCCGATTTCAGGTAAAATGCTGCTCAAAGGGGTTTTCAGACCCGTTAAACTCGAATATTACGTTCTTTTCGACTTATCTCTATTCGTTAGTGCTTATTAAACACTATTTTAGTGTTTGGCAACTCTGAAAACCCCTTAGTGCACGAGTTTAGATGTAAAGTAGGGGAAAAAATGTGAATTACTATAACTTTGTTAAATGAAATTTTTTTTACAAATTCAACATTATATTCGTGTTCCCCACGGTCTAGAACCCTATATCCGTGTTCCCCATAGCCTAAAACCCCCCTGGGCACGATTTTTAGTACATTGGAAAATGAAAATATTTTGCCTCCCCCCCCTCAACTAGTATAGCACCGAGAATGTTTTTTTTACTATTACATAATTAGTCGAACATTGCTGTTTTTTGTCGGATTCAAGAGGATGGTGCTGACCCTGCCGTTCTCGTAGTTGCCATGACGCAACTAGAACCTTCTCGTCGTTCATTTCGCTAGTTTATGGTGAATATTTTTGCAATTGCCAATGCTATTCCTTTTAGAATGAAGTAAGGTCGTCAACTGAATCTGGTGACTGCAGTACGCGAAGTGCTACTATAATTGGGGTCGCACCTAGCGACATTCATGCGAATGATAACAATAAGGTTTTGCTTTTTTTGTTTTAGCTAACTTTTGAATCAGGATGTTTCAAGTTGAATTGAGAAATATAAAGTTCTAGCTGCTTTTATAAAATCAAAGAAGTTTACACCTTTTATAGTTGATTCAAGTTGAATTAGAAGTATGAGCTTATATTGAGTGCATTCATAAGGTTGAAACTTTTTGCTGTTTGCACAGTGCTCGCCTGGAGGAGTCGGAGGAGTTGGTAGACGAGTGGAGCAAGCAGGCACCTCTCTCTTCTTCTTGTTCATCGGTCGGTGTGCGAGTCGGGCCAACTTCTCATCTTTACTGGCTACTTTGTCGGCAATGTAGTGTACGCCATGCAGGTTTGGAGGCGTATTATTTCTTTTACATTCTGCCGAATATGACTAGTTTTTTTTAAGTTGTTTTGTTTACTGAGTTTTTCGTTTTTATTTAAGGATTTATATGGAATAAGTCATGAGAGAAATGATTGTTAATAAACTTATTTCTAGATCGAGCGAAGTGCGCAAGAAGTAGACCGAGAAACTCGCTCACTTCCGCACTCGACGCGACCGCAACACGTACCTCGAGCCGCCATAGTCCCAGCAGCAGTTCCAGAGTCGGTGGTTTTGTTTTACATTTTTTTCTTGCATTTATCTTTAAATATTAAGCAGTGAGTTTTTAAAACGACAAAAACTCGTTTACTTTTATTCAGTGATTCTTTTCTTGCATCACATATGTTACTGTAGACTTTTTACAGTATATTCTGGTTACAGTATCATTATCTTGTTTAAGGAAGACACACTCGGTATCATTTAACTTATACTCGTTGTTCAGGTTCATCTCTCGAAGACGAAGAAGACCAAGTTTAGCGAGTCGCGCCAACTTCTCGTCTTTGCAGCCTACTCTGCCGGCTCTGCAGGGTACGCCATGTAGGTTTCGATGCGTTCTTATTCTTTAGGCATACTTGAAGTTTTTAACATTGTTTTGTTTCCTGAGTTTGTGTTTTTATTTGAGGATTTGTTTGCAGTAAATAATACGAGGTATATGACACAAATAAACTTGTTTCCAGGTCGAGATGTGCGCAAGAGAGAGGCCGAGAACCCCGCTCACTCACGCACGCAACGCGACCGCATCGCGCAGTTAGAGCCGCCTGCTCATTCTCATCAGTAAGGTAAGGGGGTAAGCTTATGATAGCATCAGTCCTTTTCGGTACAGCCTGACAATGAGCCTTTCCACATCTCGCACATTCTCAAAGTCTGCCAGGCTTGTTTCCGAGGAGTTCCGACGGTTAGACATTTCTTTGCTTTTGTATTTCGCTCTCCATTTGCTCTCTCTCTCCCTCTCTCTCGCTCACTCTATCTTTCTTTCTCTCGCAATCTCTATCTCTCTCGCTTTCTCGCTCTCTTTCTCAAGCTTTCCACTTACCTCTTCAGGTCTCTCGCAGCCGAGCTGGCACCCATACTACTCTCCTTTGTCGAATGATTGAACTCGGCCCTTACCAAGTTGACCTCGACCCGAACGAACTCGGAGATCTCTTCGACCAGGCTTCAAGGGTCTGTTTTACGAAATATTTTTACAAATATGTTTAATAATCCTTTTTAACACTTTAGTTCTGCATGAGAGAAGGGAAGGGAGACGGCAGATATGGAGAGGGAACACTCCGGCTTTATATTGCAGTGTCACCTCCCGAATCGCGTCTTCATGCTCCGTGGAAGCTCCGAGATTGGCCGAGTAGTCAGTTGATGAGAGAGATGGAGAGAGCGAGAGAGAGAGCGAGAGAGCAAGAGAGATGGACGAAGAAGTGTTCAGGCCGTTTCTCCCGCAGCATCGGAGACACGGTGTCGGCGGTTGCCGAGAAGGCATTCGCCCACATTGTACAAGGTTGGTCTTTCAATTGAACATGGGCATCGATATTCACCACCCTCTTGTGTTTTCATTCTGTTTTCAATTGGTCGAAAAACTATCTCGTGGTGAGATACTGTATTGTAGTCGCCCACTCGCTGTCGCCGGATGCATCCGATGGTGGTAACTCGGCAGCTGCAGTCGCGGCGGCTGCTCAGTGTTACGCCGGCGCCGGCGCCAACGACTCGAGCCCTCGTCCTCTCGTTCACTCTCTCGGAAGAGGAGTGGGCTGGCAGCCACCTTTTCCCACTTCCCAGTCGTGCCCACTTATTGGAGTTCCCCCCTTCTCCGTTGCTAACTTCCAAGCCTATCCTCAGTTTCTGTAGAGGTCCCCCGTTCCCGTTTTCTTTCTTAACCTATTTTGTCAATCTATTCTAGTGAATCCATGATCTTTTTCCCCCTTTTCTCGTATTCAGGCCATATTATTGTATCGATTAACACAGAAGCATGCTCATGAACACCTTAAGTTTAGGATTTTCCTTATCATTCATGAGTAATATGCCCTTCCATGTACTAAATGTGTTGCTAATTGACTAACCTGTACTTTTTAGACTGTTATTGTATTATTTCTTACACTTTAACGTTTGTAAGATATAAATAAAGAAAGTTGCATGAATGCTCTTCAATCGCAGTGGAAGTCATGACCTAGTGACATTTAAGAAAGCACATGGTGTATTTCGCAAAAAGAATCCTTTTAATCAGCCTTTTTGCACCGCAAAAAAGATCCTTTCGAAACCCTTTTTAATAAGCCTTGCGCAATCCTTTTAATAAGCTTATTTTCATTTACTGAGAGGTTCAGGAAATCCTCGGAGATGTTGATTCATGGCAAGAGTTCGAAGAATGTGGTTGTAGTTCAAAAATACATTATCCGGGAACTCACAATTAAAGTTTGTAGTATATAGTGGAAAACTGCCTCTCACATTATGCAAATGCCTTGATAGGACCTAGTGCCCTTATTGCTAGAGTAGTGATAAATGAACAGCCATTATGATAATAGATATATTTTAAAAAAATACATTCGTTGTTGAAATACAAAAATAATTTTATTTTTAATATTACTAATTGTTTGTTTATATATTATTGCTAAAGTATGAGCACCGTTGTGAAGTATAGAATTTTTTAAGGGTAAACCATCTACCCGCCGAACGACGGTTTTGGTGAAGTAGAGGAAAGTGTTTCTGGATGGACGGAGCTGGGGTTTCTTGCTCGGTTCTTCTTTTCTTCCTTTGCCTCCTCAACCAATGTCCACGGCGCAGCTTCACCCTTCGCTAACATCACAAAGATTGTGTTGGCCACGACGAGAACACCTTGAAATATATGTATATATGCATGTATATAAATATATGTATATATATACATATTTATACATATACATATATATAATATATATCTATATATAGAGAGAGAAATAAAGAGATAAATAGTTGAAAACTCCTCTGTGATATCGGCAAGAAAAAGTTTCAGAGGATGAAAATATTTGCCGGTTCAAGCCGATTTTTATCAAACATGATGATTATATATTATATAATATGTTTAATTAAATCATAGTTATCTTAATTTAGTGGTAGAATGTATGCACCAGCATAGAGAGCGAAGACACTGCGCCACTCCTCGTATGAACTCGTTGGGGTCATCGCTGGAACGAGGAAAGCGGAGCCGAGAAGAGAGCCGCAAGCAATCATCTATAGACACGGAGAATTAGAGAACGAGAGAGAGAGCGAGAGAGCGAGAAAGCGAGAGCGAGAGAAAGAGAGAGAGAAAGAGAGAGAGAGGCGAAGGTGAGGGTGGAGTAGAAAGAAACAGTGAAAGTACGAAGTGAATTGGAAAATATCATTAGAAATGGAAAAGAACGTAGGGAAAAGTAGAAAAGCATCCATGACTAAGTGGAATTCAAATTGAAAGTTCGCGCCAATATCTCTGACCTGCACAATTGACATGACGAACGGGGAATGCTGCTGCGAGACGACAACGGCGCACTTTGGATAGCCGCCAGCGTGGAAGCCGAGCAGTGCCAGTGGAATTGCTGAAGGCAGATCAGAGTAAGACATCATTGAATAGTGTCGATCTTTCTTTTCCTATTTATATCTTAACAAATATTTATAGTTTAAAAAATTAAAGTAAAAAATTCTAACGATTTAGTATAAAAACTTTAAAAAATCATTTTAAGTAAAACGTAACATAATAATATCATTTGAAATAATAAACATATATTGTATATATGTGATTAATGAACCGATTAGCGCGACATCGATGACCTGGAAACAACTAGGAAGAAGAGACCCGAGCCGAGCAGAGCGAGCGTGTTGAAGACGCGCATCTTGGTCACCTGCCACAACGGCTACTCTCCATCCATTTATTTCTCATCTTACGTGAAATAAGATATTTCAATGTGACAGTCATAACTAATAATTGTATGGCATTATATATTAAATTGAGATTTGGAAGGGCGAACGATGGACAATACAAAATAGCGTTAGTTAAGGTTTAGATAAGTGAGTGAGTGAGAAATAGAAGGAATGAGAAAGAGATAAAGAGAGAGAGAGAGAGAGAGAGAGAGATAGGGACATCCTGAGATAGAGAATAAGGGTAGGATAGTCAGGTAGAGATTGAGAGAGATCAAGGGAGAGCGAGGGAGAGGACGAGAAAGAGATTAAAGACCTCTTTGATTTCGGTGAGCTTATCCGAGACGAGTCCAGTGGCAAACTTGACTACGAGAAGAGCGCCCAGAGGAATGAGCATAAGAAGACCGGAAGAGGAGGGCGAGTAGCCGAGCACGTATGAGAGGTACCTTGATGGAGAGGATACTGAAGACACTGGGGAGAGGATTTTATTGAACATGGGAGCGCATACTGAACCGAAATGTGACTGCTGGATAATAAAAAATTTTCTAGCATGAAATAGTAATGACTTTATTGTATGTAGACTATCTTTTTTAGTGTAAAAATTTTAAAAAATGAATAAAAAGTAAGTTTACATTGGCGTGAAGCTGATGGCGAATTGGATGACCATAAAGTTGCTGATGACCGCGAGCCAAACCGCCCAGATGGGCAGGGACGTGCAGATTTGGCTGAAGAAGAACCCATTTTTAGCGACAGAGAGAGAAAGAGAAAGAGAGAGAGAGAGAGAAGGAGAGGGAGAGAAGGAGGGTGATATAGAGATAGAGGATGACAATGTCACTGAAAGAATAATTACGAATGATAAAATAAATTAAATCATCAATATTTTGTTGAAAGAAACGTGAAACATGGAAGATAAAGCTGCAGACAAAAACTTTATCTAGCTAACCAGAGAATCGGCAGGACAATTCCCTGGTACGATAAGCAAAGCTCTGACCGATAGGGTGTTGACGGCGCGGAGTTCTTCTTTCCCTTCGGCTGCTTGCCTGCTTTGATGACTGCGCATTCCGATTCGCCCACGAAGGGATGCGAGGAGGGGCGATCGCTGAAGCGGTCAGGTTAAGGTCATCTGGTTAAGGTAAGGGTCAAGGCTTGAAGTCTTCTTCTTAGGAAGTAGCAAGCAAGATAAGCACCGATAGTAAAGAATCCAGAGACTTGTGAAGACGGCGCAAATGATGCCATGAATGTAGAAGACCCACGGCCAGCCCACTGAAAAGAAGAACAGCTTCTTTTCTTTCAATTTGTTTATGTACTAAACACTATTAATATAGGAGAGCAAATGACTGAGAATACGAGGAAAACATTAAGAAAAGGAAAAGCAGAAGAAAGAAAAAGGAAGGAAGAGATGCCAGAAATAGAGGGCAGCAAATAATGAAAACGAGAGAGAGAGAAAGAGATGGAAAGAGTTGGAGAAAAAAAGGAAAACGGGGATTAAACAAGCTTACAATTTTTCGTAATGATACCACTCATGGGCATAGAGAAAACAGGCGAGACCTCGACGTGGCCGGAGAGGACGGCGATGAAGAAGCCCTGTTAAGAGAACCTTTCGGTAAGGTTCCAGCTGGGCAAAAAGTGTTCAATATCGACATGGAACTTTGTCTACCACGCACTCCTGGCCCTGCACCATGTAAAAATAAATTTAGAAATTCACGCAAAACGGCGGGAATTCATACAAGATTTTCATAAAAAGAAATAGAACCTTCTCTGCAACGGACGCCCAGTCTTCGACAACGCGACCGGCCAGCGGGAAGAGATTCGAGATAGAGGCTCCCTTAAAGGAGCAGTGCACTGAATATTTGAAATATGGGATTAAGAACGTGGATCTGTATCTGTCTAAAACGTACTTCTAGAGAGTTTACCCATTTTTGTCCACTTGTTATAAAGTTGATTGCACACAAAACATTGCTCGGCCAAAATATTTTTAACTGTTGCTGTTAGCCACCCTCCTATTTCACACACCCTTAAACCAGCAAGAGGGCCAAATATTTGAAGGCGTGCGTTCAAAATGGTCCTATTGTATTATTATAGAATCATTCAGTGCATGGTCCCTTTAAGCAATGTAATAAAAGTTACAAATTGTAAATAAGTTTATTTTTTACAAAAGTCTTCTTCTTGCTCTCCTTCTGAACAGAATTACGGATTCAAACCCTGAGTATAAAACCATTGGTATGAAAAGAGTACCGAGATAAAGCGAAGCGCGACGAAGAGCGGGAAGGAGAAGCCAAGCGCGTGCGGAGTCGCCACGACGATGGCCGAGGAGATCATCCTGCACTACTACATATATTTTTAAATATGTTTGCACATATGCATGCACATAGATACATATGTATCTTTTTTTTTTACATTTTAAGGATGAACTAGCGAGATAAGCTACAGGGGAACTTCAATGTCTTCTCCGACTCTCATGAATGCTCTTCTCTCTCGCTTCCACTCGCCTTGCTAGAGAATAGCATAAAGCTTGCAAGAATTAAAAGAGCTATAGACGAAAAAATATTTGTTGATAGTCCTCCTTTAATGGATAGAGAGAAAGAAGAAAAGAGAACAGAGTCTCGATTATCGAACTGATTGTGAGAATTAAACGTATCAATTAAAATAAAAATCTCAAGTGTAACCTGATGGCTGCCATTGTCTTGTGAGCGCCGACCCGATCGGCCATCATGTTGATTGGCTGCGTGCCAAAAAGGGAGCCAGCGAATGCGCCTGAATGTTATTCCTTAAAATTTATTTAAAGACAATTGATTATAATTTTTATTATTTTTATAAATCTTTAATTGAATAGAAAAAATACAAAATTTTACCAACAAAGGAGAGACTCTTCTGAATCGTAGTGAAGGAGAAGCGGCGGTCGGCGAGAGGAAGCTCAGCTGATTCCCAGTCGAGTGCGCCGCGCTCCTATGTATTAGATATGTATGGCTTCATTACTTGCGGGAAAATAATCATCAAGTTTTTTCAACTTCTAGACTACATTTAAAGCTCAATTAACTATTTCTTTCTATTATTTCACCGTGATTAAATAAAATAATACATATGATGTCATTATTGAAAATTAATTTTTTTAATTGTATGTATATATAAAACCTCCTCGGTCATATTTAGCCATGCGTTGTATAAAGGCGAGCTTGGCTTGTCCATCAATGACACGTACGATGCGTTGAAGGCGACCACGCTTTAAACAAGTCTTTGATCGACTCAAGTCAGCGATTTAAGAGCTAGCCAAATATGAGAGAAGTCCAAATGACGGTGCGGGTTTTTTCAAATAGATTGCTAACTAGATGATTAATCATTTTTTCAACGAACAAAATGCCAATTGTGCTGAGCTGAGAGATTGTGAGAAGCAAAACAAAATTGGAGAGGAGAATAAAAAAAACGGGACACGATGCTTATGTTATTCAGTGTAACCTCGACATGAGTGACGCGAGGAAGAGCGTCGCGAGTGCTAGAATGATGTATCGATTCGCGCCGCCGCATTCAAATTTCCCTCCAACATGGTGGTGGAGTTCGGTTTCGCTGCTGTCGGAGCGCTGCATCTCAGCGTCGGACGACCAATTTACGTCAGAGAGAACGACAGCGTCACGGGGCATTCTTTTCTTGTTGTTGAGGGTTTTATCGGCAAATCCTTAGTAATCTGGAAAAGAAAAAAACAGTCGAATGGAATTCCATGCAGCAAAACATATGCATGAATAAATTGTACACATTCCGTAACGCAAGGATGAAAACTAAATGACAAATAGGTTATTATTTCGAACTAATGTTTCGCTAAAAGCCGTTCTTCGTTACAAGCTTACAACAACGAAATCTAACGGAAAATGATAGGCAGAATACACTAATGCAGAGAGCACTCCGGTCTAGCGAGCTCCGCAAGACTCTCCCTTATTTATATTCAGTTCCGAAACTGTCTAACATCACTGATCATTCCGGAGTTCATATGATGATATGAGTTTGATGCGATTTCCGGAGTCAGACAATGAACAAACTTGCCTTTTTTGCATAGCACAGAACATATCCTCTGTAGAACTGTCACGGTTGCTTTGAAGACTAGAGGATATCACTTGGCTGTAGTCCATTTTCTTCCTGTAAACTTCATGAACAAATTTGGCCATCTCATACCAGATGTTATTTTTAATTATTGAAATATTTACTTTATGACTGGGACTATTTTAAGACGAAAACAATGATGTCTAATTATATGTATATATTCTTAATCAGCACTTACATACATGAAAAATATTACTTTAGTTTTTCAATGAAAGTAATTCATTTGATTTGTGAAATATTTTGTTGGCATAACTTTTGGTTTATATCTTTATAGTATTTGTGTTTCAGAATTGAGCGAGATTAAAATAATCGTTTATGATTGTGTGAACACTACAACTCCCGTAGTCTATTCATGATTTTTTTTTGTCAAGCCTGATTTGACGAACTGCACGAAGCTTTCATTTTCTCTAACACATTATTTCTCAGTTAAAGGCAATTTTCCTGCTATTGAATTGTGGGTGAGGAAGAGAAAACTAAAGAAAGAGAGGGAGAGACTGAGAGAGGGAGAGAGAGAGAGAGGGTAGATAGAAAGAAGAGAGAGAGAAAGTAGAGGGAGAGAACGAGGAGAGAGAGAGAAAGGGGAGATTGAAAGAGGAGAGAGACATAGAAAGAAAGAAAAAGAAATGGAAGGAGAAAGGGAAAGAGAAAGGAAAGAGAAAAAGATAGAGAAAACAACGGGAAAGGAGAGTGCGGCAGGTATAGACAGATAAAAAGGCAGGTAATTAGAGGGCAAATGCATAAATGTGTTTTATTTAGAGAGGATGACAGAAAAGAGAGTGACCTGTGAACAGTGAAAGTTGAACTGGCAACTTTGTATCAACCTTTTTCTCTATTGATTATTTTATTCGGAATAAAGCAGACTTCCTCAAACGGGGCGTAATGTAATTCCTCTAAAGGTACATAGTTAAGGTTACCGAACAGAATATAATAATTGATACATAGAGAGTGAATGAAAGAAGTGAGAGTAAGAAGTATTGAGAAAAAGGGAGGGCTTATTGATTCTACTTGTAAGTGAGAGACTTGCTAGATTTCTTGGTGAGACATTGCAGGACTTGCGGAGAGTGAGAGAGGAAGAAGAGTCAGGTCAAACGGAGCCGTGTATAGGCAACATCTTGTGTCTCTGTTTTGAGTGGGTTGCCTCTTGAGGCGGGAAGGTTGAGAGAGAGAGAGAGAGAGAGAGAGAGAGAGAAGGAATGTTGTTGACTCCCCGCTGATAGGACTTGTGATTGTGATTGTAGGAGAGACTAATCTCCGATATCGCGATACGACCGTTTCGCATGTCCTGGACTTCTGCCTAACCTAATTGTAAGTTAATACACAGGAGACTTGTCTCGGACTAAAAGTAATATTAACGCCAATGATAGCTCCGCGGGAATCTCATCGATACTATTGGACACCAACTTATGATCTACATTTCAGAAAATAGGAAAGTCGACAAATCCGAGATTCGGAGATTCTATTTTGGACAGCTTAAGAATGAAAAGATCGATAGGATTAGATGCATTATAGGCTCCATTTTGTGCAGACTTAAAGTGGCCCTCTGCATAAATAGGGTTGATCCAGATAGACCTCTTGATGTTTTCTACTCGTTTTCTAAATTTAAATTACAAAGATGGGCTAGCAGCCAATCTCTTTATGGTTTTCCTAACAATAAGCTTTTCTTCTTTTTTTTCTTTTTCAGTGCGAAAATCCCGCTAGGCGAGTTGAAGAGTGGGAGTCTATTTCATTCAGGCTAGCGAGACCGGCGATCTGAATATTGAGAGGGTTTTCTCTTTTATTGATGAAAGCTCTTTTTAATGCTCGTATCTTTGGAAAATAAACGCTCTTAAAGCGAAGGGGAAATAATGCAAATCTACGCTCTTCTCGGTTTATGTGAAGTTTACCGAGTTAATTTCTTCCTTCATTTCCTTTCTCTCCATAGTCACTTTCCAATCGCACTCCGACCGCGCACGGTTGCTTCATTTTCATCCTCGTCTGCGATCTCGAAAGAGTGAAGAATGGCTCGGATCGCCGCGCCAGCCAACAAAAAGCAGAAGAAGAAGAGGGCGCCAGAAATGAAGACGACGTCTGAAGTCAAGAAGAAGAATCAGACGAATGAGCCGCTTTACTCTTCTCTCAGCACGGAGTCTTTTCATTATTTACATTTAATCTTTTTTTATATATTTAAATCATTTGTTTTAAAAATTTGTTTTACATGAAAAGAAATTAAAAGTAGAGAAGCAATGATACGAATAACAATTAATATAAAAATAGGTTAATTGATTAAAAAAAGGTTTGTTTTTTTTTCAGAAAGAGCAAGTTGAGCGCGAACACGAGCCAGGAGGGATCGGAGGAAGAGGAAGCGACGGAGGAGAGCAGCGCCGCTGGTTCGGAAGACAGCAGCCAGAGCAGCAAGAACACCTCCATCGATGCAGAGTCGCTGCCGGATATCAAGGTCCTTCGGCTTACCGCATTTATTTTATATTGCTCGTATTTATTTTTAAGTCGTACGACAAGTGGACGCAAGAGCGACGCGAGAACGACGACGCCTGGAACTACCACAGTGCACAATTCATCAGCACGCAGCCTACGCATCGACGTGTCGTTGTGGTGAGAGAGCAGAGAGGATAGAGAGAGCAGAGAGAAGGAGACAGACCGAGAGTGAGCAGAGAGAAGGAGGCAGAGAGAGAGAGAGAGAGGGAGAGAGAGAGCAGGGAGGAGACAGGGAGAGAAGGTGATTGAGAGATATAATTACAGACCGAGTGTTGCGAGATAATGAAATAAGCTGATTGCAGAAGAAGAAGCTCTGCCGCCGTCTCGCCTTCCCTCTCCTCGGCCGCAGCTACACAAAATGTGCCCGCGAGGTGTTCAAGAGGTCCATTAATCCAATCGATTGCCTGATCAGCATCGTTCCTTCATTTTCAGACAGCTCGTACCGTGGCAGCTTTCGGAGTAAGCGAGAAGCGTCACTGAGATTTTCCCCGCACTTCTTCTTAAGACCCCCTTTGTTGGCGCGAAGAATAAACAATTCGAAAAGTATTGTCACCGTCTTTTGCTTGAAAAAACACGATTCGGAAGAATTCTACTGATAATCTGTTCTAATTTTCCAGTAGTCACTCCACTATTTACATCTGGCCCCCAAAATTATTTTGTATCAACTGAAATAAAACCCTACCAAATTGAATATCCTATTTTTTCGAAAAAAAAACCTTCATAAAATGCGAGAACCCATTTTATATTAATACTCATATGTGAACTGAAGAATTGTTATAAGTGGGCTCTTTAAACGACACTTTTTATTCTCGAACTGAACTCTAATAAAACAAGGAAGACGAAACGAACACTGGCAACGCTACTCATCAAATAGTGAAGAGAAGATCCGCGCATTCTGAATGGGGACACGTAAGAATGTGGGGAAGGGGAGGTGGGAATGAGATAAGAGAGAGAGAGAGAGAGAGAGAAATAGACAGAGAGAAAAAGGCAAAGAGAAACAGAGAGAGAGAGAGAGAGAGCATACAGAGAGAGATCAAGAGAGCAAGGGGAGAGGGAGAGAGAAGAGTGAGGGTTGGGGGTCAAGTAATCTCTAAAGTCTGCGAACAAAAATGGCTAATCGAGAAATAAAGCATGTACATGACAAAGCGAGAAAGATATTCTCCATTAAAAAAAACCAATTCTAATCCAGGCAGTTAAAAGGAATAATCTGCCAAAATATGTCTATAGCTTCTAGTTAGCCCAGTAACGGTTTAAACAGGAGAGGGAATAAAGCTGATGAATATAGTTTCATGGGCATCTCACAACTGTTAATGACAGGGAAGGGGGGAGGAGGGCAGAAGGGGATGCAGCAATACAAAAATATTTCTAGTGTGGCGTGCGACGTTTCTTTTTACTACTTCGGAGTGTCTTGGATGACTATTCACGGCTCTTCGAAAAAATACTCGTTTCCTTCTTACAAGCGTACAACTCAAATTCAAACGCGGATATTAAGAAATAAGCGTACTTTCAGAGATACAGTACCCTAACCGAGGCAGGCAGAACATTTCTTCTTTTGAAATAAAACACAGAACAGATTAATCGAGGCGGTATTGTAGCGTATTTGTAACAATACAAACAAAAATATGCTGGGATCAAAAGCATAAGTTATGCTTGAACTGTTTCAAACTCAACTGACATAACACTACCAGCAAAGCTATCTCTAGAAGAACTTGCAATTCTAAAAGACTAGTAGAGTACTTTCATTGAAAGTGACATGTCGGGAAGGCGAGAGAAACCTGAGAAAGGCGGTAGTGGGCGGATTGCCTGTGGAGATTGCGTGGTAAGAAGGCAAGCATATCGGAGGGAAATGAGAGAGAAAGGGAGAGGGAGAGAGATAGAGAGAAAGAGAATTCACTCGGCGGGAGTGGGGGTGAAGGAAGTGTTGGAATAGCCCTGAGGGAACGGCTCGTCTTCCGATTCCGATGCGTCCGCAAAGTCAGAAGACATCGCGTACTCCCCTTCCGAATCTGAGTGAAAGGAGAGATTTTTATCATTTGGAAATAAGCAGGTGCAATCATGGCAAAATCATACCTAACACTATAACGATACATAACATTTAAGTTCGAAAAAATAACAATAAAAAGCCACATGAATGCTAACAACCCAACAACCCTACAAAACATTAATAAAGAAGAGAAGTCTGGCCATTCTTTTTCTTTCGAATTCAGCGAAAAAAAAAATCAAGTTTAAAATGACCAGAATACTAATGATTACTTTTAAAACTGTTTAATAAAATAAGTCTTTGTAACCGCTTTTATCTCCCGCCCCCTCCACTCACCGCACAAGTAGAGATCTTCATCGTCCAGCGCCGTGAGTGACATCTGACGGCGACGTGGGTTCACTTTTGGAATCTTGCCAATTTGGGCAGCCAGGTCCGTGAAGGAGGACGTCAGGGAGCGATCAGCAATGCCAAGGCGCTGAAGAGAGAGAGAGAGAGAGAGAGAGAGAGAGAGAGAGAGAGAGAGAGAGAGAGAAAGAGAAAGGGAGAGAGAGAGAAAGAGAGAGAAAGAATAGGGAGAAGTGGAGAGAAGTGAAGGAGACAGAAGGGGGATAGAGAGACGGAAAGAGAAAGGAGAATGGGGGGCAATAGAGAAGCCCAAAAAGGGACGATGAGTGGTGGATAACTTGGCTGATCCCGACTCCCTAGGATCTCTTACCTTATTATGCGATCTGCCGGTCGCTCTCCTCGTGAGCAGCTTGGCGTTCTCTCCGAGTGCCTCGTGCAGATTCTTATTGGTGGCCACCAGCTCGGCCAGGAAGCTGCGTGCGTACGAAGATCCGACTTCCTGAACAAAACAAGCACAGTTTAATGTGAATAAGCTTTATTCTTAAGCAAAAATAAAACGAATTGACCACCGAAATGGGTTCATTTCGACAGTAACAAATACTGTTGAATTTTGTTAGTGAATTGTTTGAAGGAGTTCTTTTGGCATAAGAGCTCTTGCTTACTACATTCTCCCGCTTTTATTAATCAGCATGAATAGTTTGCATCCCCGCAGATCATTTCATTTCCCTTTTCGGGCCACACGAAATTTCACGAACCTTCTTGGCCAATCAATCGCTTAATCACGATAATCGATTGCATAAAAGAAATATTTAAAAAAATCCCTGGCCACTAACCATGATGGTGTCATATTTGCCGAACTCGAGAGTGAGGAAGGGTTCGATGGGAGGGCGGAGGTAGTGGCAGTACGGCGCCTTCTTCACCATCTCCAGTTGGCGGACGCACGAGACAAAGGCCAGTCGGCTCTTCAAATCCATTCTATTCATTTTTATTTACTAAGTTTCACGTTATTCAAAGTATAAACAAGTAAAATATCAAGTTAACCACGTTAATTAAGCATACTTCTATCTCCTTCTTGCTTGCATTTTCGTTCTCTCTACTTCTTTATCTCTCTCTCTCTCTCTCTCTCTCTCTCTCTCTCTCCAACCTGAATCTCCTCCATATTGAGAATCCTCTTCTTCTCAGCCCACGGGTTCAGCCTGTTCAGCAGGACCCATGCTCCGCTGAGTGATTGGCCGTAGTTGAAGAGATTCGTCTCCGTCGCTGAGCCAACATCCACCGCAATCACGCATCGGGCACCCATCGACCTGAAGAGAGTACAGAGAGAGAGAGAGAGAGAGAGAGAGAGAGAGAGAGGAAGGGAGAGAAAGAAGAAGGTAAATAGATGGATGAGATAGAGAGAAGGAGAGAGAGAGAGGGATGAGAAAGAGAGAGATACCTCATGACATCAGCGGGAAGATTGTTGACGTATCCCCCATCGAGGAGGAGATGGCCGTCCGCCGGGTCGCAGAGGGGCGGAAGGTAGCCGGCCAGTGACATCGACGCGCGGCAGTACGCCCACAGGGGACCCGAACGATGCACGCGCATCTGAGACGTGCTGCAAGGCATCCCATTTCGGTGTGTCGAGTACTGTAGCCACCATTTGGACAACTCGACCAAAAACGTCATTAACAATGCAGATTAATGGGCTCTTTTTATGTGCAGGGATAATGATCTTCAAATGCAAATGAGTAGTATGAAAAAGGAGCTAATGCAGTGGTTAATAATTTCGGTGCTACAGTATCTCGCAAGTGTCTCCCACCTGATATCTGTCGAGATGCAGAAGTAGGGTATCCATAGATCTTCGATCTCTCGCTCGCCAAAGAGGGTCTGGAGTGTGCTGTTGAAGCCAGAGCCGGTGAACATCGCAGAGTGCCAGTAGGTGATATCCCAGATCTTACGCCATAGAGACGTCATGATCTGAGGATTATCCAAGTTAATTCATTCCTTACATAAGTCTATTTATTAATACATGGACGAAAAAAAAATAATATGGTAAGAATTTTGTTAGAAATATATGATTGTTTTTCCATCCAGGCATTATCTGCGTGTTAACAACAATAATTAGCTAGCATCTTGCATATATGCTTAGACGGTGTGTGGGCGGAGCGAATGCTGGACGGGTGGGCGGAGCCAAACCTCAAACCATCCCCTCGCTCTGTCTTCGACGAGTTGTGCCTGTGGAGTCTCCGCGTAGATGCCGCCAATCATGGATCCGATGGAAGTCCCGCCCACAATGTCCACTGGAATGCCGCACTCCTTCATGGCGCGGATCACGCCAACGTGCGCGGCGCCCCTTCAAATTTACAATTATTTTACATTCTATTTTTCAGGGGCACTCCAACAAATATATTATTACATTATTTTAATATATGTTTTTAGTTATGAAGAAAAGAAAATCAAAAGATGTTGATAAAAAAGCGCATACTTGAAAAAAAGATTAACCTCGCTCCTCCACCGCCAAGCACGAGTCCAATTGCATTGCCGGTCAAAATGCGAGCCAGGCGGGCAAAGTCAGACTGGCAGTTTACCTGACGTAGAGAATAATTTTTTTTATTTCACGATTCGTTTCATACCTTTACATGGTCTGGAAAAACATTATCGCACTAAAAAATTCTACAGTGCCCTCCAGGATCTCGGAAACATCTTACAGGCAATAAGCACTTTTTAACGGTTCTCATTTTACGCTTTTAACAAAAAAGAATATAAATTGTAACAAAATGAACCTTCTCCCAGAATACATTCTGTTCGTAGTACTCGATCACGTCAGCTTCCGTTGTCTGAATTACATGACGTTTAATCCATTTCAAATATGTAAATCTATTAAATGACGCAACTACTGAATCACGATAACGCCTTCACAGTTGATATTTTAACAACAATCACCACTTCACCTTTTTAGAAAACTTAAAAAGGGTCCATGAACCAACCGCGATCCTGGACACGGGCGAAACGAGAGCGGCGGGACTGGCTGGTGGGAGGGTGCGCGAAAGGGAGGGTGAGAGCCTCCTGGCCTCGTTCCACTGGAACATCCTCGAGGGGGCACGGATGTGGTGGTGGCCAGAGAACCAGCTGCCGGCCAGGTACTCGTACGTGCCTAGGAGGACATCATTCAGACAGGAGTGCCAGGACCCCGAGCTTCGCACAAGAAGACAATATTATATTCCATTCTATTGATGGTAACTTTTTTTCGTATTTCACGCTTAAAATCTAGGCTTAACATCTATCAACACTACTTGGATCAGCCGCTATCTTTACTTAATAGAGCGCCATGAAAACCAACAACTTGATGCAGTATCAACCTTGTATCATTCTCACATACTTTCATGAATAAAAAATAAATTTCTTCTTAATACTGTGTCTTGATCTGTGTCTCTCTTCTTTACCATCTCTCTCTCTCTCTCTTTCTCTCTCTCTCTCTCACCGCTAGGTGCTGTGGTATCCTCTGGCCAGAGGAGAATGAGCTCCTTGTTGGTCCTGATACCGTCTTGGTTGATATTGAGGTGCTCTTCCATCTGCAAGGAATTCACAACCATAGGAAAAGGAATACTATTCTATGTTTTAAGAAAAAAAACTCTGTCTGTTATTTCTCTTATTCTTACAAACAAGGATTATAACTTGAAACGAGTAGTTTAATTGTAACGGTATCAATAGGAAGTAATACAAACAAATAAAACACTTTAATTTTTTTAATTTAATTTAAAAAAATGATTTAAAAAAACATACGAAAGCCTGCTTAGGGGGCTTATGGGTTCCAAGTGCGACGACGAGGATGGCATCTGCTTGTCTAAAAAAATATTATGTTAAATAACAAAAACAACCTTGTATTTTCTCTAATTCAACAACTCATTTAAATGCCAAGATCTCTAATGCTCGTTCTTTTACAATAAAAAAACGTTTACTCTACTTTCTCTCCCTCTTTTTTCTATACTTACCTCTTCTCTCTCCCTCGCTCTCTCTTCCTCTCCTTCGCTCTCTCTCTTTCTCTTCTCTCTCTCTCTCGCCCTCACCTCAGACATCTCCTTGTCCAATTGGTCGCAGTGTAATCACATTCGTAGATTACAAGAGGGTAAGTGTCTTCTTGGACGTTGAGCCAGTGCATCAGTCGGAAGTCGGCTTGCCTGAATTTTTCAATTAGTGTTCTTTTTCTTAATTTATTATTAGTTTCATAAATATTTGGTTTATACTTTTAGACTCAAAGCAATAACTGCCTTATAACAATGCGAAGTCACGATAAGCACAATACTCTTCATATTCTAGAGGTTGAATGGGGGGAAAAGCTGCAAAGGCATCAGCACAAGGTGAGAAGGGCAATTCCGACTAGTTCACTTACAGTGTTGAGTCCTCATCTCCTGATGGCAAATACCTGTAAGGCATCTTTGCATTTGGCCACAAAGAAATTGATAATCCTAGCTACCGTATCAATCAATAATTCCAGTTAGGACATTGACTGACTTCTCCAGGACGCCGGCGTCCAGGTGGGCGGCAACTTTGGTGGAGCTGAGTCGGAGGACGCGGAGGTTGGCGGAGAGCGCGTGGTAGAGTTCGCAGTTGAAGGCCACGAGGGGGACGTCGGGGGACGCCGGCACCACTGCGATTGTGTGCAAGTTCTGAATAAAGAAGTTGGTATTTTCCTTATATTAAAATTTATTTCTTTTCTAAGAAAAAGTGTACAGGCCCCGAGGAAAAAGAATATTTTCATTATTATTTTTTAAAAGTTATTTCTTTTCCTAAAAAAACGTGTGCAGGATACGGGAAAATATTCCTTTTTTTTATCTTTCCAACAAAAAAACAAACTCTTATAAAATTTGATTAGCATCTGCAAATCAAATGGCAAGCTCATTCCTAGATTGGAAAAGAATATTTTTTTTAAACAAAATTCTTCTTTTAATATTCAGACATCCTTCCTCCACACTCATTGTCAGTCAGCCTAGTAGACAAATGCTATTCCTAACCCTAGCCTAAGCCTTATTGGCAAAAGTTATCCTCCTTATCAACCCTAACCTTAATATGCGACATGGGATCGCCGGGAGCGCCCTCGAAGGATCGAATGGATGCGGGGAGGAGGTTGCCAGTTGCCCGTCGGCTCATCGAAGAGTAGTACTGGCCGAGCAGTTGCACCAGACGGAAGCCCACCTGAAATGACAAATCTTAATTATTGATCGATGAGCCAGTTTTTCCTCTAAAGGTTTTATCCACTTAAAACTGCCACCTCCGTGTTTTGTAACCTCTAACCTGCGGGTATTGCATCTTGATAAAATTGAGCAGGCCCTCGGGAACGCGAGCCAGTTGAGAAAAGCGGACAGCCAGGACCGTAGTGGTACGAGGGCGACGCTGGAGTACTTCCATCTGGACAGAGAGAGAGAGAGAGAGAGAGAGAGAGAGAGAGAGAGAGAGAGAGAGAGAAAGAGAGAGAGAGAGAGAGAAAGAGAGAGAGAGAGAAAGAGAAAGAAAGAGAGAAGAGAGAGTTTGTGTGTGAGAGAGAAGAGAGAGGAGAGAGAGAGTTTGTGTGTGAGAGAGAAGAGAGAGGAGAGAGAGAGAGTTTGTGTGTGAGAGAGAAGAGAGAGGAGAGAGAGAGTTTGTGTGTGAGAGAGAAGAGAGAGGAGAGAGAGAGAGTTTGTGTGTGAGAGAGACGAGAGAGGAGAGAGAGAGAGAGTTTGTGTGTGAGAGAGAAGAGAGAGGAGAGAGAGTTTGTGTGTGAGAGAGAAGAGAGAGGAGAGAAAGAGAGTTTGCGTGTGAGAGAGAAGAGAGAGGAGAGAGAGAGTTGGTGTGCGAGAGAGATGATATTGTGTCTCCGACGAGACAAAGGCTATGATTGTACCCTCTTGCTCACTCCTACAGTACCCAACCCCACTGACCATGCCGAGCATATCTCCTCTTCCGAACTCCTCGATCACGGTCTTCTTCTCCACAGATCGCAGTCGGCCGGAGAGCACAACGTAGAGCGAGTCCGCGACGTCGCCGGCCCTGCACGGAACATTAAAACTCCATCCATTACTATAGCTCCCATTTTACTGCTAAAATAGCAAAGAGAGAATAACAAATGCACCCTCTTCCTCTCTCTTTCTCTCTCCCTCCCTCTCTCTCCCTCTCTCTCTCTCCTTGCCCACCTGTATACCGCCTGGCCAGAGTCCACGAGAACCCAGTCGAGTGCGAAGTCGACTCCTCTCACGAAAGAGGAGAGTCGTCGGAGCACGGAGTGAGCCACTGGAAGGTACACCTTCGGGAACTCTTCGGATAGTCTGGAAAAGACAAATTAATTATTCAAGTACACAGGAAAAAATTATTTATATATACATTACTTCTGTTTTTTCTTCTCTAAGAACAATTCCTATTCCAAAGTTTAGCGAACATTGAGAGTTTTAAGGAAGTTGAAAGAAGCATTTTTTTTACAAATAAAAAGTGAAGGAGAGAGAGGAGAAAGAGAACTCTACGAACGTGTTAAAGCTCGGTTTGTCCATCACTGCCAGCACAGTGTAAGTCGCCGCCTTGAATGTGTAGAAGCTGGGTTCCTGAAACAATCTGGACGATAGAAATCATGAGGTGTAGGCTTCAAATTTATTCGTAGCATCTAAAACTGCCCTATGTACCGTACCCTGAACTTCCCATTGCACCTACCGTACCTATCAATCCCCCCATTCCGCCACCGTATACCTGGGTGAGCATCTGCAGTCCACCGAGCAGCTCCCTTGAGTAGAGTTGCGATGCGCACCGTTCCTCTTCACTCTCCTCCACCGTCTGCAGCTCGTTGTCGTCCGGCCCAGAATCCTGTTTCATTATTATTATTATTATTATTATTATTATTATTATTATTATTATTATCATTATTATTACTATTATTTTATATATATATATATATATATATATATATATATAATACTTTACTCGATTATTATAAACTGAATTATTTTTCTTATATCTTAATAACTTGTATTCATACTACATCATTACTTTCTATTAAATTCCAACAGCTTCAATATGAAAACGTATAACTTGTTGCATACCTTGTTTAAAAACTTATAATTATTTTGCATTTGTTAAAAGATAAATTATCGGTCATTTATTCATCTCTCTTTCTTTCCCTCTCTCTTTCTTTCCCTTTGTCTCTCTCTTTGTCAGTCTTCCCTCTCTGTTTGTTCTTTCTCTCTCTAACCATAATGACTCGGACGCATCCTTGAATGACGAGGTAGAGATTCTCCTCTTCATAGCCCTGCTCCACAATGTACTGGCCTTCTTGGTAAGTTTGCAAGCGAAGGCGACCCTAGAACAGATTTTAATTTTCTTTGTGTCGGATCAATCAAGAAGTATTTAAAACAAAAACTACTGCCAAAGTACTGCAAGCCAGTATCGAGTTAGAAAATTTTAATTTAAAAAAAACTGGCTCCATTTGACATTATCAAGATATGCCCTAGCTATGCATCCCCTTCTTCCATTCCCGTACCTCGAAGAAGCTCTCTCCTGCGGCACCCATTCCGAGTGCCTCAGCGAACCACTTCCTGGCCATGGCCATCTGGTCCAGTGGATGAATCTGCTGTTGTTGCACTTGAGGAGAGATGCCTGAAACGGCTAGCTCTGGTCAAAGTTACCAGGTCTACTATATTATGATTTTTTTTAAAAGTTTTCACATAAACTCTTTAAGCTTTTCCCTGTTTCCACGGAATGTCTATCAAATAGGAAGCCAAAAACTCCCCAATTTGATTTGAGAAAAGCTAAGGTAAGAATATGAGACGAATTCGAACCACAATTTCAAGCAATTTTCTACGATAGATTTTCGCTGCAGGAGCTTTGTTCCATTTTTAGTGTAAACCCACAATCTACCAACTTGCGCTGTGGACGCTGGTGCCGTTTGCTGCCGTGGCGGCGGCTGCGGCGCCATCGACATTCATGCTCATCGTACGCGCGTACTTCGGACGGTTATTCTACAATTGTGTTAACATATATTTAGAGAGAAATAGTAATGAATCAAAAAAAAAAGTTAAAAAAAAATCAGTAAATAAATGTTAAAAAAAATTAATAATGAGTGAATTAATATACTCGACCTGCGCAAGTCGAACCGACTGCCCGAGATGGCATCGTTCTCCTGCACCTTGGCCCGATCCGTGTCGGTGGCGGGCAGAGAGAGGGGCGGTGCCTCCGGAAAGAGACTGCTCCACGCTATCTGCCGTGTGAGAAGTCGGAAGACCAGCAGTAGCTCGCTGAAGCAGAGTGAGAGTGAGTGAGTGAGAGAGAGAGAGAGAGAGAGAGAGAGAGAGAGAGAGGCAGAGAGGGTAAGACGACTTTAGTCCAGCAAGGCCCCCACAAGATATCGGTGATTACTGATTAAATATTGAATGCTACAGTCTCTTTCCTTCGCGAACCATTTTCATGAGTTCGCCGCTCAGTCCCATGTAGTGGTTGAGGGTGGTCATTGTGACGTGAAGGAGACGAGTCACGACGATCTGAATGGGACGGGTCCAGAAGTGGGGGGCAGCAGCATAGGAGGCAGCGAAGGAACGGATCGAGTATCTGCAAGGGAGAGAGAGAGAGGGAGAGAGTGAGAGAGCGGGAGAGAAAGGGAGAGAGAGAGGGAGAGAGTGAGAGAGGGACAGAGAGGGAGAGAGAGGGAGAGAGAGAGGAGGAGAGAGAGAGAGGGAGAGGGAGAGAGAGAGAGAGCGACGAAGAAAGAAGTATAAATGAAAGATTATATAAATGCAGCAGTGCTGAACAAGGTCAGCGCATGCGCCGTGTTGGACCCCCTCGGCCTGACCTTGTTCAGCACTGGGAGGGGGGAAGTAGCCCAAGTAAAATAAAAGAGAAACTTCGCGACTCGGCACGGCTCGAATGCACGCAGTGAGACGGTACGCAGGATAGAGTCGTAACCCTGGAAAAGAAGAAGAAGAATCTACATTTCAAAAACTTTTTTCTTTCTTGCTTAGATCTCATTTCACGGAAACATACATTTATTTTGTTTTTGAAAGATGAAATATATTTGATCTTTTGTCATTCATATCAAATTTAATAGCAGGGAATAGCTTTCTAAGATATGAAAAAAAAAGAAAAAAAGAAGCCTGAAACGAACAACAAGAACGTCTAGCATAGAGAGGAGTGAGAAGAAGCTGTTTCCCGTCGCAATATGCTTCACCATGTACTCCTTGCCTTCGTGATGCTGAAATGTTTTATTTTGTTTTTCAAAATTAATTATAAACAAGTCCACTAAATTCAAGAGATTGTAGCTATAATATTAATATAAGACCCTCCGATTTATAAGCATTATAAAAATACCAGAAAATACAATAATTTATTAAGAACATGGTGGCAAAAATAATTTCTTCCCAACTTCTACTTCTCAAGCCAACCAACTGACAGCAATGTAGACAGCGCATGAACCAGAGACAGGAACGTAGATCGAATCGTCCGGGTCACCGGGGCGAGCAATGATCTACATACATTGTTTTTATCATTTTACTTTTTATATTAATTACTTTAATTTTTTTTCAATATTAATTTTAATTCATTATTTGAAATATAAGACATTTTTAAATACTAGATTAACCTCGTCTTTGTGATAAGACTTCACTTCGATGTCACGGGGGTCCAGTTTCCATTCACTTGGAAGCTCTAGCATTCTGAAGCCAATAAAGTTTTTTTAAGAAAAAAATTCCCAGTTTAAGAATAGGAAATGAATAGTTAAGAATAGTTTTAGAATAGTTTAAGGATAGGAAATCTTTCATAATCTTCTGTATAAAGATGGTCATCTGACTTCAGATTGTGAAGAATGTAGAAGATCTCAGGAGAGAGATTCTGCGGAATCTCGGGCAATTCGCTTGGCTCAAAGAACTCGACGGGAGGACGAGGAAGAGCATCGCGTGTGAACTGATCAAGAGATATAATAGAAATAGAAATATACACAAAAGTTTAAAGGTCGGAAGTCTCAATCGATTACATACTAAATGAAAAAAATCCCACAATATTATTACCGGAGCATTCCCTTTAGGATCAGACAAAAACATACTAAATTATGAGAGTTTAATCCCTTTTCTTTTTCTTCTTCCGAAAAAGGGTAATGAAAAAACTGACAAAGTCCGATGACTGGCGGAAGTAACTGCGTTTTCCACGTACGAGGCTGTAATATATATTCTAGGGGTATTTTAGATCCTATCCTCTTAAAATTAACGAAGAAATATGTAATACATATCAATAAAAAGTGTAGAACATGAGTGAAATACATTTTTCCTTCTACCATATAGGAATGTTTTTGTGGATCGTTAATTGGCTTCTAAACATTGAAAAATGATATTCACCGATTAGCCTTGAACAATACCTATCATAGCCTCCAGTTTAGCTTTTCAAATAATTACAGTATCCACGCGGCAACATACCCATCAAAAAAATATATATCCAAAGTCCAAAAGTTTCTAATTGTTACAGAATCTCAAGCAAACAGGCCAGAAGAATCTCAACTCTAAAAATATTTACAGTATTCGCTCATCATCACGTGCCGCATTCTTTCAACCTCCCCAAGTAAAAACAATACTCTCGAATTATGATACAGTGCAATATCAGCTTCGCAACCCATTACAGTATTAACTCACCATCCCCCCACAGTACTCAACCAAGTGCAGCTTTCACGAACATCCACTACAGTAGAACTTCCGCTCATCAATTATAGTATCCCTTCACCTTTCCTACAGTAGTCCCGCTCACTAACTCCTTAGCAAACTGGAGTGGCCCTGAGGTGGAGTGGCGCCTTCGCGAGGAAAGTGACATGCCACGTCGGCTGCTGAATGCTCCGCTTCCTCCGTTGCCATCTCCGCCTTCGTTTTCCTCTCCAGGCGGCGTTTGATTCGGAGGAGAGTCGTCCGCTTGCTGTAATTGGGCGGCATATCTTTTTTTTAAATATAAAATTCTTTTTTTTCTTTCTATTTTAAAACATAATTCTTTCCTAAAACGGTATCATAAGGATGCATTTTAACCTTTAGTTTGCTTTCAATGAGATAAATTTGTTTTCATTCACTGAACTTGTGTTATCCTCATACGCTATCGTCAGTGGTTCCGTTAAAACTACAGTATATAACAAAAGTATAAGTGAAAGAATAAGTGAAAAGAATAAGTGAGAGGGAGAAAGAGTGTGAGAAAGAGAGAGAACATGATTTCCGCTTCGCATATTCCTGATCGAATCATGCTTGCTACGGCACTTCAATACACCTGTAGATTAGTTGATGAAATCAGTACGACAGCTATTATTTCGGAGGACAGCAGCGAGACGATAGAAGACAGCAAAAGAGAGGGAAGAGGAAAGGGATACCAGATTGAGAGATAATGAGAGGGAGAGAGAGATATATATATAGAAAGAGAGAAAGGAGGAATCGACATGTCAGTATGGATATATCAAAGTACATAAATATTTCAAAATAAGACCATGTCCGGCAATGTCACAAGCTACAGATTATACAGGTAGGTGGCTTTGAGGAACACCACAGGCTAAACTAGTTACAAATTTTAAGGATGAAGAAAGTAAAGATGAGAGAGACAGAGAGAGTGAATGAGAGTAAAGAAAGATATGAAGAAGGAAACAGAAGAGAAAGCGAGAGAGGGAGTGGGATTGGGAGAGATATGAGTGATACTGTGTGATCTGCATTGAATCACACGTACCCGTTCAAAAATCTCCGCGCATAAACTTCCCGCTTTCACGTGAATAGATTATGAAGATGGGAACTCTTCTTATCAAAAGGGGAGTTCCTTTGCGCCTAAACAATCCAGGAATACTATTCTGCAAAGCACAGAACTGAACGAAATTCACCCATAAAAGCTTATGTTAGCATACAAGTCTAGAAGGCTCATTGTTATGGGAGAGCGAGGGACAGGTTGTGGCTACAGATCAAAGAAAAGCTTTTATTTTTAAATAAAATTTGCATCCATCCCGGAAGCTTGTTAAATAGTGCAAAAAAGGCCAAATTAGGCATGCCGCAATTTTCCATCATTTGCAATAAACTAGCTATTACATGTATTCAGTTGCAGGGATCGAAAACTGTACATCTGCGGAAAAGTAGGGTGCCCTACTTTCCAAAACTCCGGCCGAAAAGAGTTGCTTAATTGCAAGCTTCGCAACCAGTGGGAACGAACAGAAAGCCCACTTCTATATGTCGGGCATAAGTAGATAAGCTGTGTTCGTATAACAATTGCGCACTCTGACCTCATTCTTGAATAACTGAACAGTGAGAAAGAGAGAGAGTGCTAACGAGAGAGAAAGAAAGAGAGTAAAGAGAAAAAGAGAGAGTCCGTATGTGAAGAAGAGAGAACCGCTATTCAGGATGCTTTTAGGTCTTCTTTTTGGAAATTTGAATTATTTTCACTAGCAGTTCTCTTGATTTTTGCACCGACTCTTCACTATCAGTTTTTAAATAATTATCTTTCCTCCCTTCAGTCTCAGCTTGCTCAAACTCTTGTAATTCTCCACTCCCCTTTTCTCTCTCTCTCTCTCTCTCTTCAACTAACAATGAGTGATCGGTAGACCTTCTTGACCCAGTCCCTCTTCCTCATCCTCCTCTTCTCAGCTGGCACTGCTCCCCCCGTGTCGAGTGTGCTGGGTCGGATGTACTGCCGGATGGACGGGGATGCGCGGCCCGCTTCACTCTCGTCGGCCTCGCGGATCGGAGAGATGCGACGGCTGCTGCGGCCATCTGGCAAGCAGACCCCTTCAGACCCCTTACCAGATCGAGACAACTCACCCTGAGACTCCTTTCGGCTGAGTGACGTCTTGGCTGTTGAGTTGAACGTGTTGGAGAAGTAGAAGTAGCCGATGATGCCGGCTACGATGCAGAAGAATAACATTGTCCACTAAAATAATACTGTATAATTTTTTTTACTACAAAAAGTTTTCGGTTATATTTAAAAAAAAAAGTCCTCGGGGATAAAAGATTTGTTAACTATTTAATATATAAATACTAGACATATCAAATCCAACCCCCCCCCTTACCATATCCGGAATCTGTAGTAGCTCAGTGATCCCCATGGCTACTGGTTGATGGTGTGCTCTGGCTCGCCTCCTGAGCTCTCGTATTACGTGGAAGAGCAGAAAGTCGTCGTATTCCTGGTTAGTTCCACTCCATGTGTCGCACGCTGGACCTCGTTTCCTTAAGAAAACTATTCTTTAAAAATGTATTACTAAATGCAAATATTCATGATATTTGGGGCAAATTAACAAATTATGCAGATAATTTAGATTGTTGCTGCCAAATCAATCGAACCACAACGTGGGATTGTTGCTGGTTATCCAGAAGGGTGTGGTAGATCTGGTTAATCCAAAGAGGGTATCGGGGGTGAAGCTGGCAAAACTGCTACTGGGAACACACGAGCAGCATGCTTCTCTGCAGTAGGAGAAGAAGCTGGTGTCTTCAGCCATTTCTTATTTTTGCAGATATTGCCCGGTCGAGGCAGAACCAATAGCAGCCGTTTGCTGGTGCAGGACACAACGAGAGAGAGGAAGGAGGGGCGCGTTTCCTCGCTCTTTTCTCTCTACGAGAGAGAGAGAGGAACGACACGGAAACGAACACGTGAACATGGCGGGGTGGGTAATGGGGATGGAGGAGGGAGGAGAGAGGAGAAATATGGAGGGAGTGAGAGAGAGAGAGAGAGGGTGAGAGAGAGAGAGAGGGTGAGAGAGAGAGAGAGAGAGAGAGAGAGAGAGATGGCGTAGGAGTGGGGAGGAGAAAGGAGAGCTATGGAGAGAGAAAGATACAGAGATATTAATACAGATACAGAGAGAGACAGAAATAGATAGATAAATAGAGAGCACGAGAGAGACTGCGAAACCATGACAGCTCAAGTGTGTCGAAAAGAGCAGCCATTGGTAATTGGCGATCGGGCGAAAAGTGGCAATTGGCTAGGTAGGTAGACCTGACAGTGTTGCTAGAGATGAGAGGAAAGACAGAGAGAGAGAGAGAGAGAGAGAGAGAGAGAGAGAGAGCAAAAGAGAGGAAGAAAGAGAGAGAGAGACCGAGAGAGATAGTAAGACAGAGAGAAATAGAAACTCAAATTAAGGAATTGGTCCGTAAATATAAGCAAGACGAGAGCACACAATCGCGCAAAGATCGGAGAGCGTGACACGAGAGCATGAACAGTGCACAGCGGCAGGACAAAGTACACGGCCCAAATCAGAGGAAGAGAGAGAGAGAGGGCAAGGGAAACGGCTATCAAATGGAGGTAGCGAGAGAGAGAGAGAGAGAGAGACAGAGACAGAGAGAATAAAACGGAGAGGTAAGAAACCAATACCAACATGCTACTAACTGAATCAACGGGAGGGTTGGAGGGCTATCAAATTCAGTAAAATGTGAATTTCCACGCTCTGACATAGGAATGATTAATCAGTAGAAGACAACAGAAATATAGAGAAATTCATTTAAAAACCCTTTTCATCAGGTGATCTTTTGAACTTTCATCACTTTTTTTTTTTACAAATCTGCTATCCGAAACCTTTCGCCGAATGGAGAAATCTTCTGATGCAATATGCTACTTTCTCATGCATGACTAGTTTCCACATATCTGATAGGATTTCATCATAATCGTTTTATCCTTTATATATATATATATATATATATATATATATATCTTTCTGCCTCCGTCTCATCCCCTCTCTCGCCATCCGGGGAACACGGAACAACTTGCCATCTCTCTCCGCTGCATGCATACGATAGTAATGCGGTCAATCAGTTTAAGCCTTCGTACTGGCTTTGATATTACTCTGTTATTCTTATTTTTCTCTGTGGCGCAAAGATACCTTGGAAACGGTTTGGTACTACGAGGTGCGGGGAAGGAGGGGGGGGGGGGGGCTGGGGGTTACTGATATCGGAGGAGGGGTGCACAAACAGAATTGGCTATACAGTCAGAAATAACACTGTTCTCATAGACGGGTTGCTTATCTTGACGCTTTATTAGTCAGCGTCATAAAAAGCACAGCAAGAGATTCAGAAAGAGCGGCCAGCGATAACTGATAATATGATGGCATTATCCGGAAGCGCTTTTGTGAGAAAGGCGTAATTGCTGATGAGGTCTGCTCCCTTTTTGTGGGCTCTCTGATAGCAGTAAATCTGTCAGTAAATGGGCACTAAATAAGCAGAATGCCTACACCTAGTGGGAAAGCGAAGGAAAAAAAGCAAAAGAAGAAAGAAATAAAGAGAAGAAAACACACAATTTAACACGCACACAATCGGCATCTGCATTGCGGGGAAAGTAAGGATTCAATAGAGTCCACCTCCTTCTTTCTTTGCAAAGCCAGAAGTGGAAAAATGACACGCATAACTATTAGGTCAGTCATTCGAAGCATCAGGGAAGATTCATCCAACAACCACTTATCAAGAGATGAGAAGCGAAATACAAAGGCAATGCCTTCGAACAGAAGACTAAACCGTAAAATAAAGATCACAGCCTGTGTCATCTTACTTATCAAGAGATGAGAAGCGAAATACAAATGCAATGACTTCAAAACAGAAGACTAAACAACACAATCAAGATGGCACAGCCGGCTCTGTCACTAGCCATGGCTGATAATAACAATGCCGACGTGCAAAACGAAAGATCATATTCACGCCTTCACTTTCACTCTTGCGCGAGTTGAGTGTTATTATTGAGTTGGAATTTTGCCAAGTTCAGACGCGTCACAAAAATGTTATTTCCATTTTCGGCAACTTTTTTCAAGAAATTCTCGGCTCGTGACAAGGTTCATTTGGTGTGTGTTCTTGTAAGCAGAGGAAAAAGAAATGTTCTCGCAAACAAATTAGTCTCGAGTTGGCCACCAGACGGAACATGGAAGAAAAAAGAAACATGTCTAATTCGATGTTGAACGAGGGTAAAAAAAGGGCCAAGATTTTTTTTTATTTAAAGTAAACCGAGCTAGAACAGCGTGAAAGTGATGTAAACAGCAAAACTATTTTTATTGTAAGAAGAAACGTGAATTGTAGAGCATAAACCAAACCTCAAAACATTTCAATTATTCCACATCGGTAGCCTTGTTAGAAGGGGAGGCAGATGACAAAGTCGCGCTAATGCGAAAGGCTGAAACATGAAACAAAACACCCAGTCACCCGAATTTCTCGTTATTTAGGGAATGTTCTATAGTCCCGCGAATTAATCGTAATGGTTTCAATGTGCTCACAAGACCGAAGGAAAGAAAAAACTGTAAACCTCCCACTAATCTCAATCACAAAACCCGACGCAAAGTAATCTGAACAAAATGAATATAAAGACAGAAAAGTAGCGTGGCGACCTCGTCTCAGTTCAACAGTGTATGACGGCATGTGTCGTTCCCTAACTTATTTCTCTACTTCTTTCACTCCCTGCTCTTCTCTCTCTTCCTCTCTATCCATAAACCTTCTATCTATCAATGCTCTCTCTCTCACACTCTTCCTCTCGTCACAGTTTCTTGACTCTCTTTTCCGGCCACGTGGGTGCATCATGAGCGTGTAGAAGAAAGATGATAAAAATGTCAAATGAGGGTGGAGCGAGGAAAGCGCAACGTAAAATCGAATCATTGAGACAAAGAAGGGAGCGGTGGAAGTTGGGTGATTAGAGAGAGAAATAGAAATAGAGAGCCATAGAGAGTGAGACAGCTAGATAGAGAGCGAGAGAGGGAGAGAGACAGAGAGAGAGAGCTGGAGAAAGAGAGGCCGCCGAACCAGGTTTGTCTTTGATCCCAAAGCAAGGGAGATCAAGCGGTAATGGCATGTTTCTCTGCTTCTCTTCCCACCCTCTATCCTCATCCACTCGTAGGTGAAGAGAAAACTTTGTGGGCACCACGTGTTTCGTCACAAGCTTTCTGCTCTTTCTTCCTCCTCCGACACTGTCAACAGTGTGCGCTCGACTACTGCAAAGTATCAGCTGCCACACTTTAACCTCCGTAATCCTCCTCCGCAGAGGGATGCTCTCTCTCTCTCTCTCTCTTTTTCTCTCTCTCTCTTTTTCTCTCTCTCTCACTCTCTCTCTCTCTTTCTCTCTCTCACTCTCTCTCTCTCTTTCTCTCCCTCTCCCTCTTTCTCTGGATATCTCTTAATCTCTCACTATCCCACTTCTCCTTCTCATTGCCAGGATTCTCATCTGAACTCCCCCCTCTTCTCTCTTGCATGGCATGACAGCGTGTCCACACGTCTCCCGCTTGGTGGTTTTCCGTCTTAGTTCGCTGGCCTCTTTTTCTTTCTTCTATCTCTCCCTCTGTGTCACCTCGTCACCTCTCCCTCTACCTCCCTTTCACTGTGTCCATCCTTCTGATCTCTGTCTCTCTCTCTCTCTCTCTCTCCCACCTCTCTCTCTCTAGCCATTTATCTTCATCTAGAGAAGCCCCTGCATGTGCTTTGTCGTAGCAAAATCATCACCTAAGGTTAGAGAACAGCAAAAAAGAGCAGTCGACATTTGGCCACAACTTGTGGTTTGCAACTTGTAAGAGAGAGATGTGAGATGGGATCTCTCTTTCTATCTCTATTTCTCTCCCGCTGCTTTTGCAAGAAATGGCCAAAGAATGGTTCCAGGCAATTATCCAACTCAAGTCTTAACCCTAGCGAATAGGGAGCAGGATGATGTTGCAGCTCTTTGGCTAATTCCCCTAACTTATGCCATAATAACATAATTATTGCCATAATAACAAAAGTCCACAATGCTAAGAAATATAGGCATGTTTTCACAAACATCACTTTATCACATTCAGCCTCTATCCTTCTCCTGCCCAATTTACTCGCACTTATCATTTCGCTCTTTCTTTCTCTCCCTTTCCTCTCTCTCTCTCTCTCTCTCTCCCTTTCCTCTCTCTCTCTCCCTTTCCCTCTCTCTCTCTCCCTTTTCCTTCTCTCTCCCTTTTCCCTCTCTCTCCTCTCTCTCTCTCTCTGTTCTCGCTCCCATCTCACTCTTCCTCTCCCTTTCATTATTTCCGTTCTTCCAACGAAGAAGCGCCCCTGCGCGTTGGCCCAATTCCCCACCGCCATACTTCCGGTCGTCTCCTATCGCCTTACTACTTACGCATGGAGTGCAGTGGCAATGGCTGCAGAGACAGAGACAGATAGATAGAGGGAGAGAGAGAGAGAGGAGGACAAAGAATATGGAAGAAGCAATAGGAAAATCAACCCAGAGAACCGCACAAAAGGGAAAGCGCACAATAAAATAGTGTGTTTGGTGCGTCGGAGCTCTCGCTTTGGTGAGAAATGATGGGGAGGGGACAACCGTGCCATCCTCAGTTATTGTGATGTCTCAGAGAGGCAGAGAAAGACTCATTGTTAGAGAGTGAAGAAGAGGGAGAGGGAAGAGGGAAGAGGGAAGAGGGAAGAGAGAAGAGAGAAAGAGAGAGAGAGAGCAGTTTTGAAAGAGAACACCTCCAAATCGAACAAGCCTATTGCAGAGCAAAGACAAAACAGTGAAAAAGGAGTGTCGGAAAGTGACAAATGTGTACATAAATAAGTGCGAGTGTTAGAGAATGAGAGATGTCGAGGGAGGGAGAGAAAGAGTGAGCGGAAAAGAGAGAGGGCGTTGGGGAGGGGGGCACAAAAAGATTGTCTGGTTCTCCATCAATTAGACGATTAGGAGAGAGGGAGTATGAACGTCCATGCTCTCTCGTGGCAAATGGCAGGAATGACATCAGCCTCTGAGCAAGGCATGGCTAATTAATTGAATGCATTCTTTCTCTGTGCTGATGTAATGCGTAACAGTTGGGACAGTGGTAGGGCTGGGTAATGGGAGAAATCCTGGAAGAGAGAGAGAGAGGAGGAGGAAAAAGAGAAAGAGTAAAACAGAGAGAGAGAGTGAGAGAGAGAGGCAGACAGAGAAAGACCGGGAATAAGGGAAATGAGAGAGCGATAGACAAGATACGAGACCACGATAGCGAGCACTAGGGGAGAAAGAATACCTTGTGGGGAGACGTAGCAAAGCTAATAACTATAACGCATAATCACTATTTGTAGCACTTCCCTTATTGGTTGCACCCTTTTAAGATTGGTTGAACAATGAACCCGTCTAATGTCGTCAGCGTCTAATGGCGAATACAATGCAACAGCCTAGCGGTAAGACAGCTTATTCAACAGGCTGTACAACTAAAAAAAACATAGAATAATAATATTTTTTAAATATAAAAAGTGAAATAATTGCGCCCCGTTATCCAAAACCACGGACTTCATAGAAAATGGAATTTTTCTGTACATCATAAATATTTTATAAAAACATTGGAAAAAATATACACTCAATCGCAGAAAACTGAAGCAATTGAACTAAATTAAAAACATTCATGATTCATTCTTCTCATGGTTTCCCATCTGTCACATCTTTCTTCTTCCCTGGTGACTGCTTCACTCATCAACCACTTCGTGCAAAAAAGTACTTTAGGCTAGACTCTGCTTTGAGAACGAGCCCTTGTTCACTGACGTTATCGCTTGCATCAGAAATTACCTCTCTGTGGCAAGGATTCAGATGAATTTGCCGTGTTATTTTGATTGCTCTCTGCTGGGAAGGCGGGAACAAGCCTAATCTTGGAATTCGAGAGAGTCAACCGCGAAATATTGACTAGCGTACTGCTTCGTAGGTTGCTCTGATGCGAGCAGAGAGACAAAGAGAGAGAGAGAGAGAGAAGGAGAGGCAGAGAAGAAAAGAAAGAAAGGAAATATTTTCCGTTGCCTGAGGGAAGAAGCACAGCATCGGCATAGCGGCCGGTGCTCAAAATCCGATAGGAACAGAGAGAGGGAGAGAGAGAGAGAGAGAGAGAGAGAGAGAGAGAGAGGAGAGAGAGGAGAGGGAGGGAGAGAACGAGGAGATTGCATAAGAGAGGGGAAAGAGCCGATAAACAGATAAGTAACGCTTTTCTTCCTGTTAAATTTGCAAGAAGCCTGTCTGCATGCCAACTTGTCAATAAATCCTTGCAGAAAATGGGAAGGAAAAGGAATGCGAGGGGGGGGGGGAGAATTCAACGCTCGACGTAAGGCAACTAGCGATGCATGCTATAAACAAAGTAGTCGTGGGAAACGTGAGAAAAAGGGAAATAGGGCGTGAGAAAGAGAGAGAAAGAGAAAGAGAGAGAGAGAAAGAGAGAGAGAGAGAGAGAGAGAGAGAGTACGAGTGAAAAAAGGACATATTCGTTTCATGGATAATAGCAGCACTCATGTAATTAGGCTGCCAGGCATCTATGATAAACTGGTTACAGATTATCACACCAACAACAACGAATTAATAAAAAGTGTTTAAGAGGAAAAGGAAAGAAAGAAGAGGCAACTTGCTCATCCATGATTCACTTCGACTGCTTCCTCGTGGACTCCCCAGAATGTTCCAGCCAGAGCGCGCACTTTTTTCTCTACCTCTCTCTCACTATCTCTCTTACTCTCTCTCTCTTTATCTCTCTCTCTATCACTCTTTCTCTCCAACTATTCCGCATATCTGCTGCGATGTATGTCTGTTGGGGGCGAGCGCGCTTGGCTAGTGGTCGGGAGTCAATGGGTTGCAGACATGAGAGACGGCGAGAGAAGAGAGAGAGAGAGAGAGAGAGAGAGAGAGAGAGAGAAGCCTGGACTAACACGTCGCATAGAAAGAAAGACATGCGAAAGAGTGAGAAAGAGTGATAAAGCGAGATAGAGCAAAAGAAGCATAAGCTGCGTGGAAGGAGGAAAAAAGGGAAAGCGATATATGTAACGGCTATGCCACGAACGACGCATGAAAGAGAACGCGTGAGAGAGAATGAAGCAGCTAGCCAGATGGTTGAAAGAGAGAGAGAGAGAGAGAGAGAGAGCAGAGAGAGAGAGAAAGAGAGAGAGAGAGAGCAGAGAGAGAGAGAGAAAGAGAGAGAGAGAGATAAAGAGAAAGAGAGAGAGAGAGAGACAGAGGGAGAAAGAGATAGAGGCAGAGAGAGAGAGAGAGAGCAAAAGAACAAGTACTTGAGTCTGGGGTCTTCTAGAAAGTCCTTCTTTTCCGCGGGCGTCGCTAGAGCGATGAATTCTTGCACGAGCAAAATAAGATGCGTAATGGAATGTGTCTGCTAAGATATGAACATTCCTTGAAAGCCTGAGAGCTTAGGACGAAAGAAAAGATTCCAGATAAATGAACAAATCAAACAGATCTTATTCATAGGAAGCAAGCACAGAATCAATTCGTTCAAGTGAAGAAAAAAATGAATCATCCAGACTTCTTGTTGGCAGCATAGAACACACAGAATTAGAGAAATACCAGCACACCATCCCAAAGCCATCGGGTTAGAAAAGAGCCTACCTGGCGAGGAGCCCCAAAAATGGGGAGTCCTAGAGAGGCCTAGAATATCGCTTGAGACGCGCTCTTCTTCTTCGCGGGCGGACTTTCCAAACCTGCGCAAGAAAAGCCGATATTCTCTCTAGGCCTTGTGCTGAAGAAGAAAAAGAAGCGGCATCATGGACGAGTGAACTCTTCTTTCCTTTGCCGGCCAATCCCTCACTCATCAAAGTTTCTCCTTCTTTCTCTCGCTCCATATATCTCTTTTTTTCTCTCTCTCTTTTAAACTCTCTCCACCTTTCGACATCTCTCACTAGTCAGCACAACAACAAGGGCTGGACGGATGCGCATCTGACGTGGACTTGTGAGGGTGGAGATGGGGAGCATGCGTTTCAGCCAACTAGAGTGGGTGGAATGGCCAAGGCATGAAAGATACGACAGAGAGAGATAGAGAGAGAGAGACGAGAGAGAGAGAGATAGAGAGAGAGATAGAGAGAGAGAGACGAGAGAGAGAGATAGAGAGAGAGAGAGACGAGAGAGAGAGAGATAGAGAGAGAGAGAGAGAGAGAGAGAGAGAGAGAGAGAGAGAGAGATAAAGTACACACATAGGGAAGACGCCGCAGATAAGGTTTTACATAACCAGAATGCGCCCAAGGGTAATCACGCAATTGTCCCTTTCGTGATATGGCAGAGACCCTACATATAGCGACGGATTGATAGCGTTACTCTATCCCTGTCCAAATTTCGCCCGAATCCAACCCCTCAATCGCATGACATTTACCAACATAAGAAAGCTTCTGCGACCATCGAGCTACCAGGGCACAGTTCAATCTTGATGACTCAAGAGAATCTTTTCTTTGCGAAAAAAATGGAACGTTAAAGCGCGATTTTAGAATTAGTATTAAAAGTAAACAGATATCACAGCTTTGAAAATCCAAGCATGAATCTGAATCTTAAATACCAAACGAAGAAAAAAACTACTTTCCTTGCTGAGATCACTTTATACGTTCACTCGAGACGCAGCAAACGGAATACAAATATATATATATAGAAAAACTTGGCAGAGCGGGAGAGAAGCGAGAGAGAGAGAGAGAGAGAGAGAGAGAGAGAGAGAGATAGGGAAAACAATCATGTAATAGCATCACAAGAACAAGGAGAAGTCCAATTTGAGGTCGACTGGTAAATTGAGTGGTAAGACAATAAAACAGTATTCGCCAAGAGAAAGATCACAACGAACTATCAAAATAAGAATATCTACTTCAAAGGAAAATTGTTTTCTTTTCCAATAATAACGATAACTATTAAATAAATTTCATTTCAATTTGCTAAAACGAGATAATATTGTATGCTAATTAATTGTAAGTGGGGTATTCCAGTTCCTCTGCTCGTAAGGAAAGTTGTTAAAAACATGAAAATAGAAATAAAATAATAATTGTGATACAATAAAACGAATATAAGTTCAGGAAGCGAAAACTAAGACGAGAGATAAGAACTCCTCTTCCGAGCTAGTTCACTGTCTCCAGCATGAGTTGAAGCGTGTCCAGGAAGCGAGACCGGTGTTCCGACTTCACTAGGAGTACTGGAAACAGGAGAGAAAGATGGACAATGGGTGAGAGTAAGAAGGTTAGGGAGAGAGAGAGAGAAAGAGAGAGAGAGAGAGAGAGAAAGAAAGAGAGAAAGAGAGAGAGAAAGAGAGAAAGAGAGAGAGAGAGAGAGAGAAGTACACAGAGAAAATGAGAGAGCACGGAGCGTACAGAAATGGAGAAAATATTTATTTGACTGCACAGTTCTTCCTTTGCTTAAAAAAATATTAATATAAGAAGACTAACCACTTGGATCAAAGAAGTCACGCTTCGCCGTTATATTCGATCGCTGTGTCGCCCGCTCAAAAGCGCGTCCAAGGAATCTTTAAAAAACAAAAAAAGGATTTGGAAGAAGGATTTATATATATCAATAAAAAAACAAAAGGAACTGCTAACGTCTTGATATGATTATCCGGATAGACTGTAGCAAGGGGCATGATTCCCACAACGAGATGATAGCCTGGAAATTTCTTTAAAGTCACCACATCATCACTCACAAGTCAGTGCTGAACAAGGTCTCACATAAATTTAGAAATGCCTTTTTTGTCAAAGGGTTTTTATCTACGAGTAGCAAAAAAATGAATGAATAAAAACCCGAATCGTCCGCGCTGTCATGGGGATAGCAGACAATGAGTGGTTTAGTGTTCCGGCCTTTTTTGGAGGCGGAGAAAGCAGCTGCCAAGAAGCGTAAGAAACGGAAGAGAGACGCCGTCCCCCACGGCAAGTGCTCCCTAAGTGAGCTCATTTTGTGTAAGAAACATTTAAAGAAAACAAATTAACAATTCGTTCACGAAATTTATTGTATGACTAAAAAAAGTTAAGAAACTGAAAATTGATAAGGAATTTCTTAACATAAATGTAATTGCCAACACAAAGACATCTCGCCAATATTAACTGAATTTCTGCTGTAATACTCAAATCATGAAGTAAAATTAATAATAAAAAAAATACGACGTGCTAAAGGGAAAATGAGCGAGAGAGTGGGAGAGAGAGAGAGAGAGGGATAGAAGGAGAGACAGAATAACTTACTTTGCCGAGTAGAGGTAGTAGTGACCATTGGGAAGGATCTCAGACTGATTGATAACAGATGACAACGCCTCGAAGATCGCCACTATTTCATCCTCAAAATATAAATAATCACCTCTCTCTCCCGCTTTCAGTCTCCCCGTTCTCTCTCTCTCTCTCCCGCTCTCAGTCTCCCCGTTCTCCCTCTCTCTCTCGCTCTCAGTCTCCCTGGCCTCCTCTCTCTCAGTCTCTCCGTCTCCTCTCTCAGTCTCTCCGTCTCCTCTCTCAGTCTCCCCGTTCTCCTCTCTCTCCATCTCTGGCTCCCCGTTCTACTCTGTTTCTCTCTCTCTCTATCTCTCTTCTTTCCCCCTTCTCTATCTCCTCGTTCTACTCTCTCGCAGTCTCCTCGTTCTCCTCTCTCTTCTCCCCCTCCCCCCTCCAACCTCTCTGTCTCCCCGTTCTCCTCTCTCTCTCTCTCCGTTCTCCTCTCTCAGTCTCCCCGTTCTCCTCTCTCTCTCCCTCTCTCAGTCTCCCCGTTCTCCTCTCTCTCCCTCTCTCAGTCTCCCCGTTCTCCTCTCTCTCTCTCTCTCCCTCAGTCTCCCCGCTCTCCTCTCTCTTCTCTCTCCCTCTCATCTCCCCCCCCCCCGCTCTCCTCCCCACCTTAGCCGGTCCGAAGCATCTCTCCATCTCCGGTCCGCTGGCTGCGGCCCCCTTGAGGAAGCCCTCGAGCATTTCTCTGGCGCCCTCGAATCGATCTGCCAGAAGAGTCCTGGCGTCTTGTCTGCTCTCCTTGGTGTTTGTCGAATCCCGACCACTTTCCGAGTCGCGGATTCGGCCGTCCAATCTGCAATTCAATTTTTCTTCATTATTTCAATTATTACTTATTTTTCTGGTCACGAAAATTTGTATTACAATCATTATTGCTTTTGAAACCAAAAAACCTAAAGGAAGTAGAAAAAATTCAAATAATAATCCATCCCGCCAACCTTGCCGCTAGTCCCCGGGCAACATCGATTGCTGTAACTCGCGCGCTGAATCCTCGATGAAGTACGAATGCACCGAGCTCAGTGTTCATCGTCTTCAGCAGAGTTCCAATGACCTAGAATGATGGAATGGGCAGGAGATATAAAAAAAAGATTCTGGAGACACAACAATAAGTGCAGTTAAGGGCATAATAGAACGGCAATGATTTCATTAAAAAAAAGGTTTAAAAAGAAATAATAACAGGGAAAAAATAAAATCGAACAATCAATGTAATTGTTATGCGAAATATATACCTCTGAAGGAGAACAGAAAGTACCAAAAGATATCTTTAACTTCTACCCCAAGCAACTTATATATATTTTTCACAGCATCCTCCCCATTCAACGCACTCTTGGATGAACTGCTCATTGAAAGTGGATCATGACAGTCTTTACTCAAAATGATTTCGTGATTTTCGCATGTTTTCTTTCAAGTGTTGTCAGACCGATTGTGTATATCCTATTAACTGCTGTAGAACTGATAAATGAAATAGTAGAAAGTGGTTCAAAACCTCCTTCTTCCGCTCATTTGGCAGCGCAGAGAAATTCTGGCGACACTCGGCAAGCGTTAACCTTAAAAGAGAAATAACTTGTTTACCTACTTTTGGAAAAAAATACTTTAGTTTAAACAAACTAAAAATGAATAAAAGCCACTAAATTTTGCAAACAGTTATGTCATGATATTATTTTATAAGAATAAAAATAGGTCGACAATAAATAACAAAAAAAAAATTCTTGCTGACTCCATTTTCCGAAGTTGATGCTTCATCTCGGTGTCTCCTTTTTGCATCCAGTTTCGAGTGAGGCACGAGAAGAATGGATCTGCCTGGGAAAGACTATTTCTTAAGCTATTCAATATGATCTGCTCTATTAAGTATATATAAATCTTCTTAGACTCCCTCGTTGACCTTCAGGTGTGTCCACTTCTACTTTAAATCCTTTTTTTTTTTACATATTTGAGCCAAATAAAAGCCTTAAATTAAAATCAATCAATATTACTAATTTAAGCAAATAGAAAGAAAGAAGGAACGAACACTCATGGCGTTCCAGAGTGTCCAATGTTGGTAGAGCGCAAGCGGGATGTCCCGCTCAAACTTGATCCGCAGCAGATCATCCGCGCGCGCTTGCTTCTCGCCTACGCGCGGCGCGAACTTGGCTATGTACCTTCAAATATATAAATAAATAAATAAATATAAATATATATATATGTATGTATATTTATATTTATTTATTAAGACTAACTACAGTACATATTAATTGTAAGATGAATTGCTTCATTGCATGTTTTTAACAGGAATAAAAGATACTGTCGAGGACCAGGGGTGGCCGGCCCCGGCCCCCAGCCCCGGCTCCCGGGGCCGGGGCCGGGGCCGACCTTGGGGGCCGGGGGCCGTGGATAATTGAGTGAAGTTCACCCCCAGTTGAACAGTATGAGCTAGTTTATGATGAAAAGTGCCCCGATTTATTTCGTATGCGTTACAGATGTACGAATTTTCTCAGTTTTGGATGAATTTTTCCTCCGACGCAGATATTTTTTAGAAAAATTTCAAGATTTGGGGCCGAGGCCTACTTCGGGGCCGACCCCGGGGGCCGGGCGGGGGCCGGGCCGGGGCCGACCTCGGGGGCCGGGGCCGACCTTGGGTACCGGGGCCTACCCTGGGGGCCGGGGCCTGATATTTTCGGCCCCCGGCCACCCCTGTCGAGGACACAGAAGATTAGGGTAGGGAATGAGGTATTGGGCCCGGAAACCAGTGTTGGTTAGCTTCTTCTGCCTAAATGTTCCTCAAAAACATGGTGGGGTAGGTTTTGTGGAGGCCCAAAAGGATGGGTCTGTCAAACTGACATTATCTTTCTCCTTCTTTTTTAAAACACATATTCCGAGTATGCTAACCTTCTTAATCAACAATTTCCTACCATACCTATCTGTTTTCATAAACTGAACGGCCAAAGGAAATCCGTCCCGAAGTCTATAGTGCGAATAAATTACTATTATGGTTATTCTTGTTTTACATTTATGGCGTTCCGTAACTCATACTTACTTTTTTTGAGTAATTTGCGCATATTCCCGACCGACCATATGCGCATCTTTACCACCGTATTTCTACCCCATCCCCTTGGCATTATTCTTTTCTACAACATCCATCGTAATCCCAACGTCTATTCTTACATACAATATATAACAGGCTACTAAATCCACCATACAAACAGAACTGACTGTTGCATGTGCTCTACGCAGGTCTCGTTGTATGCGTCGAGTGAGATGGCGCCGTCCGTGAATTGGGAGGACAAACCGACGGCGGCCAGCCAAAAGAGTTCGGCCGTGGCGCGAGACAACTCGGACGCCACGCTGAGCAGCAGCACGGACGTCTGAGTATAAAGAAGAAGTTACGTATCCATCTTGACTTTGGGCCGCCCCGGAGCCATTCCCCAACTAAATTTTGATGTACAACTTTTGTTCTTGTCCACCTTCTTTCCGGGCACCAAGCTTCATAGTTTCGTGCATGATTTCATAGAATAACGTGGCAAAGGTGGATCTATACCAACTTATATCAAGCCCTTTCTCTTTTATAAATGTTTCTTTAAAATTTAATTTACACAATAAACCGCAAAAAATCTAACCGAGAGTGATGTCCAGGACGTTTCGTAATAGTTCCACAATAGCTCCGCTTGCTTCGTTTTCCACCTCCTTTTTTCCTCCTAGAAAAATTATTCCTACATAATAACGACAGTTATCTCCCAAAATACACTTTGTACTCTCTAGTCTCTAGCTTAGAAAAGAGCTTACGTTCAGTTTAAACCATAAGTTCACTTTTGACAACTTCAGCGAAGTGTGAGCAACAGCCATTACAACTTGCTTAAAAGTTGTCTTCCTTCTTCTTTGTCTCTCTCCCACCTTCCTAATAATGTTCCTCTGCGCCCTCTGCATGGCCCTATCCCTCCTTGGTGGCCGGTTCTCTCCGCCCTCCTCTCCTTCTTCCTCCTCCTCTTCCTCATTCTCGTCCTCATTCTCTTTCTCAAACAAGTCTTCAGGCGCCGGGATCCTGGAATCGACAGGGTTTAAAAGGTACCATCTATTATACCGACCCATCTTCCATTCCCATTCCGGGGCCCCCCGGAGTCAGAGACCACCCACATTTTGATGTACAAATTCTGATTTACTCGTTCCATACCGGACTCTATATTCCGTATCCCGCCAAGTTTTTCCGGAATAATTGGCATTTATTCCCTGCTGGAGATCAGAAAACCTTTTTTCATTCCTGAGAAAAATACAGTAATTAAAAATTATTTAATGGGAGCCTTTCTGTATTTCAGAAATAAGTTTAATGTTTTCAAAAAAAATCTTTTTTTTTTGTCGTGCACAAACTTGAGCTCATTGTCGACTTCGCGTCCCTCGAGCACGATCTTAATCTGCTCATCATCGAAGGCGTTGTCAATGTCGATCGGGCGATGCGAATCCAGCACAAAGACCTTAAATTGGGATGAAACTGTAAGCGTACAGTAAACCAGGAAGAGAACGTCAGTTTTTGATGAGAATTGCAGAAAAAAAATTCGGCTTTTCATACCCTTTCCGAGCAAACCACACCTGTTTTGTAGGACCTTGACAGAGACTTTCATTCCCTGCGCTAAATCAAGACAGCATATGTTTTGAGCGCGTTGCAATACAATGAGCAAAAAGGAAATATACTATTTTATCATGAATGTCGAAATATAAAAATTTTAATGAAAAATCAATGCAAATCAAATATTCGAGAGTATACCTGAGAATTAGAAGGAACTGGCAGATCGAGAAGAGAGCGATTTCCGCCACAATTCAAGAGAATTATGTTGCTATCTGAAATGCGATATTTTAACTTTTATTAACATCAAGAAACTCGCATAATCACCGTGAACAGAAACATCTAATGTCTTCGAAATAGAGATCAGATCTTTCTAAACTATTAGAGAGGTTTTTTTTCTTTATCAAACTGGTTTTTTAAAGCTTTTTTCTATCAAAAAATCACTAAGCTTATTTCTTGCATCACGAGAGAATTCTAAAAGTACTAGGCCATTAGAACCGAAAGATTAACTAAACTCTTTTCTGCTAGGTTTATAACCCAACCCATATAATTCCCAAAAAAGGTTTGCAAACTAAAGCGAAGAGCATGAGCACTGGCTGTTTTCAGGCAAGTTTTCCTGGTAACAAAACAACAACCATTTGTTAATGATCTCAATCAATCATCACCTCGTATGGACACGAAAATATCTTCTTTTGGCATGATAATGAGATTAACAAAGGCCCAATGATGATTAAACTTGTCTCAGAAACTAGCCTTGATCAGAGTGTTCTCGGAGCTGCCTCTCGAGGTCGCTCCAAGTCCCGACTACCAGGAGAGAGAAAAGCACGTCGTCACACATGAAGAGGTGCTGTAAACACAATTACTCTTTATATACTTATCTTATTTCTTGGTCATTTTCTATGCAACCAATTTGTCTCAAATAAACAATCAACTTTTCAATATACGGACAATAGCACAGCAATACGACGGTCACAATCGAAGTATTCGCCGTAACAAGATTTAAAAAGAAAAACCATGACTAACCGTAAGAATAGACGACGCGCACAACGCATCCACATCATTCGCGGCGAAGATAATCACGTGCTGGAAAGGATGAAGTACGGAAGAACAACAGAAGCACAATTACTATACTTGGAAATATCCTATAAACCTTTATGACTCCCATTTTTGCTTTCGAATTCAAGTCCGTGCACATCACAGCTACCTTTTCGTTTCTCCTTACATACAAAGCTAAAGTATTTTGTCCATTGAAGCAAGATGCAAATGCACGGCAAATATGCGATATTACAAGAACGGCCACTGCATAAATTAAGAAGCAATAGCAGCTCCCCTTTCCCAAAATAACATCGATGAATGAAGCAATCATTTTGTAATATCAACGAAAAGATTATCACCTTCTTCCGAACAACGTCGTAGAAATCCCGACGGAGGTTATCCCGAATGAGCATTCAGTCGACGGAAAAGCAGATGAGTCCTTCGATTTCACTCCAAAAGATAACACAGTGTTGAAACACTCTAAATCAAGCTTGTACCACCTCCCGCCATGGTAAATTCAAAAAATACCGTACAGTTCGCTGGGTCAGAGCAGAACCACTCTGTCAGGTAAGGCTTTCATTTAATTTTTACAGCACACAACTATTCAGATGCTAAATTACTTCTTCATACATCATTCGACTAGTAGACACCATCGACACAGCACTAACAGCAAGAAGAGCAACTAAAAGGTTATTTCCACCATATCGAAAACAAAACAGAGATCAGATATATACATCAGCTCAGAGTTTTGCTAACGAAAAAAGTTAAGATATCCTCTAATAAAATTGCCACTTTTTAATTGCCACAAAAGCAATGAAATGGAAACAATAAATAAGAATTAAAAGATCCCAACTCTTCACATTGTTTGAGAAAATCATCACATGATAAATAAAGAGCGAAAAACGAAGGGAAGGGAAAGAGGGGGTAGTATAGAGAGAGGGGAGTTGTCTACTTGAGAGAAGCAATGATGCAATGATAAGGATAATTACACTTCTAATTGTCGCTTCAAAAGCCATAGCCCAACCAACAAAATTCTTTCAAAGTCCTGTGCATTGTGAAGAATATAAGAAACCTACACCCGAATCCTGGATTATATGGTCTTGTAACCCAACAATTATACACTACCAGGCACCCAATCTTGTTGGGAGCCTAATCAATAATTCTTAACATCATAATCCCAATTCCTAAGAGAGATAGGCCCGGGGAGGGGTGGGAATGTTGAAGTAGTTCGGAGGCAGGGGCATCACGTGGGTTGCGTCGAAGTCGACCAGATAAGATTCGCACAGGGCGAAGAGGCGAGAGACGCGGATCTGAAAAGTGCGCCATATATTTACTTATACGGAAACAGTTGTTAATCAAAATTTAATTACATGGCAAATCAATTTTTTCTAACTTAATTTGTTTGTACAGTAATTCTTTTATATAATTATCTCGAAACGAACAGCTCATTGTGTCCTCTCGTCTGTACCGTATCGGACAAACTTCAGGGTTTAAAAGACACCATCTATTATACAGACCTGCCCTCATTTTGGGCCTTCCCGTAGCCATATCCCACCGAGTTTGCAAATTCTGTTTCTACGCTCCACGCCTTGCAATCCAGGCCCCGAAGCTCCCCACCCCCTCTTGTTTTCCCAAGCAGTCGCCAGTATTCCATGCTAACCGTGTCAGCGGTGGCATTCGTAGCGAGACCCTTCGAGAGAACGCGCTCTTGTGAAGACATCGCGAGCCAGCGATCAATCTTCAAGGACGGTCATGTTCTCCCCCTCTCTACTTGTCCATTTCTGTTTCTCTCTCCTTAGATCTTCCTATCTTATCTCTATCGGACTCTCTCTCTCTCTCTCTCTCTCCCCTCTCTGTCCCTCTCGCTCCTCACCTGTGGCTGCAGTCCATCGACGAGTCCTGCATGCCTCTGCTCGAGTAGCCTCTTCAGTAATTCATTCCCCCTGTTCGATGCTCTCTTCTCCTCCTCGCTGCCCGACTCCTCCGTGATAAGAATCTCCTCTTGAAGTCGTCGAATCAGCCGGACGGGCCCGTCGTAGCGGGCGAGCTTATTGTAAGGAAATACAAATTTATTTATATAATTTAATTTCATTATTTAAATCGCTATTTTTGTGGTTATCGCTTACATTCCACGCTGAATTCTAACCAATTGCGTTTCGAAATTACGCTTTTAGATAATTAATCAGACTTCCAATCTCCACAAAGCTATTGGCACGATCAATTCTAACAATTAAAGCTTTAGATCACCTCACTATTTACCAGGTCAACTACTAAATCTTGATGATTCGCTAAGCTGCATCCATTTTGGTTGAATATGCAAAGAAAAAAATTGTTGCATAAAAATTCATTCGAATAAAAAAACTCTGAGTAAAAAATTGCTCCGGAAACTACCTGTTTCGCGTGATCCAGGTTGAGAAAGTTACGAATCGCAACTTCTACGATTGGCGCCGCAAACTTGAAAAAATTTATTTGTTTTTTTCTTATTTTCGTAAATAAGTATCGTTTGCAAAAATTTATACATTTTAATTAATTTTAATTCAATGCGTTAACCTTTTCTTAATAAAAAAAAAACATTGCGCAAGTTAATAATATAATAATAATAATAATAACAGTAATAATTAATGAATCTAGCTGCCTTAGGCATTTTTCTCTTTGCCAACGGCACGAGATCATCAAAGGTTGCGTCGAGAATGAGGGCGCGGATGCCGGGGTGGTTGGCAGCGAGCCAAGTACTGGGGAAGCCACCGATGGACCAGCCTGGACGGAGGAGTGGAATGGAGTGGAGAGAGAGAGAGAGAGAGAGAGAGAGAGAGAGAGAGAGATAAGAATGGAATAGAGAGAGAGAGAAGAATAGAATAGAGAGAGAGAAGAATGGAATAGAGATATAGAGAGAGAGAGAGCGAGAGAGAGAGAGAGAGAGAGAGAGAAGAATGGAATAGAGAGAGAGAGAAGAATAGAATAGAGAGAGAAGAATATAATAGAGATATAGAGAGAGAGAGCGAGAGAGAGAGAGAGATAGAGAGAGAGAGAGAGAGAGAGAGAGAGCGAAACAGAGGAAGTGTGTGAGGGAGAGAGAGAATGAAAGTGAGTAAGAATCAGAGAAAGAGAGAGAGAGTGAAGAGAGACACAGTAAGAAAGAGAGAAATAAGAGAACAGACAGAAGAAGAAAGAGAGTGATAGAGAGAGTACTAACCGAACAGCACAATGTTCTCCTCCTGAAAGTGGAGCACCTCCGTCGCGTACTGCCAGACGGCATCCGCTGCGGCGAGAACCTTCAAAATACGATAATGGAAATATCGTATTCTAAAAATTCCATAGATATAATAATTACCAGAAAGAAACTAAGAAAAAAATTTAAAAAGTAGATAACAATTGTATTATAAATAAATAAAAAAAAACATAGAAATAAAACAGATATTCAGCAAACCTGCTCAGGATATGGCCTGCCGGTGCTTTCAGCAAACCCGGGTGTATTCCAGCCGAGCACCTGAATATAATTGAGTCGATTGATTCCTTTATATAAAGATAAAAACAAATAAACAAAATAAGTAAATAAATGAGTCAATAAATAAAAATTAGTATTTGTAAACAAACCGAATAGCCGAGCTGAGAGGGCGTGCCAATGAGGCCTATCTCGTAGAAGCCCGCGTTACCCTCGCAGCAGATCACAAGAGTGCCGCCATTCACGGTCGAAGAGCCGCGCTCAAATTGTTGTTTTTTTTTGTATTATTATTAATTTTAATTTTACCGGCAACTCTCGTAGTGTCTTTTAAACAATATTAAAAAGGGAAATTTTTTGTTAATACGATCCATGAAGCAAAAAAAAAAATTCAACATCAAAAAGAATAAATATATATTTAAAAAAAACCTTGAATGTTGTATCGATGAGATCACCCTTTGCAGTCTGAACTACCGCGCGTTTGTGGCCCTGAAATAACAAGTGATTTGTGAACCCTGAGAGCCAACGACAGGCCTCCTTCGAGGTACCCAAAAAGCTACTGTATTCCAAGGGATGCCGGCATTACAAAGTAAAATGAGATAAAGAAATCGTAGTGAAGTCGTGTCAAACCACCACCTAGCAATGAATCGCACACATCTTCTCAGAAGTGCTAAATGACTTCTGAAAAGGTGTTTACAGACTTCCCCTCTTTTCCTCCATCACTCTCACCTGGCTCCCAATCTGGAGCTGTCTCGCATTTCGCAGCGCACTTCCAAGTAGGAGATTGAGAAGTCCGGTCGCACCTTAAGAAAAGGGACCTTTTTATTGATTTATCATTAAAAAGGTACTTGTTTTATTGTTTAAACAAAGTATAGAAAGTTATTTTAATTTTTGCTTTACCTGGATACAGCATTCTAATTCCGAACGAGTGCACAGCGAAGAATGCGATGGCCTTGGAAACGGGGTTTCCGGCCGACTCTTCCTTCAAGTACCTAAAAGTAAATATTTTTTTCCTAAAAATACGCCAATATAATAATTTTATAATAACATAGCGCCATGAAGATGTGCGTGAGAGACAGGGCGAGGTAAGGAAAAGAGAAAGAGAAAAGGAATCAGTATTTTCTAAATGAAACGCTAAAAAAAAAAGGTAATGAAAACCTCACCACAACTGCTCGTTATTTCTGGCGACAAAGTCCGGCGTCGTTCCATCCAAGCAGTAGTCGAATCTCTTGAGGAGTCCACGGGCCTCCGGCGAGCCTTCCTTGGCACTCTGCCAAACCTTGATGAAGTCACGGTATTCAGAATCCATCATGCGGCCGACAAATCTAAAAGTACTTTTTTGTCATCAATTATTTTTTATGCGAAGAATAAACAATAAACTATTGTTGCTGCAATTTGTTTTAACTAACACACATTTGATGTGATTTAATTATTTATAACATTGAGACATGTCTCTACAACAGCACAGTCTCTAACACTGAACGCTGTTTTAAAAAAATGGTTGTATATGCGCGCAAATCTAAAAGAAGGACCAAACAGAAACAACCTAGATAATTAATTGTTCACAGTTTAAACAATAATAATATCTAGTCTGTAATTGTTTACTATAAAAAAAAGTTGAAAGTAAGCCAGAAGATAATCGACTTTTTTATACGCACTGGTGTCGGAAGTATTAGGAGGTATTAGCTAAACAGATATTCCGGACTTCTAAAGGATGAAGGCAGAGGTTTGAATCTAGCGGGCCGTGAATGACGAAACATTTCAACAGACACTGTCAGAGCACCGAGGTCCAAATCTTCCTCAACCATTTTCAGCTCACGCTCTTACTCCTCCACTTTCTCTCTCTCTCTCTCTCTCTCTCTCTCCTCACCTCGAAATGTAAGCACTAGTAGTGGCGAGTGCGACGAGTCTGAGCAGTCCGAGCAGTGATGACTGTGTCATGTATCCTCGTGTGTACATGTACCCAAGGAGAGCAGGCGAGAAGAGCTTCGCGAAGCCGTAGACACCACTAAATTGTGATTAATAAATAATAAATGCCATTATTATCATCACTAAATTATCATAACTAAAAATATAAGCACATTAAATTATCAAATAATTAGTTATTTGGATTATTATTATACCCCAATTTTAGTTATGTTTTAGTTCTCCAATGTAACAAACATAATTAGCACACTTCTGGAAAGAGAAAATAACAACTTCAGCAGCCGAATTACACGCAATTCTGGCCAATAAAAGTACCGGCATTCATGAAAATCATGTCTCAATCTCTGAGCACGATATAACTTAACCCCTACAAAAGGCCTACCGTATGAAATAATCACGATACCGTAACACTCCAAGAAAACGACCAACCGCAACGCTGACATAATTCCCTCGCCAGCCCACTCGACGACATTCTCTTGTCGCTGAGTGCCGTCCGCGTCGAAGCGGCCATAAAAACGTGGCCCGCTCCAGATATGGTTCATCCTTCCTTGCTGCGTAGTCAGATAATACCGTATCCACTCACGCTACCGTTGCCTGAACAATCATGCTATTGAAACGGAACAGGCTGATATAAAAGATAATGGAAAAACACAAAAGCATATGGCGTGTTCTTTTCACTGGTTGCAGGGGGATCAGAAAGGATCCAATTGAAATACTGTGCCTAATTGTAAGCCGACACCAAAAAGTCAGCTGCTTGTTCAATTCTTGATCGCACTAAAATAAAGCTAAATATCACCATGGTCAATAACCATGAAAACAAGAACAACAAACCAGTCTTTTGTTATAAATTCTTTATTTCAAACAAATATGCATTACTGTCACAATAGATTTAAACAGAACCATCTGGACACTGAGTATCAATGAAAAGGAAAGAAATTGTTGGAAAAATTATACTTATAGACATCACATCACCATTTCATTTGAGTGGGAAACTGATAAAATACAGTCCAAATATGTGCTAAGCATATCCCCTTAATCTTTCGCCTCTTCCTTGTCATGATCTCTCCCTTCTCTCTCTGCTTCTTCTCCCCTCTCCACTTCCTTGGTGCCCTCTCCCGTCTCTTCCGTCTTCTCTTGCTTGACTTCGTCTTCCTTTTCCTCGTCAGAATCATCGCCTTCTTCGTTAGAATCGCCTTAAAGCACGTGCCAATAATTCTTTTAAGATTGGAAATAAAGCTTTTAAATCAGAAAAGAAACATTGTCACGGCAAAATAATGCATCCCTAATCCACATCCTTCAATTAGAAAACCCTGTAAGTCTTTTTCAATAAAAGGCATTAATCCTTAAATCAAATAAAACTAACAAAAAATTTGTTCTTTATCCACCGAACTTTAAAATTAAATAAAGGCTACCTTAATCAAAATCGTTTCGCTAACCAACCCCGAAATTAATATACCGTGTTCGCGAAATGAATAAAATGAACCGCAATAACAGATGCTTGTCGACAAGAATTGAATAAATCTTAATTCAATCTTCCCTTTTCAAAACAAAATCTGATGTATTCTTGTTTACTGGGTTCAGCTCAGTGCTGAACAAGGGCGGCGCATGCGCCGTGTTGTACCCCCCCCCGGCCGGCCCAAATTCCGTTGAACCCCCCCCCCCCCGGATGAAACATTTTATGCTTGAAAAACGGCACTTTTTCCACAAGAAAGGTGATTTTTGATAGAAAAAGTCATTTTTTTCGGCGTTGTACCCCCCGGCCTGGAGTCCTGCGCCGGACCTTGTTCAGCTATGGTTCAGCTAATTAAAATGACTTGACTATTCTCCTCAACACCCGCCCCCTAACTTGAGTATTCCCTTCAACATCCACCCCAACTTACTCTCGCTGTCCTCTCCGCCCTTCTTGACCTTTCGCATCCGCTTGATCTTCTCCTTTCTCCTCAGCCTCTTCGCTCGCTTTTTCGCCGTCTTCTCCGATTCGACTTGCTCGATGGCTTCTCTGAAATCCATTGTTGTTACTAAATTATTTTCTTCTCAATTTTAATTTATTTTTCATCTATTTATTTTTTTAAATATTTTTTTTTATATGTTATATAAAAAAAGGTGATTAAACCTGTCTTTCTAAAGCAAATCTTCCAATGAAGTCTATCTTGTTGCATTCAATTGCCACGAAACTGCGGGTTACTTTGCAATTGATGGATATCAAATAAGGTACATCATCCAATAACAACTAAGCTTTGAAGGTCGGGTAGGTAGAGGGGGGGGGGGGAGAACAGGGATCCAAACCCGCCCTGATTTAAAATTTCAGTACTTACTCTCCTCATCTGGCTTTCCAGGCCCCAATTCTCCTACCCCACCCAGTTTCATGCAGTCGACAGTGGTATTTATTCCATGGGAGAGAATACTTTGTGGGCCCTTCTCCCTTTTTTGAGTCATCTCACAGATTGTGAACAATACTGTTAACCATCCAACAAGGGAAGCTTCTTAAACTTCAAATCCTAACTTTTAAAAAGCAACCTCTTTTCCTTGTATTCCTGAGAAAGCTCTTCCATCTTGGCGACTTTGTCAATGTACTCGAGTCGCTCGTACTCCTGAAGAATAAAAATTGGCATTTAACGATATATATTTTTTTTAATGAAATACAACGAAATACTATTAAATATGACGGTATCCAGTTACCGTACTTTTCTTCGATTGTTGCGGAAGATATGGAATTCAGCTGAACCCGCCGCGGCTGAGGAACCGACGACATTACGAACAAACTCGGGTGGCGCTTTGGGCTTCTTGATCATGTCGCGCCGCTGCGGAATTGGCGCCGGCTTGTCCTTGAAGAATTATTTATTTAGTATAAGAAAAATAGACAAATTAATCAATAAATACGTAAGATATATATATATATATATATATATATTATATATATATACAGTTTACATTAAGTCAGGAACAACTGAAGTTATAAAGGTGAAAGAAAGTAGAAGCAAACCAGCAAACGCGGTTAAAATACGGATTACGCTCATTGTCAAAGAAACAGAACGAAAGAATGAAAGCTGAATGCGAAAACAGGAATGATTCAGTAAGTATAAAAGAAAATTTCGTTATCGATAACTGCAATTGACAATACAGCTCTAATCGCAGCGGAAACTAAAAGAAAATCAAGTATTATCCCGTGCAATGCAACTCCCGCCCGCAGCTAAATTCACTATGAAAACCAATGGTTTTTGCATAAGAAAACTTTTAACATCCAAATTTTGCAACAAGCTAAGCTTTTGTTCTCATGAAAATTAATTGAACACGACAAAATGAAAACGAACAATGTTCTTCTGAAGCCGCTCAAGTCGCATTCGAATAAGATGGTAGCCATCCTTGGCGCGCTGTTCCTCCTCGGCGATGCGATCTTCGTGCGGCATTTTGTTATCTTCAAAGGAAAACAGATGGAATATCACAAAATAAGCACATATCAAAGGAAGAAAACACCGTTAAAGAATGCGAAAATGGTGAGGCATTTTGAAACCAAGCAACGAAAATAGATATTAAACTAGAAAACAATCACCATATGTTACAACTTAACAAAAAGCAACCTTAAATGAATGTTCAAGATGAAGTCAGGCGAAATATTCCCACAGTATTTTAGTGCACTGTGGGGAGTAAAATATGAACGGGACTTTTATTGCGACGTCGGTCATTTACTAATATTTTGGCGGTGAAAGCTCTGATTTAAATGTTGCGTCCGAATCGTCTGCATTTTGACAGAATCTTTTAAAGTCGCGTTTTTGTTGTAATTTCGAGTTTCTAACATTGTTTGTATTTTCTATAACAAGCATTTGCCGTCGATGTTCTTCTCATTATGTTGTTATAAGTTGGCCGAAACTGCAGTGGTAATTACGAATCTTATTTAATTGGACAAGTATAGGGCATTCTTTTTCTCGCTCGCTTTATTCTTTTTCTCGCTCGCTTTATTTTTTATAAATACTTGAGTTTTTATATAAATGTTTGGCTGCTTGACCTGGGGAAAGCGCGGGGATTCAAAGTTGCGTTTTCCTAAAGGTATGGCTGCCTCCGCCGTGCGAAAGAAGTCTTCAAAGTCATCGGTTCCGTCATTCGTCGTCTTGGACGAATCTGTCCCTGTCAACAATAACAAGCCTGTTCCCCTTACAACCACCTCCACCGGCACGCAGACACAATCGGTTCGGGCCTTTTTGTTTTCCTTGTTAAGCTGCTCTATTTCTTCTTTGACTAGTGTTATGAAAGCTAATTTGGCTTACCTAGCATAGCATTGATGGTCTCATTTTAGATCATAATCTGATTCCTACTGAAAAAAATCTTCTTATTATATCAACAGGCCGAGGATGCTTGACTCTAGAATGATAAAGTGTGTCTAACATGAATCAAGGAACCGGCCTTCAACATTCTCCTTCCAAAAGTGCCATGACAGCCCCTTAACTAAGCTCCCCCTTCTTTCAGCCGTACAAAACGTGTGATGCTGCCGTCGAGACCGTGATCTCACTTCCGTTTGACGAGGCAGCCGATGGAGAGACGGAGGAGGAGGGCAGAGAAGCAGAGAAGAGGGCGAGAGTCTTCTGGAAGCGAGCATACACTGCACGGCAAGGACTCATCGAAGAGCTCAATACCAGCTCGAGTGAGGTTTGCAAATTGTTTCTTGTTTCATTATCGCTGTGTCATAGATTACTCCATCGCATATTAATGATTAGAAATGGAATAATCTGCACACTAATCATAATGTCAAAACGAGCACTAACTATGACTAGTGAGGGCATGATAAATCATAACCGTAACCTGTTTCATAAGTTGTAATACAATGTCTTATTCCCCACGTTGTGAACGTGGTGATTTCTGTAAGAAGATATAAGTTGTTTCAAAATATTTTTTCCTAATATCCTTTTTTATAATTTCGCAGGATTTTAATAGGTGTTAAGCTCGTTGTTAATATGAGGCCAGTTTACGTGGTTTTAGGACACGAAAATGAAATATTGTCAAGATTGATTTTCTTATTCACTGAATTGAATTTTGCTAGCAGTAAGATATATTTGGTATACCTATTTTTCTGGTATACATTTTTTTATCAAAAAAATAAACTTGTAATTTAGCTGGAATTTCTCGCCTCGCAAGAGCTGGAAGAGGCACAGCGGCTAAAAGAACAATTCGATGTCCTCTACGCTGTCGCTGTTGAAGAGATTGAGGCAGGGACCGAAGTGTAATTAGGAGAATTTCTCCCTGTCTGACTTTCTTCCCATGTCGAGCAACTTATTTGCTTACTTTTCCTGTACACTCTTCTTTAAAAAAAATAACTGGCTTATTGTAAGGAGTCTCCGTGAGGCTCATCTTTGTTCACTTTTGTGTAAAAAAAATTATGCGAATACCGCATTGTGCAATCTCTTTTTTATCAACACTGTAGATTCTATGTTTACAATTGTTTGGCATAGTGATGGTGAGATCTCTTCCATTTGTACTTTCAATTCCCATAAATATGTATGGCTTCGGCAACAGTTTGAGAGAATTCTTGGTACTTTCTGGTTTCCTATACCGATCGACAGTGAGTATCTTTTATCTTTCCTTCCTCTCTTAATTTCTTCGGTTGTTATGTCGCTTTCGTCGCTCGTGTCTGCGTGGTTTCTTATATTTGTTGTCTTTCACAGAGACGACAAGTTATTCCTCGCTGCGGTTACCGAGATGTCAATCCGCGTTGGCCTGCATGCGGTGGATACGAATCGCACTACTGCCTCGTCCTTAACTTCAATCAAACCAGCCGCCGCTCCATCATCCAAACAGGTTTAACTAAATCCATATCATTATAATATCGGAACAAGGCGAAACAACAATGGAAGAGTGCATTTTCGTTCCTTACTATTTTTTTTATATGAATGATGTTACAATCATTTTATGACGTTGTTTATATATTTTATATTCAGCGCTTTGTAAGTATTATTACGCTTCTTGTTCCAGACAACCACCGTCCTGCAATCTCAAAGTCTTCGTGAGATAGAGACACAGACACCGGAATTGGTTTAGTTACTTTCCCACTGAATGCATGCCTCCTCTATCATTTTCTTTTTTCTCTCTCTTCTCACCCTCTTTCTCTTGTCTCTATCTCGCTGTCTCACGCACTCGTTACTTTTCTCCTCTTTCTCTCTCTCTCTCTCTCTCTCTCTCTCTCTCTCTCTCTCCTCAGTGCTCTACCGAGTCGCAGACTGCTCTCCATGTCCCTGTGCAAGATGCCGTGGTTGACCTGGCCGATCTCTATTCGGATGACGCTGCCTCCTCAGAGTACTACCGATCCGCGCACGGGAGGTAGTCAGTCATAACCGTAAAGATATCGTAATCTTGAGCACAGTATTCCATGCAGGAGATCAATGCGCTGTTATAAAGTGTTGCATGCCAAAAATGTAGAATTACTTTTTTAACGTGAAATATTAATGGAAATTTGTTAATTACTTTCCAATGAATAAAGCATAGCAGTTTTTTTTTTCATCAAAAATTCATCTTCGAATATCCTGTATTGGAACCAAAAAAAACAAATTGAACGCGATAACTGTGTTCTAGCCTGGAGACAAGTCTTCACGAGGCGCTGGAGAGGAATCTCTCGGCCAACTCTTCTCTCATTCGAGCTGTTCATCAGGTTTCTATTACTTTGTCATATATCGTAATCGTTCATGTGTAGCCATGCTCTCACTGTTGTATTGAATATAAATGATAGTATTTAAATTTGTTTAGATTTGTTCTTATTTCTATATATTTTGTGATATGTATTTTTTTCAATTCTTAAAGATGTTAATGTATCTAGTATTTTTGTTGTCATTCTTTCAGAAGAACGAGGCCGCCGGTCGCCTCTCAGACCTTCAGGCAGTGCTGGCGGAAGGACCGCTCAGTGATGGCGAGACCGAAGAGAATGAGGGGGTGGGTGAGGTGGAGGAGGAGCAGGGGCCCAATGAGTGAAGGGGAGAACCTTCGACAATAATAGCATTTATTACTACTGTTTACATACCTCTTATTTGCTGTAACACTTTCATCTTTTGAAAAAAATTTGTTACATGTTATTTTCTCTCACTTTCTCTCGCTGTCTCTTTCTCTCGCTCTTTTTACATCCCACTGTATCTCTTCGAGTACCCACAAAAGTCGGACTATCATCTCACACTCCTACGCTTCATTTTTATACGTACTCAACTCTTTCCGCTGTTCAATTATTGGATTTATATAGATGCGAAACTTTCGTTCGTGTGAATTATTCATTTAGGAACACTCTTGCTCTGCCATTCGATTGTAGTATTGATTTACTGTATGAGCCAGGCTGTTTACTTGTTAATGTATGTTAATTCTTCATAGCTTTTTCTTTCACGCGATTCCTGGATACATTAATTACTGAATGAAAACAGTATTTTAAGCTTGATGGAAGTTGTCGAAGGAAATCTGCTAAACTGGGCTTATAAGAAGCCACAAATCGAATCAAGGTGAGGTAGGGGAATGGAGGAATCATCCAAAATTTTTTTAGTTTTATGATATTAAAAGCGAGATATTGTAATGAATACTTGAAATCAGGGTAGTAATTGTTTCCAATTGCATTGGAATTTTCCCTTTTTCCCTTATTTTGCATTTGTCTTTCTTTCGTTAATTAGATGATTGTATAATTTCATCTCATTTCAATTTGGTCTTTCCTCTCAATTCATTCTTCGTTCTGCGTCTGCCGGTGCTCGGGCGGTTCTCCTTTTCGCACTCGCTTCGCCCGCAATCAGGCTTTATTTCCTTTCTTCAACTCTCTGTCTTATTTATTTCACTGTGTCTCTCGTCTCTCTTTCTTTCTCAACCTCTTACTCTTCTCTGACTTCACTTCTCCCAAGGATAATAAATCCTATCGAGTTAACTTCGAATTTATGTGTTGAAACACATTGCATTCTTCTCAATTCACACAGTTAAATCTGGTCGGTCCATTGTCAAACAAACATGACTACCAGTTTCTCCCCAGGAAAGAGCTCCAACCCAGAACAAAGTGGGTCTAATGGCTCTCTTTCACGACATGGGGTATCACTTCTTTCACATGGTGCGTCGTACACGGTGTCCTCCTTTGGGCAACGCGGAGACGATCCGAACAATCCGCGTGGCAACTTCACTCACGTCTCTCAGTCACACGTCATGCCAAACTTCATGCAGCCATACTCTTCAGTGCCTGTGAGGCCTTACTCTTCATTGCCCGCAGGGCCCACGTCATTCTCTGAGCAGCACACTGACTTCAATGGCCAAGTGCCTGTGGTGTCTGGCAGAAGACTGGCAGATGAGAGAGAAGTCATGGCGAGCAATACTTTCGACAACGTGAAGATGCAGACATCGAATCAGACTTCCATTGACCAGATCCCTCTGAGTAACCTTCACGAGTGGAAAGGCTGGAAAGATCTGCTGTCAACCGGTGATAGAGAAGAAGAAGAAGAAGATGAGAATGAGAATGCCGAAATGGCAGCAGTGACAAGCAAGTACGAGATAGCCTTTGAGCATCTCCGAAAATGCTCATCTGCCATCGAAGTCTGCTGCAGCAGAACAACTGAATTCACGTCCTTCCACATGTCACGACTGACCAACTACAGCGTGAACAAGTTGCGGAGTATTGAGTCTTCAGCATGCACAGTCTACGACTCGATCAGAGAGAACTTCGAAGCCTACAAAAGGCAGTGCAAGGCCATCAGAGAAGCTGAAAAGCTGCCATGTGGACACCCCGAGCGGAACATTGCACAAAGGCTCTGTCTCGCTTTCCTTGAAGAATGCCGAGCATACAGAGACCTCAGTCTGCTCTCGCGGGAAGTCGAACGGCACTCTGAAGAGCTACACTCGTTCCTGAAGGCAATACGAGAGACGATAATGAAGAAGGAAGAAGCTAGGGCAGCGAACGAGCCCATTCATGTTCTGAACGCCTTGTCTCTTCTCGATGAAAGGAGTCAGCTTGAAACCGGAATCATGGCGTCATCCTTGTCGAGAAGCAGCGGCTTCAATGTCAATCTTCAGCATAATGGACACAGCGGAAATGCAGGCGTTCCTCAGGAACAGTGGCCTCAGACGGCCATTCCGAGGACCGTGTGGAGTAGCGAGCCAGCGCTGCCTCACTCACCAGTCGTTGCTACACAGCACATTGCATGCAACTACCGACTGCCTGAACTGCCGCCCATGACTTTGCCCATTTCGATGGCAACTTGAAGGAGTACGACGAATTCGTCAGTGCATTCACAGAAGCAGTCGACAGACGCCCTGACCTCTCTGAGCTCACCAAGATGCTCTATCTCAAGAGCAGTCTCAGCGGAGAAGCACTGATGGTTCTGGATGGCATTTCCTGGACAGGAGAGAACTACGAAATGGCCAAACGAGAGTTGAACCGGCGTTTCAAGGGTAGCAACATGCTCCTGCGTCACTTCACCGCTAATTGGAAGCCATGCCGAAAGGCCAAGTTCACGTCAATGAACAACTGCGATCTCTGTACAAGATCAGAGCAATCGTTCGAAGAATGGCTGACTACAGTGACGTCAGATTCCAGCCTCTGCTCCATGAGAAGATTTTGGCGCGATTCGAAAAAGTGTTCAAATGACAGCACGAACATCGCGACTTCTCTGGCAATCTGCTGATGCCAAACACGGAGCAACTACTGGCAAAGGTTGAGGAAGTGCTGAGATGTGAAGAATTCTCACAATCTCAACTTACCTCTCTTCGTTGGTCCTCTCTGAACGTCTGGCAGTCTGAACCGCAGCAGCAACAGAACTTCGGCGGCAACTATACGCATGCAGAATCCCAGCACAGAGAGAACAACGAGTTCCGCCAGTACAGTCATGAGCGGTCACATAACTCTCACTCTCAGAGGACCAACGAAGGTCAACGTGCTGGACACAACGAGTTCCGCCAATCCGGTGACAATTGTCGACCCCATAACTCGTACCATCAGAAGGCTAACAATAGTCAAGATGGAAGGAACTCACAGTTCCAGCCCAGAAGGGACATGAATCCCACTGGAGATAACTCCAAGAGAGAGTCGGTTAACACGGGGCAAGTAGCAGAGAAGAAGAGCCAAGACTCAATCGCAATCTCTGTGCCCACCGTCCTCTTTACTGACAAGAACCACAAGAATTCGAGTCACCTGCTCACCACCAACGTCCCTGTTATGCTGCGTGGCAAACAGCGAGTCAGGACGAGAGCAATGCTCGACACAGGAGCAACAGTGTCGCTTGTGTCCAAGTCCTTCGTCAAGCAGCATGGCATCAAGCCGACCGGAAGTAAGACATTGTCAATCCTCGGAGTCGGTGGCCACTCGAAGGGCGAAGACCACTATGACGTCGTTCAACTCTTCTTGGAGACAGGGAAAGGTGAAAAGGTCAAGGTGAACGCACTGGTCTTCGACAACCCGATCCCACCAGTCAGCAACCCGAGACTGAGCGAAGAAGACGCTGTCTTTGTGAAGGAGAAGAAGATTCACCTCGCAGATTACCCTCAAGACAACGTCAAACCGCCAGATCTCCTTCTCAGCCTCAGTGCAACAATCGACATCCTAGACTTCCAGAATCCAATCTGTCTGCCAAGTGGCCTTCGACTGTTGTCATCGAAGTTCGGATACGTCATCGGCTCGGCATCAGAGAAGGATATTCTGAATGACTCTGTGTCAGTCTATACTGTGAACGATCAGAAGTCGAGGCGCTCTTCTAAGAAAGCGTCCTTCGCCAAGAATCAATCCCGCGAGAACAGCTGTTATCTCAAGGGAGCCGTTTCTTCCGTGCCCACGTCCTCTCACTCCCCGGTATTGCACATTCAGCACGTTGCTTCCAGCGACAAACCTGCTAACACTGCGAACCGCGGGCGAGAGAGACAGTCCAAGTATCCGGAAAGGCAGAAGCCTTCACACAACCGGGTCCCCTTCATTCGCCCAAGGCGCTCTTCCACTTCTCTGGTTCCGTCAGAACCTGTGGCTGACATTCCTAGTGAGAAAGGAACCCACTTCTCATCTGAACTGAAGGACTACTCATTTTTCTGGAGTGAGCAGAACCAGATAGAATGCTCTCCTTCACACAACAAGACAGACAAGATCCGCAAGAAGCGTTCGCACAAATTGGACTCTCGCCAATTCAAACAACGCCGGCAGAATTCTGATACCGAACACGACTTTTTGGCCGGCGGGAGGGTCACTGGAACAAATCGTGTCCAGTGATTTCTCTTCCAAACACATCTCTACTAGTAATTTCGTCTAATTTTGTGACCTTCTCGTCTCTACAATTTAATTTGATGGCGAATTGCGAAGTTTCAGCAGTGGATAGACGGACATGAGAATGATTTGCACTGAGCTGTTACTGCTCTTCTTCACGAGAACAAGGCCACGAGAAATGAGACTACGTCTCTATCCGTACCTCTTTCTTTTCCCACCCCCAAGACTCGTGGCCAGTCTCATCCTCTTTCTCAACTCTTCATTCCTCTCATGATCTAACGTCAACGCCCTGACTGACCTCACATTTCTTTGCTTTCCAATCACGTCTATCCAGCCAGTATGGTCAAGATGGATACGTCACTTCAGAAGAACTGCAGGACAACCATCTACAACTTGCTTCCCTCCTGCTCTTCTTTCCCATTTTTACCCTCGCCAATGTTTCCAATTGCATTGGAATTTTCCCTTTTTCCCTTATTTTGCATTTGTCTTTCTTTCGTTAATTAGATGATTATATAATTTCATCTCATTTCAATTTGGTCTTTCCTCTCAATTCATTCTTCGTTCTGCGTCTGCCGGTGCTCGGGCGGTTCTCCTTTTCGCACTCGCTTCGCCCGCAATCAGGCTTTATTTCCTTTCTTCAACTCTCTGTCTTATATATTTCTCTGTGTCTCTCGTCTCTCTTTCTTTCTCAACCTCTTACTCTTCTCTGACTTCACTTCTCCCAAGGATAATAAATCCTATCGAGTTAACTTCGAATTTATGTGTTGAAACACATTGCATTCTTCTCAACTCACACAGTTAAATCTGGTCGGTCCATTGTCAAACAAACATGACTACCAGTTTCTCCCCAGGAAAGAGCTCCAACCCAGAACAAAGTGGGTCTAATGGCTCTCTTTCACGACATGGGGTATCACTTCTTTCACAGTAATCATTAACATCGTTATTGAAATACATTTTTTATGTGACGACCAGAAGCTATTTCTACGTAGGTTTTTTTCTGTTTTCATGAATAAGGTAGAGAATGAAGGGAAAGGAGAGTGAGCGGGAGGAGACTGAAGGACGGCTGCGAGGCTTTTTCTTTTTCCTTTTTTTCATTTTGTTTATTCATTTTATTTTTTTTTAGGAATTTAGTGTTGATTCTTGCACTTGCGACAATACCGTTGAAACTAATCGTAATTTTGCTATGACTTTTGTTCCAGGAATAGTTAGAAAATAACGGTGTCAAACATCTTTTTTTTAATTGCACAACTATTCTTACAATTAGCTTAATTATTGATATTGCGTATTTTATGCATATCTCAATATTCTAATCAAAGATAATATGTTAAGGTACGGTATTTATACACTTACATGTTAAAGGCCTATTTCACTCCTATCCTCTTTACTATTCTTTCTCTCTCTCTCTCTCTCTCTCTCTCTCTCTCTCTCTTTCTCTCTTTCTCTCGTTCTCCTTTTCTCTCTCTCGCCCTCTCTCCTTCTCTCTCTCTCTCGCCCTCTCTCCTTCTCTCTCTCATTCTCTCTTTCAATCTCTCTCTCTCTCGTCCTCTCTCTCACTCTCTCTCGCCCTCATTCTCTCTTTCAATCTTTCTCTCTCTCTCTCTCTCGTCCTCACTCTATCTCTCTCTCTCTCTCTCTCTCTCTCAATTCACAGCCAATCCCTGTTAGGCGCAGTCGCGATAATCCTGCAGGCTGCCATGGAGAGGCGATGTGGAGATTGAACAGATCCGCTTGCTGTTATCCGGACAAGCACACACGGGGATAATCCGAGGAGTCAATACAGGCACAATCTGCCAGGACAGAGAGATAGAGAGAGAGAGAGCGAGGGAGAAAAAGTAGAGGTTGGCACTTCTCGAATCTTGTAATTTGTCACCAAACCCGCCACCGTCTCCGCTACCAAACTAATTACCGTATTTCGGTAGTCTTATGTGAAAGCCTAATTTAAAATAAAGTTGTCAACTCTCAAACGAAAGATAGAAATCGCATCTGCCCCCTACCTTCGTCTGGCTCTATCTCTGGTCTTGTTCTCTTTGTCTTCTTTTCTGTCTCTCTTCTCTCTCTTCTCTCTCTCTCTCGCTCTCTCACACACACTTCCTTTTGCACCACGTAATGCAATGCATACAAGGCGCCTAAGCTAACAAGCCAACAGCAGCAGAGCACATGGCGCAGTCGACAGTATCAGATGACATCTTGGAGGAGAAGGTAGGATCTTGGACAGAAGCACGAAGGGCACCGAATTCAAGATGTTTACCTGAATCACATTATTAGAGAACAGAAAAACAACAGCCATAATTATTTCGCCTTCCATTGCAAAATTGAGAGAGAGAGAGTGGTTTTCCTATCTGCTGTTCATTTCCAATTGCCATCTAATCATATCTTGCAACCGAAGCGTCCCCATGGAGCTGACTGTCGAAAGAACAATCCATAATACGACGTCATTCCTCCGAACTGTCCGCGAAATGCCCCTATCCATCTTGTACTGACGCGGCCATGCACCTTTGATCTCTCTGCCTCTCTCCCGCTCTCTCTCTCTGAATCTGTCTCTCACCGTCTCTCTCACTCACTCTTCTTATTTCTCTCACCGTCTCTCTCACTCACTCTTCTTATATCTCTCCATCGCTCTCTCTCTCTCTCTCTCTCTCTCCCTTTCGTTTTCCCTCTCCCTGTATTTGAGGTCTGGTAGTCCATTCCAGTGTCCTGCCATAAGGAAACAGGAAAGAAGAAAAGACAAAGAAATGGGCCATGCCCGTTTGACTGATGAGTACAGCAAAGGCTATGAGCGTACCGCGCATATTTGACGGAATGACAATTGGATTAAGTGAGGAAGAGACAGAAAGAAAACGTAAGAGAGTGAGGGGAAGAGACAGAGAGGGTGGGAAACGCGAAAAGAGAAAGAGAGAGAGAGAGATAGCGATTAAGAGAAAAAAAGAGTGTGCGTATGAGAGAGAGAGAGAGAGAGAGAGAGAGATCGCAGGAGAGCGAGAGGAGGGGGAATACAAAGAAATCTCACTTCCCGACGAGAGAGAAATAGAGAGCGAAAACTAATTATTTAATCTGCTAACATGTGTGCCAATGCAGGAGCTTTTCTATAGCTTTTTATTGAATAAATTCCAGCCTGCAAATTATATTGTAGATATAGCATAAATCATATTATTTAAATGATTTCATTCGAACTCACATCCTCTCATTCTAATATGCAGATTGCCTTGTTTCTCTCTTCCTCTCTCTCTCTCTCTCTCTCTCTCTCGCTCTCTTTCTCTCACTGTCGCCCTGACTCTTCCGTTTCAACGGATTTCAAAAGACAAAATGAGCAAGTTTGCAGGTCGTTTCCACGTGGATGTACGTTCGGTGACAGGGAAGGAGAGAGAGAGAAATAGAGGGAGCGAGAGAGAGAGAGAAAGAGAGAAAGAGAGAGAGAGAGAAAGAGAGAGAGAATCAAGAGAATCAAGAGAATGAGAAAGAGGTAGAGTAGTCTGGAGAGGGAGACAATGCTTGGAGCGCAATCTACTTTCGATGATGCGTGGGAAAGGGAGGAAGAGAGTCTTGGCGTGAAAAGAGGGAGATCTTGCCATTGTCTCGCGCACCGCTCTCTCTCTCTCTCTCTGTCTTACTCTCTCTCTCTATCTTACTCTCTCTCTCTGTCTTACTCTCTCTCTTTCTCTCTCTCTCTCTCTCTGTCTTACTATCTCTCTGTCTTGCTCTCTCTCTCTCTCTCTCTCTCTCTGTCTTACTCTCTCTCTGTCTTACTCTCTCTCTCTCTCTCTCTCTCTCTCTCTCTCTCTCTCTCTTCCACATCCTTGTCCATATTCCACTCTCATCCTTCTATTGTCTCATTGCCCGAACGATGAATGGCCAGAGCCCTCACTTGTGCCAGCTGATGCTGATGCTCCGTTGCCGATACAAACGGTCAGAGAGAGAGAGAGAGAGAGAGAGAGAGAGAGAGAGGATAGGAAAGAGAGAGAGAGAGTGAAGGGAAGAATGGTGAATGGCAGAGAAAGAAAGTAGTCTGGCAGCAGCTCATCCCAAGTGATGCATGAAAAACAACATCTGGCGCATTTGCGCGAATTGACTATGGGAAGCAGTAATAGAGCGAGAGAGAGAGAGAGAGAGAGAGAGAGAGGAAGTAAGACAGTTAGAGAAGGATAGCGAGAGAGGGCGACAGAGAGAGAAACGATGTGAAGGACGAAGAGTGGGAGTGAGATAAGGAGGAAGAGAGAAGAAATCAGATGAAAAATAATGTAATGATGAGCAATAGCTGATTGTGAGGTAGAGAGCGAAAGATATAGGGAGACAGAGTGAGACCGACAAAGCAGGGGACGAGATGGTGAAAGCTGTAAATTGGCTTCGTGTCAATTGCCTACTTCCGTCTTTAGTGTTTGCCTCAATTACCCTCCAAGGATCGTTTGAGCAAAGAAGACGAATTGCAACATTCACGAGGACTCGCACTTGGATGAAGAAGAAGAGTATGAGAAGGGACTCTGCCGTTCTAGGGCAGGGAAGGTCCGGAGTATCGAGGTGAGGGGGAAAAGACTCATTCTCTTTTTGCCTGACCCAAGGGCGAGAGGGGAATGTTACTTAGAGAGAAGTGACTACAGTAGTGAGGAAATATCGAATAGTATTCCGTTCCCTATCAATCTTTAGCTAACAATTTCTTTCTCATAATCTCTCTCTCTCTCGCTCTTCTGCTCTCTCCCCCTTCATTTCTTTCACATGCTCTCGCTATCTCTCATGACCGTTTCTCCCACGGGTTTGATCTAGATACTCTCTTCTTCTCTAGCATGTGCGAACGTGAGAGAATGCGAGCACGTCATTCACTACAGTAATCTCTCTTTCTCTCTCTCTCTCTCTCTCTCTCTATTTCTTTCCCTCGCTTAATATTTCCTTGTCTCCTCTCCCTCGCGTCCCCTCTGTATCTATCTTTCCATGACAATCTGCATCTCCACCCCTCCAACGAGGGTAGTGTTAGGACAGGCTTGCATGCGGAATTAGGCACGGGATGAAGAAGTGCAGTGCAATCGGCCTGAGTCAATCAACGTTGATGCATTAATATATTGAATTAATAAAATAAATGATCGCAATAGTTGCGCTTACTATTTAAAAAATAGTTAATAATAAGTAAAACAAAATGGATGAATAAATATTTTTATTTCACTCAAAATTATTCAGATTAATGACAATTGAATGTTTTGGATTGGTATTAAGGCTTTGAATTCATAAAATGATGCATTGTGAAGGGTTGAATCCCCGATGCCGAAGTGGATGTTCTGGCCAGCACTCTTGTCACCACGGCACTCATGTATAATGGAGACTGGTGTAGCGAATTATGCATTAGTACTTGCAGCAGCCGGAGCAGAAGCAATAGACTCGCCCACTCTAGGGTGCAGACGTCGAAACTCATTCGTAACTAAGTCGACGCCTTGTGCATCTCCATGTAACTTATAAGCTTTGAGAAACCTTTTTTATTTGCCTGAAACGTTAGAATAGATACAATGTCTTGTTATTTCCCCTCTTTTACCGAATCGTATTACGCATTTATCTACAAGTTCTAATGCTCGTTTATTTGTGATATTGCCTTAGTTTTGCAACAAAAAAACTTTTCAGGAATATACATTTATTTTATTGTTAATTGTGAATGAAATCTTCAGCTACCCAAAGAAATAAAGCAGCATTGTTCAGTGTGCTGCTTGCCACGCACCAAGACTCTTCTCTTGTCCGACTCGCCCATTCTAGGGTGCCGACGTCTCTTTAATTAATCATCTCGAATACCCGTGGGCCGGAGTAATTCCATACTACGTAGTCGTCAAGTCATCAAAAATAGTCACAATTCCTGCTTCCCCCCCCCCCTCTGCTGCGCTACTTGAAGTGTCTGGTGGTAACATGTCGTTTTCTCGTGACTATTGCCGTGGTTGGTTAATTGTGCGTTAGGTGAACTCTTTGGAAAAAAAGAATTCATTTGAAAATAGCTGCGAACATTTTTCGAAAGAAAATTCTGCTCCGTTTTCCTATAAGTTCTACTGTTCGCTCTCGCTCCCCTCTTTCTCTCCCTCTCCCTCTCTCTCTCTCTCTCTCTCTTTCTCTTTCTCTCCCTCTCTCATTCTCTCTCTCTCCCTCTCTCATTCTCTCTCTCTCCCTCTCTCTCTCTGTCTCTATTTCTCTGCCCTCTTACTCCGTCAAGCTTTCTTGCTGTACTAGATGTAATGCGAATGCAACAACACGCGAATTATAAATTAAACGAGCAAACGTCCCCTTCGGGGCGAATCTATTCGCATGCCCATAAAGAGAGAGAGAGAGAGAGAGAGAGAAGGAGAGAGAGAGAGAGAGAAGGAGAGAGAAGGAGAAAGAGAGAGAATGAGAGAGAGAGAGGGAGAAGGAGTACGAGAGATAAAGCAAGGCGGAGAGAGAGAGAGAGAGCGGGAGAGGGAGAGCGGGAACATGACAGAACATCTGTTGCCGTTGGCATCGGCCACTGTCGTTTGCTTGGTTCTGCCGCCGCCGCTATGCTTTTTGTTCCTTTTCAACCCTGTCCTCGCCGGTAAACGTTTCTCTGACCACAATTGACCTTCACGCGCCCTTAGCTCATTATGTTTCTCTCTCCCTTTCCCGCTCTCTCTCCCGCTCTCTCTCCCCCTCGCTCTCTCCCTTTCTCTCTCTCTACCTCTCTCCCTCTCCATCTTTGTCCTACCCTCAACATCACTCTCATGACCGGTCGTATAATAAATCTCGTTTAGTGCTAGCCGACAATGTGCTGTAGTGCTTGGCTAACATCATGAAGAGCATTAGAGTTCCGGAGAAAAAAGGAGAAGTACTGTAACTAATTTGTTGGGAGAGTGATAGTAAAAGCGCGAGAGCAATGTAGAGAGCGTGGGCGAGAGAGAAAGAGAGAGAGAGATGGAGAGAGAGAGAAAAAGAGAGATACAGAGACGAAACGAAATTGAAGAAAAAGTAAAGAGGTGTACTACTATCATAACTCAGAGCCTTTGAATGTATATGTACATAGGATATTACTTTCTTTTTCGCCCAACTCTATCTGTGTTGAACACGAAAAAAGTAATTCATTAGCATGTGACACAAAGGTGCTTTTACTCACTTCACTGTTCTTTTCAGTTCCCAATTCCCATTGAGCGGAGCAGACGATAATGATAGGTACTCTTTTTGATTTTAGACAACAAGATGAAACAGTACAGAGAGATTTCACATATCCTGTTTTGTACGCACTATGGAACTTGCCAGCTCCTTCTTCGGACGTGCACACTTTAAGGCTCGCCTTCAGACGACAGCTCTCCCGTCAAAATGTCCCTCTTTATCCCTAACTCTATCTCTCTCTCTCTATCTCTCTCTCTCTCTCTCTCTCTTTATCTCTATATCTGACCTTCTCTCACGTTCTCGCCCTCCCTCCTTTTCCATTTCCATCCTTCTCGCCAACCCTGTCGTGTGATCGTCTCCCATATCTCTTTTTGAGAACTGTCTCTTATTCTCTCACTCTCTCTCTCACTCTCTCCTAGTCCTTTCTCATCTCTCTCTCTCTCTCTCTCAATCTCTCTCCTCTCCTCTCTCCCAGCTTGCCCCCTCTTGCACACCTCATCACTAATGTATAACTCGGTCGACAGGGCTCGAGGCAGAAGGGAAGGAAGCAAGCAGTGGCAAAGGGGAGAGGAAGGATCGATCTTCTTCCTGTCGACATCTCTTTCTCTCCTTCTCTGGGTCTATCTTTCTCTATTTCATTCTCCACCTCTTCCCTTTCCATGCTTCGACTTCTCTCTCCCTCTCTCCATTCTCCCTCCTTATCTCTTCACCTTTCACTTCTGCACCCTCTCACTCTTCCCCTCTGGATGTGGTTACTTTGCCTTCTCCTCTTAGTGGCCTCGCAGTCCAAAGGCGAAAGGTGGCGGCCCTCCCACCACCCACAAACAGCCCCTTCAGGAAGCGAGCAATGTCATCATGCCATCTCGCGTTTCGTGTCGTATCCCTGTGAAATCTCTCCAATCTCGACCAAGGGCCATCTTCCACCCCCCCCCCCCTCTCCCCCCCCCCCTCCAACCTCTCCTCATACCCAAGAGGATGAGAAGTAGGCTACGGTAGCTCTTCTTTTTGCCCTGCTTATATTCTATTCTGCTGCTGACTTTACTTTCTCTGTCTCTCGGTCTCGCTCTCGTTCTCTTTATCCCGCTCTCGCACTCTCTTTCTACTCCGCTCTCTCTCTCTCTCTCTCTCTCTCTCTTATGGACCCATCCTCCTTGACGGAGAGTAATTAGAAGAACAGCACCCATCATCCCATCAGAATCATCTCTTCTTCTTGGTCCAAGCGAATCATTCAGAAATGGACTATTTTGAAGATAAAGAGAAGCATGATTCTGCTGTTTGGTACACCACAGTCGAGGGACACCGGATATGAGACACTCTCACAAACACACATCTTTTGTGTATTCAGCTTCAATAACTAATCTTATAATTACTGTAATAGATAAATAAAAAAGACTCTGAAGACAGACTTCGTAAGTTAATTACGAATAGCAGAGGTCGCGTCGTGATCGAGAGGATCTTTTCTGTGCTCAAATTAGAAAAGAAGAAAAAAAGCACCTGTAAATGGAATGGAGCAATATGGAAAGAGACAGAGGACGAATGCGAAATTATTATTGGCACGAATGCCTCTGTCGTTTTGTGTGCTAAGCAAGAGCCTTCTGATGTCGAAAAAAGGTGGCAGGTGGAAATGGTCCTGCTTGCCAGATTCCGCTGATTTTCTGCTGTTCGGTTTATAATTATTTTTATATTGACAAGGTTCTCCATTCAATCAAGGCTGCACATTTCCCGGTTCTGTTTTCGATTCTGGCATTGTCGATGATGTTCACTCATGGGGCTGGGGGAGGCAGAAAACGACGAAAAGGCAAGGAAGACAAAAGCTCGGCCTTCTCTCGGTCATGTTGCTTCTTCTTCGTGGAAAGGAAGGGAGAAGAAGGGCTCCGGAAAGGGGAGGCAGGCTACAGACACAAAGGAAGTAGTGAAGAGGAGAGAGAGAGAGAGATGAAAGGAGGAGATACAGACAAAGGCAGAGAGAGAGAGAGAGAGAAGAATGAAAGCCGAGAAGAAGAAGATATTTCTCCTCTCTCTTTCTCTCTTGCCTTGCATACGGTAACAAGGCTGTACGCGAGAGCGCACTCGCACGCACCGGCTGTGCGAAGCGGAGGCGGATGGAGAGAGAGAGAGAGAGAGAGAGGGAGAGAGCGGGAGAGAGAGAGAGACCGAATGAGAGAAATTGAGAGATCGAAAGAGAGGGACAGAGATGGAGACGAAGAGTATAAGAAGAACAGAGAGGTAGGAGGAGGTAGGAGAGAGAGAGAGAGGATCGGAGAAAAAGAGAGAGATAGGAGAAAGAGAACAGGAGAGTTGGACGGGCGAAAAAGGACAGACCCGCGGGCAGCGCCGGCAGTGGCGGCAACAGCCCATTTCCGAGACTCTTCTGGTTCTCTCTCTGTCACTCTCCCTCTCTCATTCTCCATCTCACTATCCTCTCTCATTTTCCCTCTCTCCCTCAATCTCCCTTTCTCACCCTCCCTCTCTCATGCCTGCTCCTTCTTCGAGCTCTAACTCCTCCTCTTCTCATTAGATTCGAGAGAGTGCGCAAGAGAAAGAGAGAACGAAAGAGAGCGAGAGAAAATGAAAGAGATTGTTAGCCGACAGAGAGAGAGAGAGAGAGAGAGAGAGAGAGAGAGAGAAGACAAAAACGAGACAAGGAGGAGGAGCCCTGTCGGAGGGGAGGCTTCAGTCCCGAGTATTGAGAGTGAGAAGGAAAAGAGAAAGGGAGAGAGAGAGATAGAGAGAGAGAGAAGAAGAAAGACTAGCGGAAGCTTGTGCTGTGATAGATAGGGACATCGCGGCGGTGCTCCTCTCTCTCCTCTGAACCAAGAAGTAGTGCCCCTTACGTTCTTTAAAGGCCATTTGGTGTACGTCTTCGTGGACCCCAGCGGCGATCACTCGAGGCCCTTCTCGCCAAAGAGGCCATGCAGGCACCCCAGCGACTCTATCCATCGCTCAACTCTCTTCCACTCTCCGGCCGCTACTCGCCTACGGCCGGCTATCGCAATCGGATGCAGCCGGTAAGAGTCTGCTTATCATTAGCCTAAGCCTTAGCCTTAACCTTAGACTTATCCTTGTCCTCATCCTTATCAGCTTGCTTGGCTATCTTTAACGTCACTCGTTTCGCTCCTTGTCTTCTCCAGTTTTCCTTTTTGTTCTCCGCTTTGCGCGTCGTGCCCATCTGAGAGTATTCTGACAGTCGTTCAATCATTCATCCTCATCATTATGCATGTATGTACACATCTCGTAATGTCTCGATTTCTCCCTCTCTCTCTCTCTCTTCTCTCTCTCATTATATATATATATATATTAACGGCAGATTTTAGAACAATTTTGAACCCCACTAAACTTTACCACATAGGTTGAGTTTTGAGTTATGGGCGAGATACTCAAAATCAACCGATATCCTGTTATACTGCAAACGTTTCGCATCTTTAACATGCTATTACTTATTAATTCATGCAACCATGTGTGCAAATTCAAAGGTAGAGAGCGAGAGAGAGAGAATCACAGAGAGAGAGAGATAGAAAGTAAATAAATAGAGCGGGAGGTAGAGAGGGAGAGAGAAAGAAACAAAAATTAAAGTGAGCTTTCAACAGACACAAGCAGCTGTCGCGTCGCGTTTAAAATATTAATTTCGTAAGAAGTTGCATCGCTCCTACGCCTACTCGATAGAGTGAAGTCATCGGAGAAGACACATCGATCTTTTTGCTTCATTATTTCTATGCTTCTCTGTCTACCTCCCTTTCTCTCGCACCCTCTCTCTCTATCTCTCTCCCTCTCTCTCCACCTTTGCATCCTTCTGCGCTCTTTTTCAACAATAATTATGCTATTCTTTTCTCTTTTCAATTATTAACGCTGAGGGGAAATTCAAAAATATTACGGTAGAGTTACGTGATCTTTTAAATCCAAAATCGAGCCAACTCTTTACACACTCTTGCCTCAAATGATGGGTTAATCATACCTTTTGAAAACTGTTTTTTTTCTTCTCCTTGTAAATGCGCAATCATTAACATCCAAATCCCTTTAAAGATTTATAAATTCTTAAAATACTATCCCTATGCAATCGCCTTCTAATGAGATAGGGAAAAACTATTATTCCTTTATAGGGAGATATATGCGCATCGGCAGGATAGACTAGAAGGTGATCAGAGTACAAAAACTATATGTATGTATGTATGTATGTATATCATGCACTAACAATAAATGTTTTCGTATGAATCTGCATGCTTGAATTCAATTCTATTTCGCGCAAGGTATATATATTTTTATTTACTTCTCATATTTTTCGCTCTTCCTCACGCTTTCTGCTGCCTCTTCCTTCGAACGCCACTGCTCAATTAATAATAGACTTGGTAAGAAACTACTTCCAGCAGAATACATTCATAAGTGACCAGACGAGAGAGAGAGAGAGAGAAAAAGAGAGAGAGAGAGAGGAGAGAGGAGAGAGCAGACAACAAATTGTCCTACACAAAATAGTCTGCAACTTTTGCCTTCTCTATCTCCGTCTTTCTCTCTTATATTCTCTCTCTCTCTCTATCTCTCTCTCTCTCTAACTCCCTCTTCAGACTTCTTTGCCAAGCTGACCAAGTCGCCTGTTTTATTCATCAAACTCAGCCTCCTTTTTCTCTAACAGCACACCATCTGCCTCTCTCTCTCTCTATCCCTCTTTCTCTGTTTCTCTCTCACTCCATCGGGCCAAAAAGGGGAGTATTTTGGTTGAATCATTAACGTAATCCATAAATAAGTAATTTTGAAACTGCTCTCTGTTGCTCTACCAAGTACAGAGTGAGTGAAGAAGACACGGGAATTCTTCGCTTTGGCTATCAAGGCAAGTCTCCCTTGCTCAATTCCAGCCGCCAAATCAGCGGTCTCTGCAAATCTTTCAGATCATTCTCATGGCAGTCCTATCTAGGAAAGTCTCTCTCTTTGGTGTTCGAGAGTTTCGATCTCATAAAATGAGCCGAAGTAGAAAAACTATTTGATTGCATTCTTTTCGGTCATCGTATTTCGTTTGCTCATCGCTCTCGCTCTCCTCGCATTAATGTTAATTCTCACTCTTACACATTTACACTATCTTTAAAAAAAAAAAATTGGCCGTTTATTTATTAAAGTGCAAACGTAATACCAACATAATTAAGATTTGCTTAGCTTCCTATAAGCGTCAATTTCCTATGAGATGGTATCATTTTCGATGGAAGATGATTCTCAGCTCCTTCGTTGGCCCTCGAGGGGGGGCATTCCTCTGCTTGGGCTGCTCTCCCTTCCTGCCTTCTCCTCTCGACCAATACGCATCTCTCTTCTCTCGCCCGCTTCGACTACTGTAGTCTCGGCATTTCTGTGTGTTTGCGTATGTGTGCTGGAGGGAGAAAGAGAGAAGGGAAGAGAGAGAGAGAGAGAGAGAGAGAGAGAGAGATGCACGCAAAGGAAGCCGGCAGCCTTTGCCCCACTACTTTGCACTTTCTATCCGCCTTCCCTTTCTCCGCTCATTCTTTCTCAAAGCCAAAAAAAGAAATCGATGTCATGTGATAAATGCTGACAGCGAAGGAGTAAGAAAGTTGACTGGGTCGAATGTTTGTCCATCGCACGAGTACAGCAAGCAGATAACCATACAACAATTCTGTCCAATCTACATGGAAGTCAAATATCGGGTAAATTGAGAAACATGAAATAAAAAAGCTAATATGAGCCTTGTTCCTATCGGGCTTTTAGTTTCAGGGAAACTCGATTTTTGGCGGTTTCGATGACCCGCTTCTGCAGCAAGCGAGAGCAGCCCAGGTAATTATTTGTTTCACATATATTTATATATAAAATATAGAATTTGTATTTACGGTGCTACACCGAAGAAATTGTACGATAAAAATTGTTTGCTTAAAACATGTTCAGCTGTAAAAAAAGTATTTGAATATAAAGAAAGAAAAAGGAAACCCTGTTCTAGGCCGCTCTGGAGACAACGGATGTCAAGAACGTCAATCTCATCAACAATGTACTCCGACCATCGGACATGTTTAGGTTCCCAAAATCATTTTAATTCTTTAAGTTTGCATGGCCTGAGGGAATATGAAACTAAATGGTTACTTACACAAATCAGGCCACAGAATTTGGTCTATTGCAGAGAAAGTATAACAAATCTTCTTTGTAACATAATTGGGAGAATTTTCAATACGTATGTATGTAGATGTTTTGAAAGGCAACTTGAAAAACATGGCCTACCGCAGAGAAACGTGCAACGTTCACGTGTATGACATAGTCATTTTAGTCGTCAATCTTTCATAGCAGCCTTTATATGGCACGTGTAGACTATCGTAAATTCGTAATGATCCTCATTGCAAGTCAGCTTCTTTTTCACGCTGTCCACAACTATTATTCATGACGTCTCTCTACCCCCCCTCTTGGACGGAGACATTATTTATTAGACGCCCTTACGAGGGCGAACTGCAAAAGTCGAGGCAAGAAGGGGACCGTTATCGGGTATGAATGTATGTACATACTCATTCTGCACAATGCGTACTTTACATGGAATAGAACACAATGCACACGAGGATACTTGATAAGAAGGATGTGAATCGAAGGGAGACAGCAATCATTAGCGATTTAAAAATCTTATTGAAAAGCAATCCACCACAAGCAAGACATTAAAGCTTTTTTTAAAGAAAGGATAGCCAGGGAAATTTTTTAAATGAAAATAACGCAAATATATAATATATACTTAAAATAATATAATATTTCAGCTACAGTAACTACTTGATGGGCGGGACGTCGACCATGTCGAGTATGTCGGATCATCACAGTCTTTATCAGGTTCAAATTACGTTTCTTCTCGAAAAAAAAAGCTTGCACAGCACAGTTCAGCCGCGCCTTCAATATAAGGAAAAACGTAACGGAAGCATTGCGGGAACTTTCAGAATTCCCGCACCAGTTGAAATGTAATGTTGCCCAAAATACCGTGAACATCTTTTTTTCAAAATGAAATTGGTGTAAAAATAACAAAGCATTCGCTGCAGCTGCAGGGCATTCCGTCGTCATCGGCGAGCGGCGGAGAGTTTGACCCGTCGCTGCTCATGCAGGGAGGAGAGCAGCTACAGCCGGACTCAGTGTCTCTGCAGCAGGTAAGAGAGTTCATCTCTCCCTCCTTCCCTCCCTCTCTCTCTCCCTCTCTCTCTCTCTCTCTCTCTCTCTCTCTCTCTGCTTTCCTCTCCAGGTGATGGCGATGCAGCAGCACTACTCGTCCGGTCCGTCTGCGGCGGCGGCAGCGGCGGCGGCAGCAGCGGCGTCTCCCTTCCCGCAGTACCCGATGCCGGCGTCGTTCGCCGCGACGGTCGTGTCCACTGCAGCAGCCGTCGCCTCCGCTTCCGCGTCCACGGCCGCCGGCTCTGGCTCGGGAGGCGGCGGATCTACCACCACGCAGAGATATCCTCTGGCCCCGCCGTCAGGTCAGAGAGGAGATGGAAGGACTACGTCTGAGGAAATGTACTGGGGAACCCCTGCCCACCGAAGCACCCCACGTGTCTTTAGAGAACGAGAAAGAGAGAGAGAGAGAACGAGAAAAAGAAAGAGAGAGGGAGGTAAAGAGAGCTGTCGCTGATCAGTGAAACTGACAGCATATGCAGCTATGTAACTTCACGCCTGCACCATTCAGCTCACCTTTTTCTCTACACAGAGCTGGACACGGATCCGCGCGAGCTCGAACGATTCGCTGAGCACTTCAAGCAGCGACGAATCAAACTCGGCGTCACGCAAGCGGACGTCGGCAAGGTACGGGGCGCACTATTAAAGATACTGTTGGGCACACTATTAATGACACGCGTGCTGTGACGGCATAATTGGAAGATAAACCAGTGACGAGTAAATAAGAGGGAATTTGATATGCAATAAAAAATTGCTCTTACAATTAACAATATGAACTATTCAGAATGCTTGCAAATGGCTTTTGCTTGAAATAGATTATAAAAAAAGAGAGAGATTTTGAAAGTTGGAGTGATGGGAATACTCTTACTCCTAGGCCCTCGCCCACCTGAAGATGCCCGGCGTCGGCAGCCTCTCCCAGTCCACGATCTGCAGATTCGAGAGTCTCACCCTCTCACACAACAACATGGTGGCACTCAAGCCCATTCTGCACTCGTGGCTAGACAAGGTAGGAGGAGAATATGAAGAGAGAGAGAGAGAGAGAGAGAGAGAGAGAGTAAGAGAGAACGAATGGAAATGACCCATGCTTGCAGGCCGAGGAGGCAATCAAGCAGAAGGACGTCATCGGCTCAGACACGTCGGGGATCCTGCCGAACACGGACAAGAAGAGGAAGAGGACAAGCATCGCGGCGCCTGAGAAGCGACTTCTCGAGGATTACTTCCGGTTGGGGGGAGATCGGTAGAAGGGCTACTTTACAGAAGGACTGCTTACAAAGGAGAGGAAGAGCAGTGCAAAGTGACGCAGTGAATGTTCAGGCAGCAGCCGCGCCCTTCCGGCGAGAGAATCGCGGCCATCGCAGACAAACTCGACCTCAAGAAGAACGTCGTGCGCGTATGGTTCTGCAACCAGCGACAGAAGCAGAAGAGGCGAGTGATGAGGAACTAGACTTCCTCTTTATTCTAATTGAGCCTCTTCCATGGAAGGGGCTCAATTAGCATCTAAGTGAATCAATATTGTCGATTTCTTCCTTTCCGTAGACAATTGGCGATGCCGTTCACTTTATGCTACGCTGGGCATAAAGTGAAAGTACATACTACATACATACATATTACTACCTTTCATGACAGATAGAGAAACGTCAACGTTGCCTGCCAGAATCATCGTCATGAATAATATTTACCTTAATAATGTCTTAAAATATTTAAAAATATGTATACTGTATATATACATACATTTTATTTTTTTTTCCTCTAAGGAGTTGCAGGAATATTCGTGAAATTTTTTTACTTGTTGAATTGAAGAATTAAGATACTAATGCAGGTCATAATCGAAAAAATAAGAAAATAATTCGAACGAGTTCAATAATCTATCTTCATGATAAAGCGCTTGCAGGACGCTGAAGTTCTTCGCGGGCCCGGGCGGGCTGAGCTTCTCTTCGTCGTCCGTGAACTCGTCGCCGCTCGCGCCCTCGGCGGCGGCCGCAGCCGCAGCTGCCGCAGCCGCGGCGTGGCCACTGCGGGGGCCGGCCAGTGGTGGAGGAGGACAACAACAGCAGCAGCAGCTGCTGTGCAAGCCGATGGCCAATTAATCACATTTATGTATGGCAGCACTCGTCTGATAATTACTTCTAAATCGTTTCCTGCACTATTCTGCAACTGCTTGCAATGATCAAAGCAGCATCATTCCCATATGTACATGCCTATCACTTATTGACGCAAGTTAAACCAAAAACTTTAAGCTAAATGACCAAATCAATTTTGTTTTCACAATATTATCGGCAACTCTAGAATCCAGATAAAATGCTTGAGATCATTGAATTTATTCTTCATTTCTCTCATTACTAAATTTTACTTCATTTTTTTGCAATTTTTTAAAGACGGTTTTCCAGCACGATCTCGCGATTCTTCTATTCAATTCCTTATAATTATTCCTCGTTTGTAGCTGACAAAATTGTGCACATGAATAACGGGTTCAATTTCTGGCACTTCATTCCATTATTCGAAATGATTCTTTACTGATAAAACTTGTGTTGATTCTCTCAATTTTCTTACGATATTTATTTATATATGTACGTTTTACTGTCTTAGATTTTTTAAAGAAAATTTTACCTTTTTCGTTCTCGTTGAAGAAGTGAGACAGTTACAAATCTTCCGAAGCAAATATTTATCTTAAAGTAACTTTTGACTTCGACTACCTTTAGAGCTTATAATTAGAGCATTTTAATGCATAACAGGGTAGCATCGACTGTTAATTGTCGTCAACTACTCCTTCCTTAGCCAATTTTTGCGATAAAGAGAGACTTATGAAATCGCTTGTGATTTATGGAAAACATGAGCTTTTTGCCAAATTGCTTTATTGTGGGTGGTATCTTCTGTTATCCAGAAAAACTTTCCAGTGCAATCGAAACTGTTTTTCCAACATATGAAAAGCTCGGTGAGCATTTTTACGCCAAAAGACTAAGTTGCCTTGTAATCTCGCCGGTTTTGCACTCTGCCGAATCTATTGAAGAAATCACTTTTCTCATGAACTGCATATTTCAGTACTAATGGAATTATTATAAGACTCTTGTCTTCCCTGCTTTCCCGAGAATCAGAAGGGATTGCATGCTATTCTGCTGATATACATATCATAACAGCACCACATATCCAAGTGCGTAACACGTAAATAAATACTAAATAAATCAATCTTTTCTCCGCATAACTGCGCGATTAAAATGCCGTCTATATTTGGCTGGAATAAAAGAAATGAAATCACAAGTAGTCCCAAGAATTTTTTTATTTCGTTCGAGACTTCTTAGTACTACTTGTGATTACTCTGCTTTAATTCCACCCCGGGCCTGAAGCTACATTGACAGTATTTTTATTGGACTTGGTATTTTGTGCAAATGTATGCTATATGCAAATCTGCCAAACACTATTCTCAACAACAAATTGGTCTTGTCTATATTTCAACGTAACCCATACCCGAGAGTCCTAGAGATCTAATCTTTTGTTTTACTCACTTTAGATCGGCGTCCCATGAACGTCGAGCCATTGAACGCAACTTAGGTAGAATGAGCGCAAAGTTAGAAAACCTTAATGGATGTCATTTTAGTATACCCGGGAAACTTAGTACAAAGAGCCAAGGCCGAAACCCAAATATCATCAGCTGCTCGCTTAGCTCCAATTAAATCTGTAGAATGTAATCTTGCTATTGTGAAGGTACACTTCTTTGCCGAAAGTGCATGAGCTGCGAACAAGATTTAGTTTTTTTTCATTGAAGTATGCGTGCAATTCTTATTTTAGAACAGGTATAAGTTCAAACTGTCGATCTTCTTAGGAGAGTTCGAAAACTTTAATGTCAATCTTGTTGTTTATATTTAAAAAAAACTATGAATTGCAATAGATCCGTAAGCGCTTCTGTTCGTGCTTCAAATTCAACTGAGGGCGAGGCATCTTTATTGGTATCAAAACGTGAAAAGATAGCAGACGATCCGTCATAGCAAATTGTATTCGGTTATTCGGAGTCGAGTTTACTGAAAAGAGACGCAAATCGGTATGCATTTGTATTCTATAATACTTTGTTAGTATTTCAATTTGCTTCGGCACTTAAGAAAAGCTTCAAATGATCTTCTAGTACCAAAACCTTTTTTTATAGAGAGTGAGAAACAGCTTGAAAGTGGTAAAGTGAAAGCAGAAAGGGAATAAAGTAGAGTAAGAGAATAGAAAGACAGGAATAGAGAGAGAGAGATCGATACAGAGAGATCGATAGAGAGAGAGAGAGAAAGAGAGAGTGAAAGAAAGAACCAACTCCCGCTCGGTGCGTGAACTTGACGTCGGCCGTTGCGAATTGATTCCAAATCTTGAGGAAGACGCGCTCGCCGTCGGAGAGATACGACTTGGCCGCCTGCTCCTTCTGGCAGAATCTGTGCAAGGAGAACTGGCTATGTCATCCTTTTCAAGTAAGCAAAAATTATTCGAATTAAAACAAAGTAAAAGTAGAAAGAGACACTTTGGAGTTTCACAATGGTTTATTTCAAAACAATTTACCCCAAAAACCCCGTTCATTACAATGCTCTTTTCTGGACACTGTACTCATGAGAAAAGAAATTGCGTGAGCTGGTAGGAGTATGCACTCAGCCACTTGCACGTGGTTGAATGATTGAAAGTAAGCCTTGGCGACTGACTTGAAGCCGGCCATACGCGTGTCCTTCTTGGTGAAGATCTCGACGCCGCCGAAGAGGCAGTCCTCGGTGGGGTAGGGAATGCGCAGGGAGGGGAGGTCGAAGGTCACTTCCACCCGCTTGCCCGCTGGCGCCTCAATTCATTTCTCTCTCTCTCTTCTTTGCTTCTACTGGAAATGCTTTTTGAAATAAGAGTAATAGGGATTAGGAGTTCCTTCGACGTCTCGAAAATATTGCCTATGACATTTATTTTCACACGCGTTGACTCAAAAGGCTCAAAGTTAGCCCCAGAGCACATTCAGTTCATCAAAGGATGTTAGTCAATAAATCATTGTCCCCCAACCTCAATCAAGAAGTACTCGTAGCTGGCCTTCTCTGCCATGTCCCACTTGTCGACGCCAACAGTGGTCGACTGCTGCTGCGGAGAGGACTGCGACTTGATCACTTTGTACTTGGAATCCTGCCGAGGAAGAGAGAATTGGCTGCTTGCCAACACAACAAAAGTGTTAGTGTTTTAAAAGAGAACGGAAAGAGGGAGACAGAGAGAGAGAGAGAGAGAAAAGATGACAGACAGTCTGCGAGCAGTCAGTTCCGGAGTACCCGGTCGGGCACTTGCACGCGCGGCAGTTGTTGACGTCCTGGACGCCTCCGTTCTGGCACGACACTGAGACTCCCTTGCACATGGGAGAAATACAGAAGCAGAAAGAATGTGAGGGAAAGAAACAGAGAGAGAATGTAAGCGAGAGAGTTAGAGTGAATGAAAGAGTGAGAGAGATAGAGAGAGATAGAGAGAGGGAGAAATAACAGAGAGAGAGAGAGAGAGAGAGATCGAACTGACCGAAGCAGCCGTAGTACTTGTTGACGAGGAGAATGTCGTAGAAGGTGAGCAGGACGCCGGCCATGGAGTACTGGTATGCCTTGTCGACGGCCACGAGTGTGGGCACTGCGCGGTCCTTGGCGAAGCTGCAGGGGAGAATGGCGAGTTTTGAGCACAGTTCTTTATTTCATTTGTCGTATTCCTGATATAGCGCGTCAGCATCGAGATTCTTAACATCCTATCGAGATTCTTTCATGTTTCTAAAATATTTCCTTTGCAACATTGGTCTAACTTTATCATCTTCTTGTCGTTTATGAATCTATCTCTCCCTATCTTTCTCTCTCTCTCTCTCTCTCTCTCTCCCTCTCTCTCTCCTCATCCACTCACGAGAACGGGTGGTAGTGCATGTTGCTTCCGTATTCGTATGGCACTCCGAAGTTGTCGAGCTCGCCCTGCGGTCCCTTATCAAAGTTGTTCACAACGCCGTTCTAAATTGTTTATATATATGTATATTCTTAAAGTTATTTTATATGTATTATTTTGCTTAATTCTTATAAATTTAATTGATCAATATAGTAAGCGCGAAATGAATATTTATTTTAAAAATACATATACAATGAGAATATAAATAAATAAAATAAAAACGCATAAAATAATGAAAATGGTAATAAAACCTCGATGTTGTCGCTGTTGACGATGACGTATCGATCGCGGTCCTCGCGAGATTGGGTGTGATTGGGTCTGGTAGAGGCCGAGAGTGTGGCCGAGCTCGTGCGTCACAATGCCGACCTGAGACAAGAGGAGTGCTAATACTTATGGCGATTTCTCTTAAGTAATCTATTAAAAGTGACGTCATCGGGATGAGTTTATATAAAAACGCTTCAGAAATATTTACATTTTAGACGCTCTCAACCGTGTGTGTTGGTTTAACGCTTGGTACTTTAGCCGAATCGCATTGCTTTTTAAAGTGTGACTGCAGTAGTTTGAGCGTGTCCCCAACCGTCTCGCAGCCGCCTCCGATGGACACGGGCTGCTCGTTGCCCTGCTTGCCGACCAGCGAGTAGCAGCCCGCCCGTTGATGAACTTGATGCGGGCCGAGCCGGCCGCGCCCTCCTTTAAAAGAGCCGAAATCCAATCTTGAATTCGTGCCTTTCTGACTGACACAAGATTGAGAGAGACGCTATGGAAATGGCCAGGAAAAATCAAATAAATTATGGTGGAGTTTCGAGCTCCAGAAATATTTACAGAGAAATGTCTGATGACTGCTTAGCTGTTTTTTTAAGCCTAGACAGATAGAAAACATTCAGTTTTAATCCCTAGTAATTTATACTTTTGTTGAAATAGAATCATCTAAATTATAAGCAAATAAAGGTTATATATTTGAAGAAACGAATAAAAAAATTTTGCCTTGAAACGGATGCACGTGTTGTCCTGCCAGAACTTGAGCGCTTCGCGGATGGATGGAATGCTTTCGGCGGCTGCAATCTTTGTCAATTCTCTCTTTCTCTCTCTCTCTCTCTGCCTCTCTCTCTCATTCTTTCAATCTCTTTCGTTCTTTCTCTCTCTCTCCATATCGAAAAAGGCTAACGGTATTTCTCATGGAAGGAGAAGGGGATCGGCTGGTTGGCGCCCCAGATGGTGCTCGGGAAGCGCTGCGGCTTCCAGGCTTGGCGGCGGGCGCGAGTGGACGCGTTGCGGGGGTCGATCACGTCGAGGGCGTCCAGCTGCTCCCTTTGATTGTGGGGAGAAATAAAAACAGAAAGAGCGAGAGAGATATAGAGATCGAGGGAGAGAAAGAGGGAGCGAATGAGAGAAAGAGAGACAGAGAGAGGGAAAGGGAGATAGAAAGAGAGAGAGAGAGAGAGAGAGAGAGAGAGAGAGAGGGAAAGGGAGATAGAAAGAGAGAAAGAGAGAGAGAAAGAGAGAGAAAGAGAGAGAGAGAAAGAGAGATCCGCACTGTGAGAGGATGATGTCTCCCTCGTAGAAGTCTCCGATCAGTCGGCTGCGGTCGTTTGTCTCCTCGAGATCATCTCCAGTGAGGGGAGCGACATACCCGTGTTGCGCGATCTCCTTTAAAAACCTATTATTTTTATTATTTCAAGCAATTTCTCTGTTACTGATCACGATTTATGTCGAAGGATTTTGACATCACATTCTGATTTCTCTCTCGCTGTCTCTCCTCTCTCCTTTCCTCTCTATCTATCTCTCTCTCTGTTTCTCTTTCTTCTTCTCTTTCTTTCTCTCTATCTTTCTCTCTATCTCCTCTCGCCTCGAGTCTATCTGCCAGCATCGCCTTCCTCTCCAAGTCCTCGCTGCCGGCTAGCTTGGCCCTCATCTTCTTGTCCAGGTCGGCCATCTTGGCGTGGAATGCCGGCAGCGAGACATGCTGAGCAATCTCGGCCAGGAAAAGATTCAACAATTTAAATATTGACATACTTATAAATAGATTAAAATGTAATTGAATGCATGGAATCATGGTAGATAATAATAGAATATTATCTGTAAAAGGTTTCTTATATATCTTTAGATATGTAGTATGTAGTTTAAATGAATGAAAATAAAAGATGATAATCCTTTTACTTCCTGCGCCGTGATGTCCTCCTCGGAAGAGGAGACTCCGGCGGCCACGGCGGTGGCCAGCGCTGCCAACACGAAGAGTTTGGACAGCATTCTGAATTGGCCGTGATTAAGGTTAAGTTTAAATTAATTTTGCAAATTTTTTATTTAAATATGATAATAATAGCTTAATATTTTGGGATATGTGAACGAAAATGAGCGCATTAAACATTCTTATATAAAATTGTTAACTCTTATTTAAAAATGAAAAATAAATTCAACTAAAGTGCCTAACCCTGCTTGTATTGACGACCCGATAAGGTTCGTTGAATCTGATGTATCTCTGACTTGCTACCCGTGCCCATTTATAGTGGCGCTTCTTGTTTGTAAATCTGTCTGGTGACATTCTCCTACCCCTTCCCCCCCCCTTCTCTTACGCTTTCTCTCTCTCTCTCCTCTCTGCGTCTTTCTCTCTTCTCCTTGATTAGTCCGTCTCGTATCCAGACATATCCACTTCAAACTGAGAGAACAGGGCTATTAGGCCTGTCCAAATATTGTTTGGCATTTGCTAAAACGACAGATTCATACGTAGATGACAGAGACAGCTTTTACGAAGAATGTGTAAAGAGATGAAGCTCGGGCACTCCAGATTTCGGAGAGGTAAACAAAGATTCAAGCGACCCTTTGATGTTTCTGCCACAAATTAACTGTTTTGCTATTTTGCTCTTGGTTTTTTTTAATTGGAAAAATGAAAACGCAGCGCCCCCATTCATCATTGCATTTTCTTTCTGTGATACCCCAAAATTGTGCGATTCAATACCGTTTATCAATAACAGATAGTTTGATTGCTCTACTTCATCGCCATCACTGGACGTGTAAGGCATACAGATTGGTTCATAGATTTACGCATGTCCATAATTGTCTTCCAAAACTGTATTGTGCGGAACACTTTTCTTTCTAAAGTCCAAGACATGTACAAATTATAAAGTTGAGAGAACGAATGCGGGAAAGAGAGATGAGGTGTGGAGGAGGAGAGTATGAGTTAGGGAGACGCGACTACAAGAATTCAAATAGATTACGATCGAGCTCCACGGAAGACTTTTCGTGTTCCACGGAAGACTGTGGCAGGCCTTGTCGTTGCCGTGATGGACGCGTCTTCGTCATGGAGGGATGATGTCGAGGAGGGGCAGAAGAAGACGACCTGATAGGGGAAGGATCGATTCTATCGATACTAGCAAATATTAATGACGCATCTTATCAATTTTTTTAAAATTTACTCGAAGTAATTTTTTGTTGTTGAAAATGTAGCTATTCTTGCTCTCAGTTATGCTTCAAATTGAAGTACGGTTAATCGAGATAAAATTTAATAATAAGAAGAAATAAATCTGACTCTTTCATCCAACGAAATCGCAAATAAAAAAGGTATATGACTTGCCTGACGGTGGTTTACCGGTGGGGAAAAGTGGTAATTACCACCTTTTAAAAATTCACACGATTCGGACTCCTCGATGTCGTTGTGATAAAATAAAGTAATTAGATTAAATGCGTAAGAGTTTTGTGGCGGCGATAAGGTAATAATAATCATCGTCTCACTTCTTTAATTTTAATTAAACAAAAGCCCTCCCATAATTATAGTAATAAAAACTATGACAAGTAAACGTTTTTTTTTCTTTCACCATTTTTCTTGACATTTTTTCCTTGATCATTAATCTTCTCGTGCACGTAGTAATAGTATGTAAACCATGATTCTGTCGGGAAGACGAAATTAATACTATGGTATTCAATAAAGTAAGATCTCTCTACTATACTCTCTCTCTCTCGTTCTCTTTCCCTTTTTCTCTCTCCATTCTCTCTCCTCGCGTTCTCTCTGTCTCCCTCTCTTTCACCCTGTCTCTCTCTCTCTCTCTCTCTCTCTCTCTCTCTTTCTATCTCTTTCTATCTCTCTCTTGCATTTCCAGACTGCTGTCCACCCATTCGCCTCGCGCTCCATACCCATCGTCGGCGACTTCTTCGCTAACCGTGAATTCGGAACTGGAGCCGTCAAAAGACCCACGATCATATCGTTAGGTCCCGCCAGGAAAAAGAGATTACGGTGTCACAAGATGCTAAGAGACTAATTGAAGAATTGTTATACTTAGAAAGAAACAATAAATTTGAAAATGGTTCTTGCAATATCCTTAAAACATTCTGGTTTGGATCTGAGTTTGAAATGAACTGTGCATTATTAACTTGATTTTAATTTAATATTTAATCATTTAAATTATTTAAGAATTTATGTAATAAAATAAAAGAATAAAAAACAATTCCAGCTTGGTCAAGGCCTAGAATTTTGTCGTCAACTGAATTACGGACGATGGCCAACGCATCTCAACACAACCAAGAGCGACTCCTTCTTTACACTTCCTTCTTACCAATATGTTCTCTTTCTCTCTCAAGCATCGATCTGATTGGTGTTAACTCTCCATAATTCATATCGCGCATTCCATTTGTGGATAGACAACAACAATTTAAATAACAAAACTTTATACACAAACTGGACTGGAAATGGGAGAGGGTCTGATGGGCCTTAGACCCTGGAGAACATTTCGGCCGGGAGGTCGAGGAGGGTCTAGGAGGGACCCGATAGGGCGCAGAGGGGTCTAGGAGCGACGGACGGAGAGGCCCTTGCGCGCCGTCGTGCGGCACAGCTTTGCCTTCTGCTCCTCCATGTAGGATGTCGGGAAACTACAAATGTGATTTTTGTGTTTTTTTTTTTGTCATTTCTATTAATTATATTTTTATATATTATTTTGTATATACATATTATTTATATAATGTACGATTTTGGGGCACAAAGCTTTTGCTTTTAGGTCTTCTAGAATAAAATATCGTTTTTTTCTTTTTATTTTAAATTTTCACTTTAAATTTTTTTCTTTGCCGAAAAAGAGCCAAAAACCCTTACGGTGCGAGCAGAAGGCGCATTGTCAAAGTGAAGCGCGTACGTGGACGTCTCCGTCTCAGCGGAAAAGCTCGAGACGACTTGGCCGTGATCGATCTGATAGAAATCAATAATAAGTTACTTTGGCCAATCAATATTTTATTCCATCATAATCATCATGCTTGTATTTCATTTTCATATCTTCAAACTAGATTTATTTTTCTTCGAAATTTTTCCACCTCTCCAGTGTCCCGCTTGACCGCAACGTAGAGATCGATGGTCGCCTGAAGGCGCTTCGGCACGCGGTAGTAGAGGAGAAAGTGGCCAGGACTGTAAATTAGTTATTGTTTTCGTGTTTATAGAAATCAAATAAGAGTTAACTAATTAGGAATAAATTTAATTGATTAAATTTAAGAGATAAAAGAAATCCTGAGACCGCTGAAGGCGCGCCTCGACCGTCTCGGCCGACAGCGGAGCGCCCGCGAAGACGGTGAAGAGATTCTCGTCATTGACTGAGGCGCTCGTCATGGCCGACTGAAATTGTATACAAAACGTTGCTGTATTCTTTTTTATTATAATCTTTTTCTTCTTACCTTTTTTCAAATTAAATCCCCTGCAAGGTATTCGGGCATACTATTACTGTAACTAGCATTGTAACTCGTGGTAAGTACTTGCTAAGCTTACAGTACTAGGTAGGATTACGGTACTCGCCTCGAGTCCCGTGCCGCTCTTACTGCATCCTGTCTTGCGGCTCACCGCATCGCTCTCAACTGTCTGAAATTTCTTTTTTTGACATGTTCATCTACTACAAGCCGGAGCCCTAAATTCTACTGTAACCCAGAGTGGTTACGGTGCTCAATTCTCCAGTATCTCGGAATGAGTACAGTATACTCGCCTGCTGGCCAGCTCCTCCCTTCTGGACGCAAGTCTTGCCGCGAATCGCCTCATTTTCGAAGTGCTACAATAATTTACATTATTTTTTCATCCAACTATTTTCTTCTACTGGTCCTTTCTCGTTGTTATGATCTCTTTCTTATTGTTTATCGTATCTTGAAAATCATCTGAAATCTTCCGACTCCCACCTCAGATTCGTCCGATCCGCCGCTGTACGCGGTGATGCCACTCTTCGTGCTCGGATGAGAGCAGCGAGAGAGAAGACCGCTACGCGGCTCACTCTGACTACGACTCGGCACGCTCTGACCGCGACGCGTCTCGTCACGAACGCGACGCGTCTCATCACGCGACTTCGGGCTCTTTCGAAGCGACTGCGAGAAGATCGACGAACCGACAGATGTCGCGCTGGAAGAGAATGGGAGGGAGAGATAGAGATGAGTCACGGAGAGAGAGAGGCGGTTGAGAGAAGAGTTAAAGGCTAGAGGCAATTGTAATTCCCTTCGAACGACTCGTACTCGGCGCTGTTGCTACGTCTGTTCGGCCACACAACGCGATGGCCACGGTTAACCTTAAGAATTAATTAATTTGCATTTAATTAATTAGCTATAATTAAATAATTCCTTAGCATTTAACCTTAAAATTCTTCTTAATTAAGCTAACTGTAAGTTCTACAATATGAAACGACCTACCAGCTGTCCACGCGAATTCTCCTCGACCGAATAAGACGGCGGCGTTGCTGACTTGTAAATGAAGTAATCGCTCGACTAAAAAAACCTGTATATATCAAGTAGCTAACGATTCCCATTTTACACCTTATTTTTTCATTCCCCAATTCTTTGAACAACGAAAGAATGCTATTTTAAACTTCAACTTCACTTCGTGCTAGGATGAGAGCAGGAAGAGAGACGACCGCTACGCGGCTCACTCTGACTGCGACCCGACACGCTCTGACCGCGACGCGTCTCGTCACGACCGCGACGCGTCACGCTCTGACCGCGACGCGACTTCGGGCTCTTTCTAAGCGACGGCGAGAAGATCGATGAACCGACAAATGTCGCACTGGAAGAGAGATAGAGCAACAGAAAGAGAGAGAGAGAGAGAGAGAGAGAGAGAGAGAGAGAATGGTAGGGAGCGAGAGGTAGACAGAGAAAGACAGACAGATAGAGAGAGAGAGATGGGCGAGAGAACAGTTGAAGGCGAGGGGGACCTGTAAGTCCCTTCGAACGACTCGTACTCGGAGCTGTTGCTTCGTCGGTTCGGCCACACAACGCGATAGCCACGGTTAACCTTAATATTTAATTAATTCGTATGAAATCAATTAATTAGTATTAATTAATTCCTCAGCGTTTAACCTTAAACTTCTTCCTAACTACGCTAATTGGAAGTTCCTTATAAACGACATACCAGCTGTCCACACGAATTCTCCTCGACCGAATAAGACGGCGGCGTCGCTGACCTGTAATTACTGGAATTGTTCGATTAAAAAAATCCCGAAAATAGCACGTAGCCAAACGATTATCACGTTTCCCGTTATTGTTTGCATTCCCCAATCACGAGTCTTTGAGCGGCGAAAGAAAGCTCATTTCTTTTTTATTTTAAATTCACTTTCAAGCATCCTGCTAGCGGTGGGTGGTTGCTCTTCATTTAATCTGGGAAATAGGCCGTTAACCAATACACCTCGCTCATTTCCACTCATTTTTCTGGTCTTCGCTTTGGACCTTCGACAACAACTTTCTGGTGAGAAAAGAGTGTAAAATCTTGGATCGCAAGCCATCACGCTAGAAATGTGAGAATATTTCCAAATTTATTTGGAGCGCTAAAGAAAAGTCCACTCGGGCTTCCTTTCAACGAATAAGAAGTCTCCATAGGTTAAAATAATAAATATTCCCCTACTAACAAATCGCTGCGGCTCTTCGACACTGAAGACGACGATGACTTCTCAGAGCTGAGCTTCTCCTTGAGATACGGACCACCCATTCCCGTCTCGTGGATCTTCGCAGAATGAGAAATGAGAAGAGAGTCGACCGAACGGAGGAGGAGTGAGAAGTGACAAGTGAGAAATCAACGGAGGCCCGCTGCTTTTATACGATTTCTTCCGTACTTTTAATGTTGCCCTTCCTTGCACTCAAATCGTCGCATAATTAATTTTTTTTCAGAACTTGAATAGCACTTTTAGTGCTAAATTTCATTTGCATTGTTCAAATGCGCTAAATACGAGTTTGAATATACAGCTTTATTATAGACTTTTAACTCGCATTTTAAAATAATAATTTCAACAAAACGGGTTTCAAACAAAATCTTCGAGTCAAAAATAAGAAAGCAAAATACCAACAACAAAAAACTGTCCCATGACAAGCTGATTAGAGCCACAGAAGCAGTCGTTGATATTATCTTAATTCAGTATTCAAAATACTTAGAAATATTCCCATGACGAAAAAAATTGTGATTCCTGCAGAAGTCTAGTTGAATGATCGAAAGAGAGAGCATGAGAGACAGTGAAATGACAATAAGGAGTGTTATGCTTATCATGTAGATATTATTGAAAAAAGATATATGAGAACTGTTATGGTGCAAGTAAATAAAGGTAACGTAGTTGTAATCTTAAGTTTTCGCAACAAGGAACTGTTACAAGATTTTCTCTTTCTCACCAAGTGGCTTCTCACACAAGCGCTAGATATCATATGGCGAGACACTCTCGCTGTCAATCTCTCATCTGTATCTCTCACGGGTCCTCAAGGACTCTTTTCTATCTCTCGGCTCACATTCTCCCAGCACCCAAAAATGTTAGGCCCGTTGACATCTCTGTTTCAGATAACCAACATTTGAAAACATATTTTTGCTAAATCGGAGAGCAAAAGCAGATCAGCATGGCATTTTAATATACTTTTTTTATAATAAGAATTTTTAAGAACATAAAGGAAAACGTAATTTGTTTTTTTTCCGCCAAAGTACATATTCTTAAAGAAAAGAACAACAATATCTAATTTATATAAATTAAAATAATTATTTCAACAACTCTTGTCAATATTACTCCATTTCAGCTGCATGGATTCTGTTCATATCGTTCTGTGGGGGCTAATTCGTTAAGAGAGCCTCTCTGTAAGGGCCAAGGTGGCCCTGCCCCGGGGGAAAGTGTCGGAATTTGCTAACCAAACTTTTATGTGGGGAACCCATGCGTACTATAAAGAAAATCAGGGGATCAAATTTGTTATAAAATTTTTTTCTTTGATAGTGCATGCAAAAGTATGGAAAAAGCTTAAGTCCCCATAACTTTCTTCAAACTTGATATTTTTCAAATTTCTTTTTTTCAGTGCATGTGTAATTGGAACGGACACAAAAAACGTATATGACAATTATTTGAAAACTTTCATTTTTAACCAGTTTTATGCATTTTTATTTTTCAAATATCGGTTTTTTGGGCACTTCATCTGTTTTACAGCTCGGGCGGGCACAAACGAACAGCTGAGCAGAAAGAGGAGAAAAAATGACACAAGATAAGTATTTATGAAGGAAATCGAAGGATATACATTTTCTCAAATTTTGACTTAAACCTGGTGCACCGGCATTTTCGCTAAGAGACAAAAATTTGTATAATTTTTTGTTGACACATGTTTTTGAGACAATCTATATGTCATCTTATTGCCCATTCAATTCTCTACAAAAACAGTCTTTATAACGAATCTACATTTTACTCTAGAAATCAGAAAATACAATTTCGTGTTTTTCGATCAAAAATTAAATGGATAATAACTATTGAGACAGTATGTACGGGCCATATAGATAACTGGCGGCAACAATGGTGTATATTATTACATAGGTTGAAGAATTCTGTACAACATGTCCTCGTTTCATGCGATTTGAAGGATATACATTTCCTTTTTTCGAACAATATAGAAAAATTTCTAGTGCCATATCAACGACCCATGAAGTCGAAAATTCGAGGGTGCATTTTTTGCAACACAAAATAATGTTATGTGGTGATTTTTGATAAGGAAAACGAATAAGATGCCTATTCATTTCCTAGGCTACCCTTTAATACTTCGGTCGCATTCTTAAGTCTGAGTAAACACTCAAACAACATTACTTCTAAATGAAACTACTTCTCACTAACTAGCCTCAAGTGATTCTAGGGATATGTTCTCTTACACTAGCCTGACCACCTTAAAAAGCGGCAGCGTAATATTTCAGAGACTGATCTCGAGCGTTAGACATTCCGAAGCCGGCATGTGCGTGCACATTATCAAATTACGTTCGAGTTAAAAGCTCTCAAAAATTCATTGTCAAATTGGTGTCCTACCTCCGTACGCCAATAGAGGTGCATAGGTCAGCCGCATGAATCTGAGTCTTCTGGATTATAGTGTTCTGGCACGTTCAGCGAATTACATATGATTACATATAAGAAGTAACGGTATTCCAACTGCTGTCCAAAATTTCGAATATCCTGGTAGCACACCGCCTTGTCTTCAAATAACTCCTCGGGCAGAATTTGGTCGCCTGGTGCAGTGGGCGCAAAGATTCCTTGACTCAAAATTTTTGAAAAGAAAAAAAATTTTGAGACAAGAAAGGATAACGCTGAAGATTTCATCTCTGTTCTTCACACACATACATGGTCTTACAGTTCTTTTTATTTTATGCATGAAAGCTAATTTTTCAAGTTGTAAATCTATCCCGTGAATATCTTTTCAAACTTGTCAGCAAGTACAAAATCAATTCAATTTGTATTCTTGTTCAAATCAAGGATCTCGCGAGCGAATTCTGAGTAATACATCTTTGTAATAAGGGTATTAAAACAGTATTAAAGGGTAGCCTAGGAAATGAATAGGCATCTTATTCGTTTTCCTTATCAAAAATCACCACATAACATTATTTTGTGTTGCAAAAAATGCACCCTCGAATTTTCGACTTCATGGGTCGTTGATATGGCACTAGAAATTTTTCTATATTGTTCGAAAAAAGGAAATGTATATCCTTCAAATCGCATGAAACGAGGACATGTTGTACAGAATTCTTCAACCTATGTAATAATATACACCATTGTTGCCGCCAGTTATCTATATGGCCCGTACATACTGTCTCAATAGTTATTATCCATTTAATTTTTGATCGAAAAACACGAAATTGTATTTTCTGATTTCTAGAGTAAAATGTAGATTCGTTATAAAGACTGTTCTTGTAGAGAATTGAATGGGCAATAAGATGACATATAGATTGTCTCAAAAACATGTGTCAACAAAAAATTATACAAATTTTTGTCTCTTAGCGAAAATGCCGGTGCACCAGGTTTAAGTCAAAATTTGAGAAAATGTATATCCTTCGATTTCCTTCATAAATACTTATCTTGTGTCATTTTTTCTCCTCTTTTTGCTCAGCTGTTCGTTTGCGCCCGCCCGAGCCGTAAAATAGATGAAGTGCTAAAAAAAAACCGATTTTTGAAAAATAAAAATGCATAAAAGTGGTTAAAAATGAAAGTTTTCAAATAATTGTCATATACGTTTTTTGTGTCCGTTCCAATTACACATGCACTGAAAAGAAGAAATTTGAAAAATATTAAGTTTGAAGAAAGTTATGGGGACTTAAGCTTTTTCCATACTTTTGCATGCACTATCAAAGAAAAAAATTTTATAACAAATTTGATCCCCTGATTTTCTTTATAGTACGCATGGGTTCCCCACATAAAAGTTTGGTTAGCAAATTCCGACACTTTCCCCCGGGGCAAGCACCCATGGAGCGCTCCTTGATCCTCACAGAGAGGCTCTCTTAATGATTGGTTATTTGCGCAAGGTTTAGGACCGTTATTCTCTATTATGACTTCGTTTAGGCCTTTGATGTTATTGCTCTGCATCAGCAAACACTGACCACAAACAAGTTCTTGCTTCATTGCTAGAGAGAGAGAGATGGTTTCGTGCAACTGATGACGATGTCGCATCGATTTAGGGTAGGCGATTGATGAAAAAGGAAGAAAAAGAGAAAGAGAAAGAGAGATACACTGACAAGTAGTTCTGCGTTTTCAACAGATTCTTTTCCTTTTTTTGGAAAGTGAAAAGTGAAACCGACTCCTTCTCGAAAAGACCCTTTCTTACTACTACGAAAAGTAGAAGGGCGACGAATATTTGGCGTGCGCACGGTAAGAAGACTACTTTGTAATATGGTTACAAAGGAAATAACGAATTATCTTTTACATGATTTATGGAATTTATAGCAAGCAACAGAATTAAGTGAAAAATAAAGTGTCAAAATTTAAGATATGCATTGTCTCATTGATTTTCCCTTTCTCTCTCATTCTTTCTCTCTCTCTATCCCGAACAGAATCCGCACGTCCTCGGGCACCGTCTCTTCATGAGCGAGAGATAATTGCGGTTGTTGCACAGATTCGCCTTGACTCCGCAGTCAAAGGCCGTGTCGACGCAGTCTGAAGGCACTTTGGTCAATAATCAATCTGTATTCTTAATGTAAATGATTTTATTGAAATATCTATTTCTTTGAAGTAGAATCTAATACTTAGAATCTAAAAAAGAGAACAAAGAAATGATAACGTGCTGGATGGGGCAGGAGTCGGAGCAGGAGTGGGTGCCGGAGTCGGCGCGGGAGTTGGTGCCGGAGGGGGCGGCTGCGTCGGTGGAATAAGACTGCCGTCAATACCCTAAAAGAGTCTAACATTCGACAAGGGTCGCCGCCCCGGCCCTCAGGGTAAGGGCTTGGGGCCGCCGTGTGGAGCCAGAGGCAGTTTCCAGCACTTCGGCCTGCTTCGTTTGTCTGTCATTCTATTGGACATTTTATCAATAAATTTAAGGAAATGCATCTGAAACTGAAATTTTAAGAATTGTTTCTAGTTTGGTACCAAAGACATTTTCAAGGGCCACCCCGGAAATTCGATAAATGTCTACGACAATAGCATTTTAGCAATAGAATACTAGGTTTTAATAAGTATCGGAGCACATTACCAAAGACATTCAATGCTTTCAAGCAGGTTCAGCGGTAGAATTGAGAAATATACTTGAAGTAAAAAAAAGGCAAAATGAATACACATATGTATGTACATATGTTTGTACATACATATGAATGTATGTATTTATAAATGTTTACCGTGCAACAGCCACCAGAGCACGTCGACGTGGAGAGGAAGGCAACGCAGTAGGCCGAATTTGTACACGGCGCCTGAGGGACAGAAAAGAACATTTTAAGTAAACAACAATTTAATTTGAATTACCGCTCTTTTCCCTGAGTGCGAGTAATCCATGAAGGTGGCATAGGATCAAAAATTAATCAAATCAGCGTTCTTATTAGGGAGGAGAAAATTTTAAATTTCCTTTAGTTTAGATCTTAAATCTGTTAGGCGAACTCAAACTTTGCTGATTTATCAATAAATTTATTAATAAGAAATATATATATTTTATATGCATAAAAGGATGCTGACACATTGCAGCGAGTGTACGACACCGATGAAGACAAGAAGGGCGTGAGCCGTACGAAGCATTCCTGAAAAGAAGAACGACTGAAGAGAAAGCCTTTATATGCATCTCTCTCCCACTCTTTCGCGGGCCAAGGCCCTCATCTCTCCGTTCTAGGAAAAGGTGAGTGTGACTGGGCACGGCAGTAACACGTGTTCGTCTTCTTCTTCTCAACCTCTTATTTTCCTATCTTTTCTTCTCTTCGCTTTGAAACATCTGCTTGAAAAGGATTAATCAATTGGTTCTGCTGAAATGTGCTTATCGGTCACACTTCATTTTGATATCATTTTTTTCAACCAAAACCTGAGAAACGACACCAGCAACTCTTTTGGCTAAGAAGAGAAGAAGTTTCATGGTGTTCTCCTTATTGTTTTCAAGCACTGTGAAGACAGCCAAATAAACGTCAATAACGAGAAATGATACTAGAATTCCTGCTCTGCGAATTTTATCGGTCTGAAGATTTCGCATGAACGTATTTATTATTAAGTACTTCGAGATAAAGTTCCCTGAGTATTCCTTTCCAGTTTGTAAATTATGCCAGGCTTCAAAGAATACGCGAAAGTTCACTGTTTTTTTGGTGGAAACCATTAACTTATCACAAACAAACCATTTGTAGTTCACATGCCACGTTGCATCGACCACGTTCAATTTTACTTCTCTTGCAGGACAACATATTTACATTGCAATCAAGATCTATGCGAAAGAAACAAATCCAACAACTAGTTTAATTTAAAAAATATAAGACGATCTAGGTAACAAGGTTAAGAATAAGTAAATACTATATAAATGAGGTAGATCATTGACACTTTCTGATAAAAAATAACTTGAGGATGAAATAAGTCGGTAGAAATGCGATAATTGTGAGAAATAAAAAAATTGCCAACTGGGAGAATAAAGCTTTTAAAAAACTCGCCAGAATATTTTTTTTCATTCTACATATCGTATTTTCTCTATTGGTGCCCCTCCATCTATTAGAACCCCCGGTCTGTTTGTATCTCTTTTTGTTCTTACAAACAAAATGTTCTTAGCAAACATTCAGTCAGGCACATTGAAAAATAGTACCCCTCCCTCTAATAGAATCCTCCACCCCTCTAATAGTGCCCCCTTCTCGCAAGGGCAGTGAAAAATAGTACCCCCCCAGGGGCACTAATAGCGAAAATACGGTATATCTCTTTCGGAACAAATCTGTTTCGTGATAGTTATTGGAAAAAGATTGAGAACTAAATAGTTCAGTATTGCGATTCGTTCGTAAAAATTGGATTTGCATATGTGTGTGTGATGCGATAGAAATAGGAAGACGTTGCGGTTGCTTCGCGGGTGATGCTGTGGTGCGTTTCAATTGATCTCGGTGACTGCTCCTCTCGTCTGCGAAGTCTCAGTCAAGAGACGATTCGTCGCCTGTTGCCGTCGCTCGATCCACGCGACCGGCGAGAGCAACAGCGACTTCATCCTTTCCTCAAGAAAAATATGTAGCTAAGGTTTCAACAAGCGCGCAATTTTACCATGTCAAAACTATTTCTGAACTGAGGAGAAAACAGCTTCAAAGAAAATGAAATGAAAATTAATTTTTGATTGGGAGTCCTATTGAAGGAATAAGCAAGAGAAAACAGTAGCCCTAATGCAAAAGGATTGATCAGCTTGGAGAGGAAATGCTTTTACGACGAAATGTACAACTAAACTAAAGTTAATCAATTTCCTGCGAGAAAGGCAATTCGAGTTAAGGCTCTCATTCAGCAGACATAGAAAGATCTCAAAATTGACAGTTCAAAATTCAGTAGCTGCAATTTTCCCTTTCGTTTGCTCACACTGCGAGGTCCCTTTGAAGGCGAAAATCAAAAACTGATCGTGAGGTTCATATTGAAAAGAGGTTTTGTAAAATAATTAAGTTTTGAAAGTGGTAAATGTCGAAGTTTAATGGAGTTAAATTTTGTGAAAATTCTCGCACCCTTATCTCCTCGTGCTTGAGGTGATAGATGAAGATGTTCGAGAAGCCCTTGAGGCAAACGAGAAGGTAGAAGATCATCTGGAATGTTTTGGAGTATTATCGCATCGAGACGAGAGAGTGCGCAATTTCATAATATTTTCAAATTTGCAAAACGTCTCTCGGACGGAACAATCTCTCGTCACTACGCCAGAAAAAAAAAGAGAAAGAAAAATAAATGAAAAAAGTATATACATTTTTTTCCTATTTTGTAGTAATAAATAATATTTCTAGAGAAGCTGGTATGATAGTTTCTTAACCTGATACTGCTGCAAGCCGAACAGATTTGTAACGATGACAACATCCGGAATCCATACAAATGCGAGCTCGAGGAAGAGTGTGGCGCCTGCCAGTTAAGTATTGATATGTAAATGCCAAATAAAAAAAATCCTTAGAGATTCGTTGAAATAGTAGCCGCCCAAGAAGTTTGAAAAATGTGCGAAAATGTCTCTTAGATAAATATAAACAAATAAAGAAAATAAAATAAATAAAAAGTGTCACCAATGAGTAAAGAAGTGCGGACGAGTCTTCTGTCGTGATGCTCTGACTTCGTTCGCACGACTCGCTGCAAGGAGTTCAAGAATCGGCTATTTCTCGAGAATACATTCTTATTCAAACACTCAAACGAAGCATTTGAGTTCGGAAACAATTATTATGTCTACACGTTTATTAAAGAAGCTGCGAACGGTTGAAACATTTGTATCTACGCTAAAAAAAATGTCAAGCCCGGTCCGTGGCTCCCATACAATGTATTCATTCAACTAACGAGTTTTTATTCTCGCCTTTGAAACAAAGCCAGTGTCAATATATGCATAAAGGAAAAAAAACCTGTGAAAAGTTTACTGCTACAATTTCTCCGAATACAATTCTTTACCAAACTATCCATAAGGTCTGTCTCAAGATATAAACCGCTTTCATTGACTGCATCAGTCGGTAGATTCGCATGGCCACAGGGACATAGATGACTAAGGACGTGCCAATCGTTGCGAGACGGAAGAGTACCATGTATATCCAGACCTGGAAGGAAAAAGACATTTGGAGGAATCCTATGGGTTGGCCATGACCCCCCCCCCCCAGCCTACATTCGGCGTGTAGGTCGAGAGCGAGTAGCACATTGGCGAGGCCGGCAACGCAGGCAACGACAGCCAACGCACACCACAGCCAATCACTGCGCACGACGTGTAGGCGAGCGAGGCTATTGGGAAGAGAGAAAGAGAGAGAGAGAGAGAGAGAGAGAGAGAAAGAGAGAGAGAGAGAGAGAGAGAGAGAGAGAGAGATAGAGAGAACAGCATGCCTTATTAGGGAAAAGTACTAAAATTATTCCATTTGATTATGAGGTTTTATATAAATGAGTACTAAGTAAGCGATGGCTTTGTTGCCAGAAAAAGATTCAAGGAGAAACGGTCATTTTTGTCTGATATCAATTCACATACACATTCAATTTAGATCCATATTTGTCAACAAGACAGAGATGTACATCCGTATTGAGTAAAGATGTGTTACCAGCCACGAGTGAGTAGGCATACGAGGAGTGGAGCCCTCGATAGCGCGCCGGCTGCATCACTGCAATGAAGCGGTCAGCCGAGATCGCCAGGACTGACAGACCAATCTGCGAGAGGTCAAAGATTGTCTTATTCTTTCGCACATATTAATATTTTACTGTAAAAAACTTAATAACAATTTGTTTAAAAGCTATCAAATAAACATCTAATTTAAATGAGAGCTTAGAAAAAAAGCAAACCAGATGATAGCCGACGAAGAGAATCCACGGGAAAGGGAGACGGGCGCAGTCGTGGTTGGTGGAGGGCGCGCCTGAAGGCACTTGGATACACTTGGCTTGTATATCCTAATCATCTAATCATTCGGCCAACAACGATAGATGCCAACAATTTGGTGGTCGAATACTTTGCACATAAAAACAAGAAACCTAAACTTTAATTTTTAGATTAAAGTTAAGGTTTTCTTGCTTTATGGTTAGGTAATTAAAGGAAGTATCCGGCGAATAATTATACAGTAGCGCTAGGGAGCCAGTTTGAATGCGCGCGCTCATAAAGTTGCCTGTCGCTCGGTCGAGAGAGCATGTGAAATAGGAGGGCGGCTATGACCTACCGTAACCAATTCTCTACCCGCCAACTTTCACGTTACTATTACTCAGAAAGTAATGAAAGAAAATCGCTCAGATTTTCTGGATATATGTTTTACGCCAATATGAACTTATCCACACAGAAGAAAACATAGGTTAATTATTCCCCGGATACCTCCTTTAACACCTTATTAATAAGGCATGGAAGAGAATGGAGAGTAAGATGATTCTTTGAACGGAACCTATTGGAATTAAAGGAAATGAATGTTTTGGCGAATATGCAGATACTATTAGACGCACTTACTAAAGTTAGTCTTAATCAGGTAGATCCGGTAGACGCCGGCGTTCACGTAGCCAAGCGCGTTTACAAGATCGGAAAAGCAGATGAAACCAATGAGTAGTATCTAAATAGTCAAGAGAGGTAATCAAAATATAAATAATTGCCTATTACGTAGGCGATGAAAAGATGTGCTGGCCTCTTTTGCTCTGTTGAGTTTCTTCGTAGCAGCGATGAGCAGAATGACCGGCAGGTTCACGGCGATCGTTGCGGCTCCTGAATCATAGGAAATTGGGAATATTATCCAACAAATTATGAGAGTTGCAAAAAATTTAGTATCCGTAATATCTAACCAAATGATGCATACAGCGTGTTGACAACGAAAATGCTCATTCCGATCATCTCGCCGTCCGCGTCCGTGGCCATCTTCTTAGGAAATTGTACTTTTTATGATGACGAAACGGCATGCAGAATATGTTCTTATTTCGATGTAGATATTATAAACCTTATATAAACATTATTGTGATATCGGGAGATATAGGAAAAACTGGTTTGTTTATTTTAAGCGACATGCGGTATGCATATGTGCAAAAGTAAATATAGCGCGCATAGGAAAAGCTTTTAAATCGAAAACACGTGTTTTGGTTTGGTTAGATGCTCCTTGTAAAGTAGTGATAGTTGTTCTTTGATGTGCGTACATAATTGACGTCAACAGCTAGGGATGATTCATTTAGAAACAAAAAACCTTTAGCCGAAGATAACAGAGACATGTGTTATGTTTTCCTCACTTCATTCCACAGCTGAAACCGTTGGAAATGCTTTGCGAAATTCTCACATCTTACCTATAACTACAACAATCTAGCTCGTCGCCACACTGCTTGATACCTCCGCTCAGAAACAAACGAAATAGGCATAAAAGTTTATAAGATAAGTGGTTTTGTTAAGTTAGATTTTAAAAAAGGTTCCTTGCCCCCCCCCCCTTACAAGGGGACGCCGAAATAAATATAGGAACGGTGTGATTAGAGAGGGGAGTTTATTTTGCGCCCATCTTCTCCCTTCTCGCTTCCCGTTTCCAATGCCTTCAAGGAAATAAATTGGAAAAATACGACTGCCGTGTTTGCAATACGCATTTTCATTGTTATGTAATGAAGCAAAGGACGGGACGGAATAAAAAGGAGGAGCAAAAGGAAATGAGTTCAAGATGGGGTGAAGGAAGCGCGAATAATGGAAAGGGAGACATCAAATTCATTTTGTTGTTATCTCACTTCGAAGAATTTAGTGAATTTGAAAGAGAGGATCTGAGGAGAGAAATATTTCGGTAAACATTGGACTAGTCGAAAAAAGAAAAAAATCGTCCAATTCATGACATAGAATTTGATTTCTTGGTTATGTGTTTTGTGTTTTGGATAGCAGGGAAATGTCGTGCTGTTGTGCAAACAAAATACTATTACTTGAATAGTAGTCAAAAGGTAACATTTCATCAAAACACATCTGAGATCAAAAGTTTAGGTGAAACAGCACAACACTTGTACGATGAAGTGTTTCTTTAACTAAAGATATCCACAAATGCGCATAGTTTGAGCCATCTGATGTATTTGTTAAAATAAAAAGATTTCTGAAAAAGCCACTAAGTGAACAGCTAATAGAAAGGGAAGTGGGGCTGCATGCTTCTGTGAACTGATCTCACCTGCCTGGAAATACTTCGCTGTTTGATGAATAAAACCTTTTCTCATCTTGGCATTCCCGCCTACTGGAAAACTTATATAGCGCTATACGTAAAATACGAAATGATAACGTGTTTAGTATGCCGAAACACTGTGTATGTAAGGCGTAACTCGCGTAGTCACCTGTACTTATTTGTGAGAAAAAAAGGGAGAAAAAATTTACATGAAGAGTTGCCTTTGGCTACTCTGAATAATCTTACTAATTGGCAGAATTTTTTTTTAAGTAAACAGACGTCTAGGTAAACTTTTTGCGCACCCAAGAAAACTGCTTGTTGCTTAAGGCAAGTGAAAGCCGTGAAGGCACGAAAAGTTGGCATGATGAAAGATCAAATGTGATGTCGACAATAATTACCTTCACAGGAATTTTAAAGGGGGCCCACGCATAGAATTCTATACAAACAATAGCGCAATTATCGACAAGTCGCAAGAAAAAACTTGAATTAACTTCAAGTACATATGCATGTATAAAAATACTTGTATAAAAAAATTAAATTGAAGAAAGAACCAAACAGGCATTAAAAATAAATAAGTACCTTATAGCCATGAGGATTGTTGAAGAGAAAGAAATGTTGAGCGAAACTGACTAAATAGACATAAAAGTCCACAATTGAGGAATTGTGCCTGCATCACAAGTCCTGAAAAGAATAGAATTAAGGATCAAGCTTGGTTTTATATCAAGTTGGAACTTTGTTGCTTAAATTTAGCGAACTTTTTTCCGCATTGAAGAATAAAAGGATGCGGAGTAAGAGTACAAATGTCCGTTTAAAGCGCTACAGCGAGGGAGAAAATGTATAAATATAGCTAAATATTAAGGAATTGAAAAGCTTCCGCATGCTTAAAAAAGACTCTCCGCTAGGAGAGCGAGCACTTCAGTGGGAGAGCGAGAGGTCTTCTCTCTAATCTCTCGCTTCCTCTCGCCTGGCGAAAGAGTGGCATAAAGAGTGTAAGGGAGATGGGTTCATGCACAAAGACATGGGGATGAAAGAAGACTTTCTATTCTTTAATGATTGACGTAAGCCATCTGGACGAGATTACTTTCCCGCCCTCGCATGAATTGTACCAAAATCATTATTTAGGAACCAAGGAACGCTTTGGCTAATAAACATACATACATATATATCTATGTACATATGTTTGTTTATAGACGAAAGAATGCACCATTTTTATGTCCCGTCAGAAAGTATGAGACTGAACACAAGGTTGCCAATTAGCTGTTTCGGTATTTACAATAGTATCGTTGATTAGGTGAATACAATGTTTGTGGCATGAAATATGTGATTGTACATATAAACATAAAGAGTACAGAAATGTACACGAAGCAGCTTTCTTGAGTGCGATTTCAAAAGAGCTTGAGCCATAGATTTGATGTGAATTCTAGTTAATCAAAGCTTTTTTTAAATTAAAAAAAATCATCGCGACGAGAAAGATGGAGAGAGAATAAGGCAGATGGAGAGAAAGAGAGTGATCTGACCAATAAACCAATTAGAGCGTTTTCGCTGCAGAGTAGTTATCGCTTATATTTGAATAGCGAAAAACTTGATTCTACAATTACACGATGAATTTACCGCTAGGGTACCAAGGAGCACATAATTTCTACTTTGGTTAGATTAGCACGTGATTAAAATCGCGGACACGGCTCATTCTTTCATCGTAGCGCTGCTAGAAGTGACTTTGGAGGAGTTCAAAAGACACGAAAAACAAGAGTAGATTTAGGGCGAAGGACAATGCATTCAATAACAATGAAGAGCGATACACATTCTTTGCGTAAATCGAACTAAGAATACTTAGATTTTTGAAACGGGGGTGGATCTCCTTATTGAGAACAATGCAATTCGAGATTGCCGCTCTTTTAAACTTCTGTTTTTTCGCATTTTATAAACCAAGGCTACTTAATCACCTATACACAAGGATCATTTAAAAAGGTTTTCATGCGTGAAAAATTCAGCACTTTTTCTTTTACATATCTACAACGAAATGATTCCTCATGGCAAGTCTTTCAGGAATAGAATATGTTTCTGTATAGTATGATACTCATAATGGCAAATACATATGCTGAATTCCCACTTAGGTAAATACATACATTCCTCTCCATATCGACAGTCTTCTGCTTGTTTTTTGAACAAACGTTTATGTAATTCGTGGAACCTGGCGTTGGAAACATACCTATATGACGACATCTGTGACATTGTCTACTCTTGTAATCCGTGCGACCTTTTAGACGCGTTGAACCTTGATTTGACGTCTGAAGTGTAAAGAGTATTATATATATATATATATATATATATATATATATATACAGTTTGATTTATAAAACACATAATATTTTTTTTTGCTTGCACGATTCAACGTAGTCTGTCATGACCAAGAAAACGTTTTTTTTTCACGCGATATGAGTACTTAAAGTACAAGTCATTTCAGTAGATTTGATTTCGGTTCTTTCCACGTAGAATATCATATAATTTGGAGTACCACTTTTTTTGCAAACGGCGAAAGTTTTACTGGGACGAAAAAATGAAGCAAAAAGAGTGATTCAAAAGAGCAGCACTTGCAACCTGAAGTATCGTCCAAAGTGTCTGCATTGGAGGAGGCAAAGAATATGAACAACGAATTTTGTTACATAAATTCTTTTGGAACAACATTTTTTTTGGAACCGTGAAAGAAAGACCACATGGTAAAATGAAGTTATTTTAATCGATAATTTCGTACATAATAGTCAAGATATAAAGCCTTGGAGCATGATGTGTTTCAGTCAGGTGACTAAAACAAAAATACGATCGCACCTTTCAGGGGAATTGGGCTGGAATTATGTTGGCGTATGGCAATTCTCGCAGGAGTGATGAGATAATTCCAGGGCGCAACACTCTCATTCTAGCATCTCATTCTATGCAACTCAAACGATATTGAGAATATTGTTCCTCAGTCAACCTTGTGCATTCACTCTTGAGTGCGATATCCAAGTGGAGCTAATTGACGACGAGACCTTATTTTAGGAGCGCTAGCCAATATTTATCTTTTTACTTGTGCAGATCTGTATGTATGTATTCATTATCCTATTGCAGTTCTTCTTACTAACGCTCTCGTGTCCTTTTTTCGATCCTTTTTTGTTATCAAGCTGGTATTAATAGTCGTTGTAATTGCTGAGATGTTCGAAACAGTTTGAGAATAAATAAGAATCTTCATGAAGATGCAACTTGAAATGCAACAATTTTTTGGAACATGCTCCAGAAATGATAAATGAACTAATAAAAAAAAAAAACATATGATTCCTTCACGTAGCAACAACGTAGAAAGCAATTCCGTGTATTTGTACCGGGGACACTTCTGACTTCTCCTGCATATGTAATGTTTTTTGACGCTAGCAAAGAATAAATAAATAGTTTTTAGATGTAATTTTTGGTCATCGCAACAAATGGAACGATTTGAAGTTTTTGTCGCTCTCACCAAAATTGCCTCTCACAAAAGCGCCAGATATCGTTCGGCGAGACGCTATCGTCAGGAACCTCTTAATTGTATATCTCACGAGTCCTTCGGGACACTTTTATCTCCCCCTAACTCTCTCCCTGTACTCTCACTGGCCGTACTACTTCCCAATCCTTCTCGCTTTTCGTCACTCCTCGATAACGCCCGAACCTGGAAAGAAGGCGATAGAGACCGAGGATCCGATAAGCTTGTGATGAGAGATGCGATGAAGGAACAACTGAGAAGAACAATAACACAGAACCAGAATTGTTTATTCACGGGTAGCCAGGGTGTTTATATAGGGACTGAATATGTATGTAGTACTTTGCGTGCTTCCGATGTACTCGGGGGGGGGGGGGGAATAGTGCAAATATAATTATTCCTAATTCCTACTTTCCGTTGTTCAAGGGTCTTTATCATGCTGTGATGCTGAAATTTCTGCTTTTCATGCAGACGAAAATTCAAGAAGTACGAATTGATAGATAGAAATAGACATTTACTTCATTGTTCATTTTGTCTTTCCTTTTCTCCCCCCCCCCCCCGTTTTTTTTCAATTTATCGTTCATTACCATACTGATAATTATAAAGAGAAGAGATGACAAAAAGAGTCACAATTGCAGGAATATATGAAACTAGGTAATAAGTAGGAAAATAAACGATTATGACGGAAAGATCTATATGATTAACGCCTACGCCGACCAAAGATAGAAGACCGGGCCTTTCAGCTTGTATTTAGGATCGGCGGCGACTTTGGCATGCAGAGGCGAATTTTCAACGACATAAATATAGTCTGGAATTGAATAAAATTAGACATATACGCATGCATATACAAAGAAAACTAACCATAGAAATGGGTTTCCGAAACCTCACTCTGATATTCAAGAACTAATATGTTCGCATTGCACTCGAAGGCATAGAAAATAGCGTAGCCGAGAACGGGCGTGGCGGGTGGAACGGCCAAGGGGACTTCGATGCGGTAGCCAAGAGGGGTTTCTGCATGCGGAACCAGCCATTCGTCCATTTTAATCTCATTTTCGTGCAAAGAGCAGGTGAAGGCAAGGAAGAAATAAAAGAAGCAATGAATTCTCTCTCTTGGACTGCTCATCTTTGACTGAGAGGAATGCTTCTAGTCAGTTCGTTAGATAATGCTTGGAACTGACGCTGTCGAATTTCGATGCGTTTCAACGGCACGAATGTAGCATTCTTGCACGAGGCGCGCGCTTTTGCAATGGCTTTGACTTTGACAGCGAGGCCCATCACGGCTACAAGTCATGTTTATGCCATGTAACTAATGTTTGATTCAAATCCAATAAAAGTGAAGATTGGTAAGTAACGAACGGTTGACTTGCAGAAAGCCTGCTTCCTTCATTGCTGCCACTTCAGCGTAGGAAGTCGTGTAGAAGTTGACGCCGTCAGAAGAGGAGAAGAGTCGCCGCAGAGGGAGCAGCGCAGCTGCAGACGGCGATTCAGCGGCCTAAAGTGCAAGCATTATATAAGTACATTGAAATATATATATGTGTATTGAATTATTAATTTTGTTTAAGTTAGGTACTCTTTTGTTTATTAAAACACAAATAATAAAAAATAAAATATTTTGCATTTCCTAGCTTGACAGCGAAAAAAAGACATTAAGAGAGCCTCTCTGTTAGGGCCAAGGTGGCCCTGCCCCGGGGGAAAGTGTCGGATTTCGATAACCAAATTTTAATGGGGGGTACCCATGCGTACTATAAAGAAAATTTGGTGGTCAATTTTGTTATAAAAATTTTTTCATTGACTGGGCATGCAATAGTATGTAAAATGTTTAAGTCCATATAACTTTCTGTAAACTTAATATTTTTCAATTTTCTTTTTTTTATTACCTGTGTATTCAGAAAGCGCACAAAAAAGTAATGGATGACTTTCTGAAAAAGTTTCATTATTAACAAGTTTTATGCATTTTTAATTTTCAAAAATCGGTGTTTTGAGCACATCGTCTATTTTACGTCCCGGTTCCAGGCTGGAGAATAGCTGAGATGAAAGAGGAGAAAAAATGACACAAGATATGGATTTATGAAGAAAATCGAAGGATATATATGTTTTCGAATTTTGACCTGAACCTGGATATGGGATTGGCAACACATAAAGAAAAGAAAATTATTAAAAAAAAATTTTTTTTTTCGAAAAAAAAAAACAAACGAATAAAGATTAAATGAAACGGTTTTCGATGAAATTATTCTTTTCGCTCATCAAAAAACACCATATAACATTATTTGTGCCTTTACATGCACCTTTCATTTTTCGACTTGATCTATCGGCTGGATCGATGCTGGAAATTTTCCTAAATTGTTCGTAAAAAGTAAATATATATCCTTTGAAATCTCATGAAACAAGGGTATGGTATACAGAATTCTTCGTTCTATCTAATAATATGTTTGATTGGTTCAGCCGGATATCTCAAAGGCCCATAAATTTTTCTTCATAAATCCATATCTTGTGTCATTTTTTCTCCTCTTTCATCTCAGCTATTCTCCAGCCTGGAACCGGGACGTAAAATAGACGATGTGCTCAAAAAACCGATTTTTGAAAATTGAAAAAGGAATAAAAATTGTTAATAATGAAACTTTTTCAGAAAGTCATCCATTACTTTTTTGTGCGCTTTCTGAATACACAGGTAATAAAAAAAAGAAAATTGAAAAATATTAAGTTTACAGAAAGTTATATGGACTTAAACATTTTACATACTATTGCATGCCCAGTCAATGAAAAAATTTTTATAACAAAATTGACCACCAAATTTTCTTTATAGTACGCATGGGTACCCCCCATTAAAATTTGGTTATCGAAATCCGACACTTTCCCCCGGGGCAGGCCCCATGGAAGGCTGCTTGATCCTTACAGGGAGGCTCTCTTAATCGTACGATGCAAGTTGTGAAGAGAAACGCCGCTGTGAAATACGTGAGCAAAGAGGTCATCTTGGGTGCGCCTCACACAGAGAAGATTGTCTTGAGAGGCCAAGACAAATGCTCAAGGCTCATTTGTCAAGGACAACCTTCTTCGCGTTTCTGCATCGCGATAATGTTCTAACTTTCTGTTTTAAATGAACCGTTGTGAAATGTCATAGAGACATCGGAGTGAAGAAGTAGACATAAAGAGTGTATTCCTGCCACTAAATTGTAAGCGGCTTAAACAAGATCGATTTCTCGCTGCTGGATTAGAGGATACAGCAGTGAACACACTGAACACGATGTTGGGCGAATAATCATATTTTTACATTTATTTTTGAAAAAAAGGTCAAAAAGACTGGCAGAATAAATATGAATAATTAAGATTGTTCGATCATAAAAAAGATCATAAATTACTTAAAATAAATTCTTTTCAAGCGTTGGAATGGTCGCATGACGGGATTAGCCAACATCGCATGAGCTGAAAATTGAGGCAGGACAGAGAGAATTTTCACCAAGCCACTCGGTTCAGCTTATGTTCTTTTTGTGTTCAATTTACTCTATGTCGATAACAGAAGGAAGATGTTATCGACATAACATCTTCCTTCTGTTATCTACATAGAGTAAATTGAACACAAAAGCCTATAATAATAGTCCTGCACTCCTAGAGAATCATGAGGAAGAATAATGAACTATTTTTTCATTAAATCCCATCATCAACTAAATGAAAAAAGGGAAAGAATTTCACCACAATCCAATAGAGGCACCAGATCCATCTTTGATACTCGAGGATCGCAAGAGTGGTGTCATACTCGGCACTGAATGTGGCAGAGGAGGAGGGGCCACGGCCCCTCGCCGAGCCATCATGCGGTAGGCCGCTGGGGTCACTGAAAAAGGGAAATTAAGGTAGATCAAGAAAAACTATTCACTCCGAGAACATACATACATACAGTCCCGCCCAGGATCTTGGTACCAAGGATGCGTCGGACGCATCGGACGCATCCAAATGCATCCTCGTTAATAACTATTTTCCTAGGTAAAACTAAAATATTTTAACTGGTACATTAGTTTGCTTACAGAGAACGGATCCTACTGATAAAAAATCGATAATTTCTAATCCTTTGATAACAAGTTAACAGTTTTTGCTTATAAAAAATTTCATTTCTTATACTTTGCAATTAAATTTCTCCTGTACCATTATTTTGTCTCTACTCACATCCCTAAATAATTAAATTAGAGATTGTATAATTGATAACGGAAATCGATAAATTAGATATTATCACACATGTTCATTAGCTGAGCAGATTCCCCTAACGATTCTGAATCTAATTATGTAATCAGTTTTCAAAATAAAGTGCCGGTTAACAATATATTTTTGATTGTGTGTACTTTGCAAGTCTTTCTTTAGGATTCCCCATATTTTAAAGGAATAAAAACAAAGCGAAAAAAATTTTCTAAACGCATTTTAATTTTCTTTACAATGTATATGTACGATAAGATATCAATCATCTGTCTGCTTCTTTAATTCCTTCTCAAGCAAGACAATTGATTAAGTACACGGAACGGGTGGAAAGTGAACGCGCCCGTTGTCGAGGAGAGATGGACGGAAAGTATGATGGGTCGGGTGGGGGAAGCCAAGGGACGGGGCGGGCGATGAGGTAAGGCTCTCTTCTCTCCTCTAGCGCTTCTCGTCAATCTTGTCCTCGTCCATCTTGTCGTCCGCGGGCAGCAGGCCTTAAATTGAGAAAAAAATTTGCTCAATTTTAAATTAAATGTTTTTTTTTTTACTTTTATAACTTTTTTTTATCTATTTGGTATTTCTATTTACTATAACTTCATTTCCAAACTCACCATATTATTTTTTCCATTGTGCTTCATTTTTCTGTATTTTCTCCTCAAACGTGGACGTCAAATAGTAGAACAAAGGTAACAAAAGCGTAAGCCTTAATATAAATATATTTTCAAAAAAAAATTTCGCACCGGCAAAGTCATTCGGGTCGACCAAAACCAGGTAGATCTTCTGAGACATCATCTTCGCCTTCGACTCCTCGAGGCGCTTCATGTACTGTCAAGGATTACCATCTTTTTTTAAATATTAGATTTTAAGAAATTATTTTTAGACTGTTCAATTTAGTATTATTCACATAATTATAATAATCATCACAAGAAACGAGGGATCAGAGACTGCTGGGACAATGCGATAGAGAGAGACAAATAAAGGGTGAGGAAGCTGTAGAGGAGAGGAAGAGCAGAGAGAGGGAGAGGGAGCACCTAAAAAGTTGGCGAGAAGATGAAGAGAGGGAGAGGGAGGAGAGAGAGAAAGGACGAGAGAGAGAGGAGAGAGAGCGAGAGACCTTCTTGGCATTGGTCTCACTGGCAGCGCAGGAGGTGTAGTCGAGGATGAGCTTGTCGCGCGCCTTCCCGCTCTTCTGCTTGGCGTTCTCGCGGATCACCTGAGAGAGAAATAATAAGGTTAGGGAAAGAGAACGAGAAAGTGAGAGAGTGACAGAGAGTGGAAGAGGGAGAGAGAAAAAGAGAGGCAGAGAACGAACAATGAGACTGGCACACGCGCCACTCAACGAAAGCGTAGACCGGGTGGACGCGGTACTGGTTGGAATTGAAGCGCACCTCAAGAGGTGCATAAACCATTTGCACATTTATAGTATTTTTTTGATGCTTATTTATAAATTTGCTTGTTTCCCAAGCAAAAGAGCAGAAAGAGAATCGGAGAGGAGACGAAGACGAAGATGAAATGAATGAGCCAGCCAAGTCTCACAATTCACTTTCAGATAACTTAGGCTAGAAGGTTCGTGAGGAGACTGTCTTCGATAGATGAACTATCAAAAGACTTATTGTTAGAGAAGAGAAATTGGTGATAAACAGTCAGACGTGGCTTGAATGGGCTCGGGGAAACAAGAAGGATTCAATCTTTCAAGCGGCTACTCATAGGGGAGAGTGAAGGCGTGTGAATCTCTTACAATTATTGCCACTATGTATTTTCGGCTCTCTTTAACACTGATTTATTGTTCCAAACTCCTTCCGACTTTTTTTCTCCCACCTTGACTGTGAGGCGCTCGGTGCCCAGATTCACCAGCATATGCTCACTTCGGCCGCCCGATTCGAGAAAGTGTCCAATCTGGAAGAGAGAGAGAAGAGTGAGAGAGAAAGAGATAGGAAGGGAGAGAGAGAGTGTGAAATATAGGAAGAGAGTTTGAGGGGAAAAGAGATTGCTCGAGAATGAGAGAGGGAGGTGGAGAAAAGAGAGACAGCAGTGTCGTAAGAGAGAGAGAGAGAGAGAGAGAGAGAGAGAGAGAGAGAGACAAGAAGAGGACGGTAAAGTAGACATATCGCTAAATAGAAGCGGAATCTTACAACGATGTGGAAACGCTCAAAAAGCGAGAGGGACCGAATAAAGGAGGGATCAATGATGACAATGAAAAGTGATCAGAGGTATTCTCTGCTTCATTTCTATCAACGCTCGCGCTCTTTCTCGGTCTCGCTTTTTCATATTCATTTTATAATGACAATTAGCATATTGATTGAGAGAGAGGGAGAGGGAAGAGAGATGGGATAGAAAATGTAGGGGTTAAAGAGAGGGAAAAGACTAAAAGAGAGACTGAGTGCGAGAGAGAGGCAGGTTGTTAACGAGAAACACTGGGAGAGAGGGAGAGTGAGGGTGTAGAGAACAGAGGTGGAGAGAGCGAGGTCGAGGGGAGAGAGGGTCAGATGAGGAGGGCGACCTCGTGGTCAACGCTGAGCGAGATGGCCTCTCGCACTGAGACGTCGCTGCCTGTCGAACTGGCCGGCAAAAGTGCACTCTCTGCGGGCCGCTTCGTCGCCGAGGTTTGTGGAGATCTGATTAATCAATTTTTGAAAAATATTGTTTAGGTTAAATTTTTGAAATTGCAATTTTAAGCATTTAAAATAAAAAAAGATAACTTTGTTAATATTGCTTTTATTGTGCAAAAATGTGTTTATGCTACTATTTATAAAAATAGATTTGAAAAGAAGAAAGAAATATACCGCATTGCAGAGGGAGAGATAGGGAAAGCGAGAAGGCAGCCACTCGCCGTTCGTGTGACGATGGGAAGTGATGTAAGAGTGAGTCAGAGTAAATGGAATTCTTCCGCGATTCATTTGCATTTTAGAGTTGGCTGAAGTGAATTCCTAATTATCATTATTGCCGATCCTATTAAGGGTGAAATCGTTGTTGACGATGCGAAATATACATAGAAAGTGCATTGGTGTATTGGTGTAATCTTAATGACCAAAAAACAGACTGAAGTTCGGTAGCCATGCAGTCAAGAAACACATGTAATCCGTTTCCTACGTAAACAATTTTTTATAAATATGATATAAACACCAAAGATTCAGCAAAGAAAAACTATGACTCCATTGTTTCAATACACTGTAAACATACAACCTCCGCTGATTTCTCTTCTATCCCAACAGGCGCGTGCACAAAGGTTTGATAATCATTTATGTAAAAACTATAAATCGTCGAGTTACCAATGACGTATGTGTTTAAAATAAATACATACGACATTGGTGACTATCCTCCTCGGCTTTGTTTATTTTCTTGCGTGAGCAGCTAAATGCACGCATAATCTCTGTCACAGCTAGACAATATTTGTCATTCTCATTGTCAGAGACAATTTAGTTGCAACTTGTCGTGTCAGAATGAGAGTGAATATCGTTATTTCATTCAGTTATGGGTTACACGGTGATCATCCATCTGATTGCGGACTCTCTAGCGCTCGCTGAGAACATCTTCTTCTTCTACATGGTTTTACGCAAGAAAAGTCGGCTAATCGATGTCTCATTCAAATCGTCGCGGATTCTATGTGCTTGATCGCATATGGGGTTTTTTTACCGGTTAGCTGCAGGGTGTTTTTGTTGTACAGTCAATTCTAGAAAAAAATTGCGATGTAAACAATAATAATATATCTTCATAAATACACACATACATCCCCAATTTTTCATGTTGTTACACTGGGGCTGCCGTCAACGTTCGTCATGACTTCAGAGTCTTCTTATGTCATCCCAATAGGCACTATGATTGTCGATCTTTGCGATCTCATCGTTTTTCCTCAGCCAAGAGATGATTGCCCTTGGCTTTCTCTATCGATTGCTTCATATTAATCAGTAAGATTATTTCTTCAAATCAAGCTTCAATTATAATTTCTCTTATAAAAAGATGACTATTCCTTGTCTCAAAATGAATAGTTTTTGTATATGATATAAAAATAATAACAACATATCAGCTCCCCTATCCTCGTGCATGCTCGCACTCCCCTCGGCCGTCTTGCCGTCCTCCTAGGCTGCGCAGTCCTCAACGCCGCCTACATGTACGCCGGCCGCACAGCCATCTACACGCCTTTCAACGACCCCTCGCACGTTGCCGACCGACTCGGATACCCGCCATCGGTCTACTTCTTCGCGCTTGATATCTCTAACGTAGGCTCTTCCATGTTTCTATGTTTCTCTACCGTAGTTTATCTGCAATTATTATCTTTATTCTGCATGTTTAAAGAAAAACAGAAAAACACTTGTACATGCATGATGAAAATGTCTATTTGCTGTTGAAAGACTTAAATATGGCCAGCTTCAGCCATCCTCCCGTGTCCACGCGTCCTGTACAGTGCTTCTCCAGCTTGCAACGAGCTTCGTCATGGTCGCGTGCATCTTCGGCATTCTCCGCAAGCTCAGAAGCGGTCTCTTGCCTGGCAACTTTCAGCAGATTCACCGGCGCGCTCTCCTTATGCTCATATTGCAGGTTCCGATACTAAATCTAATTTTTTTACTTAACTAAAAAAAAACATTTTTTTTATTGTTGTTTTGAACAGCTCAAAACAGCACTATCAGCAAAGGCTCATTCGAATTCTATTTCTTCCTTGGCCCCCCCTGAATTAACTGATTATTTGATGAATTGATTTCTGCAGGCCTCCGCACCGGCCGTTCTCTTCACGTTTCCTCTAATAACGGTGATATTCTCCAATTTCCACGCATTCTCGCAGTACGCAGTCTCCTTTGCGTGTGAATCTCTTACAATTATTGCCACTATGTATTTTCGGCTCTCTTTAACACTGATTTATTGTTCCAAACTCCTTCCGACTTTTTTTCGTTTCCTCTAATAACGGTGATATTCTCCAATCTCCACGCATTCTCGCAGTACGCAGTCTCACAGTCGTGGCCATTCTCAACCCCATCGTCGTGATTTCCGTCACGAAAGAGTACAGAGATGCTCTCATGAAAGCGACTCGTCTCAACCGATTCTTCCAGCGTATCAGCAAAAGTGTCAATCCCTCCACAGTAATTAACTTCAATTCACTCGGTCATCAGCCCTGACGCTGCTTTGATTTAGAACTCACTATTCTCTGAAGGCGACTTCAACGACGAATCTGATTTATTTTCCCGCCAATTTGCTTCCCAAATGTGGCAAAAAGTAACCATTTATTTTAATGTTTGTGTTCGTCGTCATACAAATGCTTTGAAAATGTTGATGACTTGAGAAACATTGGAAGATCGTCGGCAGACGACTTCGCAGCCACTCACATCAGTCAAGCAAGTCGACATTTATTGTTTTTCTGCTATTTTTCCCTAAATATAATTTCTGCATTATAAGCATTAAAAGGCAAAACATAATAATTGTTTATTTAACCACGAATTCCAATGATCGCGTATGCGAGCAGCATGTGGCAAATACAATTTATGTCACCGTTTGGAAATATTCGCCATTCTTATTGCTTGCTACAGTTTCGTTGGTTGGACATCTCAAACTTGATTCAAGTTTCCTGCGTTTGAAAACATGAAAATATATGTCAATTTTCTCGTTTAATTATCCATTATCTCTCTTAAAGGAGGTCCGAGGCGAATAAATAGTGTCTTGATTTTTTCGCCTTATTTGGCCGGGTTGTGATAGAAACTTCGATTGCAAGTGTCCCGAAGTCACTAAAACGTTCATGCCCTGAGGAAATTAACACTGTTTTCTACTTTGAATTCCCAAATATTTTATTTTCCCGCCATTTTCAAAAAAATTTAACAGAACAAAACTGTGGCCGCTGGGGCCAGCCGAGTCATCATCATTTCTGTTGATTCTTTACTCCGTTCTTTTTATCATTCCGTCCAAATCCGTCAGGGACTTCGTGGTAGGAGTTTTTCCCTTAAGGCCTCCTTTAACACTGAAAATATTTCATTATCCTTTCATATTCACAATCTATGACAATTTCTGGTCGACGAAAAATGCCTCAAACTTGGCAGAAAAGCAGTTCAAAATCTATTCTATGGTGAAGTAAAAAAAAAAAGTTTCTCAAATTCCTATCTCCCGACGCAGAGCAATTCAGCGGACGTGAGCATAAAATGTTGACATTAATAACACCTGTGACATCGGATGAAATGTTTAGTTACAGTTTATACAATAACAGAATGCATTCTATCGACAAGATGCTTCCGGGGACTGGCCTCTGGTCAGGGTAAATGGCATTCTTATGGTTAATTTATTCATTTGCATTTTAGAGTTGGGTAAAAAGAATATATAATGTTGTTATTGCCGATTTGGAATTGGATTTGAGTAATTATTGACAATGTGGGAATAAGTTATCTAGGTCTGCCGATTATAGTGAGATTTATAAATGCGTAAACATTGGATAATCAAATTTGCACAGCCGAATACATGTGAATAGAAAGCGCCGCAAATTAGAAAAAAATTAGCGCCGTAGAATGCGCCGCATGAGATAGAAATGTAGAGGAATGCAGGAGTTTGGCTACTGGTAGAGGTGGTCGGTCCTGGCTGACGACTCCGATTCGGAACCCTGGCCGGGTGGCCGGGGATGACCTCGCGGGCCGGGACCGTGGACAATTGAATGAAGTTCAGCCCAGTTAATACTGATGACCAACGTCTTTACCAAATGTCCCCGTTTTATTTCATTTCCGTTATGGATGCGTTGCGTACACATTCCTTCCTGATGTTCTCAATTTTGGAATTATTTCATCGTTTCTTATTCTCGAAGAGAAAATTGCAACAATTGTTGGTAAAATATGAACATGTATTTCGTAATCTATTTAAATTGTCAACTGTCTGATTTTTTAAAGTTTTCTTCATGCTAACTTCATGCGAACGCTCAGGGAATGTTAATGATCAACAAAACGCCGAATATTGGTAATAACGGAGTCAGATAAGCTGGCATTTCATCTGTAACTTACATACGCAAACAATTTTTTTATAAACATTATCTAAACATCAAAGATGCAGAAAGGAATGACTATCACTCCATTGTTTCAACAATCAGTTAACAGAAAATGTTGGCATTCATCTTTATAATGCCACCTGGCTTATACAGAAATGTTGAATAATTGTTTACATAAAAATCAGAAATCGACAATACGTGGTTTGTTGCTCTTCTATTCTAGATTTCTTTATTATCATGTGTGAGCAGCTAATGCAAGCACAATTTATGTCGCTGCTAAAAGATACATACATATTTTCATTCTCAAAGACAATTTAGTTATTTATTATATTCAGCTATGGGCTACACGGTGATTATGCATATGATCGCGGACACTCTTGCGCTTACTGAGAACATCTTCTTCTTCTACATGGTTTTACGCAAGAAAAGTCGACTAATCGATGGCTACCGTAATCTTCTTCTCATTCAAATCGTTGCGGATTCTTTCTGCTGTCTCGCGTTTGGCGTCTTTTCACCGGTTAGCTGCCCGCATTTAGTACTGAACTTTCTTGCTTCACAATGCTAGCTTCCCAGAAGGTGTCATAGCCTGCAATACAAATAATAATATATGTACAAATGTATGTATCTACATATGTATATATGAACATACATCCCAATTTTTTTTATGTCGTTACACGGGCGCTACCATCAACATTCGTCATGTATTCGGAGACATCTTATCTCTTTCCAATTGGCACCTTCATTGTGGATCTTTGCGATCTCACCCTGGTCTTCACATTTTTCCTCCGCCAAGAGATGATTACCCTTGGCTTTCTCTATCGATTCCTTCATATCAATCGGTAAAATTTTTTTTATCGAACTTCATTTCTCCAATAAAATATGTCATTCGCTGTCTCATAATAAATAATAATAACATTTGAATAAGATAATAAAAAACAAAACCATGTTAGCTCCCCTATCCTCGTGCATGCCCGCTCTCCCTTCGGCCGTCTTCTCGTTGTCTTCGGCTGCGCCGTCCTCAACGCCGCCTACCTGTACGCCGGCCGCACAGCCATCTACACGCCTTTCAACGACCCCGCGCACTTTGCCGACCGACTCGGATACCCGCCATCGGTCTACTTCTTCGCGATTGATATCTCTAATGAAGGCTCTTCCGTGTTTCTTTATCAAACTAGCTCATTGTCAGTGGTAATTATTTTTGATAACTAACATAAATAAAATTGTTATCTGCTTTTCTAAACGACTAGACAAGCTTCAGACATCCTCCCGTGTCCACGCGTCCTGTACAGTGCTTCTCCAGCTTGCAACGAGCTTCGTCATGGTCGCGTGCATCTTCGGCATTCTCCGCAAGCTCAGAAGCGGTCTCTTGCCTGGCAACTTTCAGCAGATTCACCGGCGCGCTCTCCTTATGCTCATATTGCAGGTTGTGACATTAAATATTAAATATTGATTTTTCCACACCATATGTGTGTGATACCGTAATAAATTCATTCATTCATTTTTTTTCTAATTAGACAAAAAAAGAAAACTCTAACGTGCTCTATTAGCAAAGGCTTATTCCAGTTCTTCTATTATTTACGCGAGAAGAAGCACTGCTGTCAATCATTTATCTGCACTTGCAGGCGTCGGCGCCGGCGCTTCTCTTCACGTTTCCGCTGATTACGGTAATGTTCCCGGCTCTCCATTCAGTCACGCAGTACTCGGTTGCCTTCGCGCCGACGTTCGGGGCGATTCTCAACCCGATCGTCGTTGTCTCCGTTTCGCCTGCACGTCAGCCTTGAGGCTTCATTGGTGGAAAGCGGCCTCAGCGACGAGTGTCAAACTGATTTATTTTCCGCCAATTTATCGATCGAATTTTTTAAACATTAAAAAAAATAAACATCTACTATCGCTGTTGAAAAAATCTAACTTTACTTGTATTACTTTGTAGTGCTTACACATAGACCTACTTTAGTATTCAAGCAATAGGCATGAAATAAAGATTGTGATATTTCGTCATCAGAAGTTTCAGGCCGAGAATGAGAGAGAGAGAGAGAGAGAGAGAGAGAGAAGAGCCAGGCGGCGCCCGTAGAAGGATCTTCGACACTCGTTGGCTGTCCAGCAGACGGCGGCGCTGAACAGTTCTCTCTAGTTGTTCTTCGGTTGGATCAAAGGCGGAGGGACGCACAGTGTCATCCATGTGCTATCCTGTATATATTATTATTTTATAAAGCGATAACATTTCCATACGTATGTAACAAAATCGAGAAAAACACTGCCATAAACACAACATTGGCAATGAGCAATCATCACCACTTTGACAATAGATCACAGTCATATCATCCCGTGCACGGGGAGATGGCATGATCATGAGCTCAAAGAACGATCGCGGGCGGAAAATGCACCGTAATCCCGAACGAAAACTACTTCTATTTTAGAAAATAGACATTCACTTGAAATGGGACCACTTCCATTCTATGTTTCTGACCAAACTTTATCAAACAAAAACATAAAACGAAAAGATTTATATTCGCCGGAGAGGTCCTTTAACGAGGATGCATTTGGATGCGTCCGATGCGTCCGTCGCATCCTTGGTACCAAGATGTGTTGTATGTGTTGAATTTCAATTGAAGTATAAAGAGTATGTATGTACTTGAGTAAATGCTCATTTCTCTCATTAGTAGGGTCCTATGTAAATGGCATGAGAAAAACAAACAGATTTTAATATTTAAAAAAAATCAAAAGAAAATTTAAAAAAGGAACAGATTCTCTTTATTCATTCCCTATTCAAAAGGTGAACATTAGCTTTGCTTTCACATTATCTCATTTAGCCATATCGTTCAGACGATAATTCGCAAGGTCTTACAATTAGAGCTGAGAGGTCAGAAAGAGTGAGTGAGAGATGGAGACAGGCGAGAACAGAAGAAGAAGAAAAATTCCCAGACACATCAATATATTTTAACGTCGGAACCCATTCCTAAACCGAAGAAACAAGAACCAAGCTCTTTTTTTCGATTCCAAATATCCTAGTTGCTACAACTTGTGCGTTGCTAGCTAGGTTCTGTGTTCTATGAAGCAGAGAAGAATGTTGGAGCATCGGAAAACGAGCACAACTTCCTCCTTTACATTTGTCGTGCTCCGATCCAAAAAGCTGCACATTTAGCGAGCGAATGACAATATCCCCATTCATATGAAGTACCGCCTAGGTGCACATTTCTATGTGGCACGAAGAGTGAGCTAACTAGAAGCGGCTTCTACAGCATAGATCTACGCGATCGAAGGTTCTTAGAAACTATGTATTTGCAACGAATATAAATAGATTATGTATTTACGATTATATAAGAAAAATTATTTTAAAAAAACATCTTTCAGTCGCAACTTTAAAAGATAAAGAGATGAATAAATATAAAGTATATTTTTTCTTCATTCAATAGTTTGGCAAACATTCTCATACAAAGAAAGAACACTCTCAGTAAACTTGAATGAACGAGAAGAATTGGATTGGAGTAGGGATGAGACTGCAGCAATACTCTTCTGCTTCTCTAATTGAGGCCAAACCTAACAATTTGAACATTTCGGCATGGTCAGGGTCTCAATTTTCAATACTCCATCCGCTGTTCGGGTTTGTGTGTTCACAGATGCCACAAGTTGCAAGAGCAATAGAGAGATTAGACAGAGCAGAGAGTGTCAAATGGAAAGTGAAAGAGAGAAACGACAAAGAAAAAGAAAGAGAAGAAAAGGAAAGATTGGATGAAGAGTTCTTATATAAAGTCGGCGAAACGTCCTTTGAATGCCCTGACATGGAAAAGTACATCATCAACATGTCTGCGCAATGTGATTGCACGTTTTGACATCGTACAGGTAGTTTTTTTCATGAAAAGTGCATCAAATAGTTTAGATGAGGTGAACTTTGTATGACGTGTTGACTAACTAGGTCCTTTTAATTATTCATTTACCTAAACCTCTACACCTTGTTATGATGCTGTATGTTGTTAAAAATACTTATTCCCGCAGTTTTTTTTTCAATATTCAATGACCTTATCAAATTTCTAGAAATATGAGGATACATTTACAACTCCTTCAGGCACGAAAAAATTATGATGACGGAAATAAAGGAAGACAGTATATTTAACCATTTATTTTCTTTTTATTACATTTCTAATGTCAACTTAAAGATGCTCCAGGGCTTGCTTTTCTGTCTTTTAATGCCTTCATCAAAACTTCACTTTATTTGACAACATCAATGTCACTGCAGAGAAGACCATCTTGCCTTCAAATAACGGAGACAAAAAGAGGATAATTAAGTGAAATTTTGTTTGATTAGTTCATTTACAGAGTACACAGCCAGAATCAGCTCTTACATACTGACCATGCATCTTACAATTAGCACTGTAATAGAGAAATATGAGACAAGAGAAAATAATCTTAAAGCACTCCCATAAATGGCAAGATTTAGAGAGATGTACAACAATGCGTGAGCACAAAATCCAATATTCGCTGGACTAGACGAAATATAAAAGAGAGAGTTATACAGAGATTAAATTTTTTAGATAAAAATTGTAAAATGTTCAGACATGCCGCCGCCTCCGCATCCGGAGCCCTTCGGAAGCCGCCTCCTTCAGCAGGCGCTCCGAGTCGCCGTCTTCATCTTCTCCCTCTTCGTCATCTTCCGCTTCGCTGCCCTCGCCGTCGGCGAGGTCTGTGTCGTACTCCTCCTTCAAATTATCTGCTTATTTTTTCAATAAAATACGTTTTTCTTACAATCAAGTATCAGTTAAAAATTTAGAAAAAAACTTTGAAAAATTTTTTTATCGAAATGTGATTTTTGAAGAAAACAAATAATTTTAATAAACAAAATGAATGAATTAAACCTCGCTGTCCGCCTCGCCCCAGTGATCGATCGCCTGGAAGAGATCTGTCGCCCAGAGCTTGAAGGTCTCCTCGCGATCGTAGCCTTTAGAGTAATAACATCTGTTACCTTTGTGATAATACCAATACTTGCGGAAAATATTGAAATATTTGTAATTGGCAACGAAATATTCGAAGACGAATATTTATTTCACGTATAAAAAAAGAGATATCATTTACCTGCAGTTTCAAGTTCAAAGTTGCGATCGGGCACAACGGGAGTCGCCCCGAGGATGCGGAGACGCTTCGAGAGAGTGTCCACGGCCTGCACAGAGAGAGTTCTTCCTTCTCTCCGTCTCTCTCTCTCCCACTCTCTTCTTCTCTACGCTTATTTATACATCTGTCTCTGTCCTTTCTGTCTCTGCCAACTCGATTATGAGGAATCTCCGCGTTAGCCGCCATAGGCTTCTGCTGGAAGCCAAGGATGGCATAGCGCATCTCGGGCACGCCAGCAAGGCGACGACGCTCGTGCTTGTCAGCAGCCGCAGACTGAAATGGGGAGAGGAGAGAGAGAGAGGTGGAAAGAGAGAGAGAGAGAGAGAGCGAGAAAGCGAGAGAGAGAGAGTACAGAGAGAGTTGAGTCAATATGAGAGCGAATTTAAAGAAAGAAAGAGATTGAGAAGAAGAACAAAGATAACGTACAACAACACTGAAGCTAGAGATAAAGAGATACAGACAAATGAGAGAGAGGTGAAGAGAGAAGAATGGAGAAGGAAGAAGGAAAGAGCCACCTCGAGATAGTCGAGGAATCCCTCGAGAATGGCGTCCGCTCTGCCGTGCTCGTCGCATTCCATGAGGAAGATCCCGAAGCCCTTAGGAATGAATATTCATACTTTTCTTCCGTCGTGTTATTTACATTCTTTGTTTTTGTCTATTTTGTTTTCAGCTATTAAGAGAAATAAACAATATCGATAAACAGACAATGATTTATTTTTATCTCCAAAATAAAACCCATTAACTACTTTGCTTTGCTATGGTATGTTGGGAATGTGCTTGTAAACAACAACAATAAAGTAACTTTAAAGTTGCCGAAGTCGGAGGGCGCCATGTTATCGAGAGCGAAGAGTGTCGGCTTCTCCTCTCCCATGTACTCGGCTAGCACTGCCGCCCACTTCTCGGCGTCGCCCATCTGGTGGCAGAAGGGGATATTAAATAAAGAACAATAAACATATATGTAGGCAAATTAAAGTCTTTCTTTTGCAAGAAAATTATTATACTCAAAATGTTATGGAAAAACTGACGTTTCTGGACCAAATAATTGCTTCCTATTTTTTTTACTTAGCAGCTGTGGTGTTTTCCTACTTTTTTCTGAAAGAAGTATGGAAACGTTTTTTTAAGTGAGGGAAAATTTCACTGACTTCCCGCTTTTCCGCATCTCTCAGGTCTGCGTTTCTGGTGTAGAAAATGGCCAACTCTGCCTTGGCCTTCTCTTCCGCAAGTCTTTCGGCCTCTTTTCGCTGCAGAAATCAACTACGTTATTTTTAAATTTTTTCTTACATTTTTCTAAAGCTTTTAGTGATTTGCGCTGGTGTATGAACCATTCATGGCCAGATATGGCTAGAATTCTTTGACTGCTGTTGGTGAACAAAGAGATCAATAAAATGCAAAGTGAACCAATCAATAGAAGTGAATAATTCCCAACCTGCGAATATCTCTGGTATGCCGCGTGTACCCTGTGGTAGACGACGTAGACAATGCCAGGTAGAAGGACGCCGAGGGCGGCTGTCACGTACAGCAGCACGTCATCCTCATTTCGTGTGAGATTATCATCGCCAATTCTTTTATGTCTCACTCTCTATCTCCCTTTCTATTGTTTTGTCTCATTTTCCAATGTTTTGTCTTCTCCCATTCTTCTGCGTTGTCCTCACCTTGCCTCACACTGTGACCATCTCTCAATTTCCTTTGCCACTTTGTAATTCTCTCGTCCACAATATCTTTTCTCTGATTTCTCTCTCTCTCTCCCTCTCTCGTTCTCTACCTTCTCCATGAGATAGTCGAGCATGCCCTTGTTCGGATCGGGGCTTCCACTGGCTGTCGCCCTAGGCGCGGGCCGCATCGGCTGTTGGAAAGTGGCCGGCATTCTGTCGACCCGCTCTTCCGCTCCCTCTCACTATAAGGGCTGCGCAAATTACTGTAAAAAAGGAAATGTAACATAAGTCCTCCGAACCCGGCATTGCATTGTTGTTCTCCAGGGAAACGACGAAGGCATCGTAATCGATTTGTGTTAGCTGTTAGTGCACCACACAACATCCCGTCCACTCCATGCAATGCAGTACCCTCTCAAGCTCCATCAACACCCCCAAAAACAAGGGATAAAATCAACAAGGGAATGTCCGCAAAACAATATTTCGCAATTGAATTTTTGACTACTTAACACGCCATCCATCCACAATCACGACATGCGAACCACAACACGATCCACAAACATAGTTTTATTCACTCATGGAAACAGAATTGCAGTAAAAACAAAAGGGAGTTGGGAGCGAGTGAACAACGACGAAATGATTTGCCGCAACGAAACACCGGAGACCACTAACAACACGCGTGCATTCTCAAGCCAGGTTTTTTTAATTCCATAGTAAAGAAAAAACTGATAGATGTAATATCGTCGTGAATAACGACTTGACGAGTAAAGACGCGAAATCAGGTTTGATCGCAACTTTTCTTCTCAGGAATCCAAATTGAAATCAACAAAGACTTGGGTGAAAAGTAAAGGCAACGATTTGTATATAATCACCAGTAAAAACCTTTCTATTCAATTAACCCACACTCTAAAAGGCCCTTAATTAATGGCAGCGCAGGTGCTCAATGTAAGATTACCAGCCAGGGCCCACCTTTCCTATCCTGGTGGTGTTGATTTCGGGCTCACAGCTCTCAACACCGAAATGACGCTAACTACTAATTGAAACAACAACTAGAGCTTTTTACAAGAAAATAACAACAATCTTGCTAGAGATCATCATTCGCTTTCCAAGTATTCTTAGCCTAAAACGTGCATACTATCGCCATTTTCTCTCCTACTAATTCTCCTGGTCAAACTGTACACAATGGGGCACAAAGATATGAAGAGTCCTATATCATTAGCCTATAATTCCCTTGCGCCCGATGTTCGTACAAGGATCTGAATGTCCTGGGAATTAAGAAATATCCCAAGAGCGAGGAAATTTAAGCAATGTCCCGCAACGCAGAACATTCTAAACGATAACATTGAGAAGGTATGGCCGGGCGCACTGGAAGAGGTCGAGGTCGGGGTCGAGGCTTCTGCCAAAGCCCTCTAGTACCATGATGGAGAGAATGACCGAGGTGAAGGAAGAGTCCAGACTCACTCGGTGCTCAGCCACCAGTGAGAACATTGACGACAGCACGGCGCTGATGTTCAGCTGAGAAGTACTGATGCTAATCAAACCACTTCACTATTTACGACATGTATGATTGTAGAAAGAGTGATATTACAGTACCCTGTCATATCCTCTACCGTACCCTCTGCCTCCCTCATACCGTTCTGAGTGACTTATGAGAGCGGGCTCGCTGGACGAGGTCGTCGACTTGACGGCAGAAGGCGTCGGGGTCCTTGCATTGCTGGTTCGGCGAGCGGGTCAGCAGCATCCGGCCTGCCTCGTAGCCCTAGCATGCTCATTTATTATTATTAACATTTCTCACAATTATTAATAATTTTAAATTATTATGATATTTGCAAAATTTACATGTATAGATGACAACCCAAGACAAAACTTGCACGATTGCACGGCACCGAGCGATTGCACCAATATTCATTTTTGTAATAAAAATTTTTTAGACGCGTTTACATTAATTACTTTTTTAAACAGAGAAGTTCTAAAGCAAAAACGTGCCTTCCTCTCGACGACTGCCCTGAAGAGAGTGCGCAGGTTCCGCAGATTCTCCGGTGTTTCAGAGATTGCAATGCCTAAACGCTTAACATACTTCTTATTCCTCCTTTGCCAAATCATCGTTCCTTTGTTGGCTTATAAATACTCTTGTAAAAAATTTGTTAACTTAAATAATTGCGAAAAAGTTTTAATTAAAGATAGTTCGAGGAATTAAAAAAAATTAAGTTTGAATAATAATAATGGAAAGATTAATATACCTGTGTCTAGAAGGACGAGCGTGGGCTCGTCGTTGAGGAAGGGCGAATCCGTGAAGCGGACGCGGGGAATCGCAGGGCGGAAACGGAGAAAGGAGCAGACTTGCTCACGCTAAACTCACAATCAGCCATTTTTGTCAAATCGAAAAACAAATATTTCGTTTCATTATTTTTTTAAATAAATAACATTAAAAAAATAGTTATATAAGCATTTTGCAATGAAATTTTAAACCATATCGCAAAATAAATGTATATGCGCCTTAAAGGAGGAGGGGTAAAAATAGAATGGAAAGCCCAGCTTACCAGCCTCTCAAAGATATTCTCCTGGACGGGAGCACGATGCACGCCAGGCAGAGTTTCCGTGTCGTCGTTAAATCTATCAATCAGATTTTGTATTTACATTGTTTTTACAAGTGAAGAATCCAGGTTCTAAACTTCTATTACCCTTCACGCTACAACGCCTAATTCTTCACAGCACTAGAAGTGCTCTTTAGTAAAGGCTAGTTTTGAATCTACTAAATTATGTATTGTTCCTGCTACAAGGTAGCGAATATTTATTTTATTTTCAAACTACAGTAATCTCAAGATGTCCCTACCGCACTAAAATGTTGCCCGGATGGAGGTCTCCGTGGATAAAGTTGTCGACAAAGAGCATCTTGAGCAGAGCACGCGCACCCAGCAGAGCGATCCGCCTTCGCACGGCCGGAGATTGACGGGATTTCAACTGAAACAAATTATCGTAATATCAGGATGACCCTACCACACCAGACTAGTGACCACTTTCAAGATTGGCAAGGTCTATCGCTCTCTCTTTTTTGGTTAAATTGTTTTTATTTAATTAATTAATTTAAAAAAAACTTCAGGGTCGTGCTCCTCCGCGACGAGCTTGTTGATGTAGATGCCCTCTTCGAAGGTCTCGACAATTGCATTCTTCGTGTACGCGAGCACAATCGGGAACTTAATCCCCGTTGACTTGGGATCGAAGTTCTCTGCGAATCTCTGAAGGGGTTCAAGCTAGCTAATTAGTGTTCCAAAATATTTAATTATTTTGCACCTTACGATTATTTTATTTTTTCACTTCATTTTATTTATTCGTGTTAAAAAAGGAATAGCGTTTCACACATCACCGATCTCCTCGTATTAGCTTTATTTTTAGCCGTTGAGATACTTGACTCCAGCTTCACATAGAAAATAGCATTTTCTTACTTTCATAAAAGAAAAAATATGACATTGACATAGTTTTGAGGAACCATTTTATATATTGTAAAAAAAAGATTTCCTTTAACCTCCATGGCCTTGGCCTCGTTGCTGAGATCAACCTGCCGTCTGAGAACCATCTCGAACTGGTTCACTGCGCCTATAACATGTATACTTGACATTTTTACGCAGAAAGAAGCGTCGACAGCCTTATAAGTTTGACACTAATCTATTCGATATTTGAATGAAGTTTGCAGTTTTTTTTACACTAAAAAATAGTTTTTCACAATTAAATATGTATTTTTATGTCACAACTTCTAACACATATTTCTTCCTTCTCATCGACAATGTGTATGTACTTTAAGGTTTTGAGGACTACGGTAGATTTATGGTGGTGGACAGTCTCTCTAATAAAAGAAAGGCTACCGATCGGATCGACAAAACGAAGAGAGGGCAGGAGGGTGACTGCGGCGCGAGCAAAGAATCGAATGATGGCGAGATCCTGCGCCACTTGCTCTTCTACGCCTCGTTCGGCCACCTTAATCCAGAAGAAGAAAAAAACTAGATTTTCCCGCAACTCTTTTTTACGTTAGGCAAATGGTTCCAAACGGCCCAAAAAGTGGCCATAGTGGGTCTCAAAAAGGTCTTGAAGAATCCATGATAATAATAAGAAATAGTCTCAATGTGGACCTCAGCAAGAGGTCTAAGCCTGGTCTGACCTTGATAGCAATGTCGACGGTCTCTCGCCCTTTCAACTTGTGAATGCGACGGCCAGTTGCTGCCTCGAAAGCGGGCAGGCTAATCGTTGCCTTGTATACCTATGCAATTAGGAATTAATATATAAAATCTTTTAAAAAGCATTAAGTAAAATCACCGTGACAAAGGAAAAGAAGAGGGAAAGAAGTCAGTGGGAACAGAACTGTAGTTAGAGAGACGAGCAAGCGAGACATGGTTCATGGAATGAAAACGGAGGATGAGAGAGAGAACAGAGAGGGAGAAATAGAGAGGGGGGGGGAGATAGAGAGAGAGAGAAAGCGAAGCAGGCAAGGAGACAGGGTTCTTCTAACCTGAGCTATGCAGCCCGATCCAATGGAGAATGGTTCAATCGAAAGGAAGACATCTTTTCCGTGCTTGGCGAATAAGCCAGGTCCGAAGACCTGAAAAAGGTTTCATAAATAGCATTCTATAACATAGATTAATTCAAAGAATATTGATTAGGCATAAAGACTTTCCATCATTGCGGAACTAGAAGATTATTGACGAGGGAGGGAAAAAAGACTTATTTATTTGAGCTCATATAATCGCCGTATATGTCCGATACACAGCAACTACTCGCTTCTTCCGAATTCAAGACCTAGCATCCATAGTGGAGAACTACAAGCGTGGATCGCTCTACCGATAGAAGAGGAAAGAAACTACATATTCTTACCTCCTCAAGGCGCTCCTCGCAGTCTCGAAAGTATCTCTGGCGACGTGTCTTGGTGTGCAGAACTGAGAGCTGGAAAGGAAATCCGATATTCGAAAAGGATTGAAGGAGCTTCCATAACGAATACAGCGAAAAAGTATATTGCGTGGACACCATCAGTAGGATCCTATAGAAATTCCAGTAGTCCTGGCTAAAATACTGTATACAAGTGGATTCTACTTTAGTTAAACTAACATGCAGCTAATCATCACAATATTTCAAATAAAAAAAATAAAGTCAAGCTCTAGAAATAAAGCAAAAATAAAGATACATAGCTACAAAAATAGTTGTTGAAACGAATGACAAACCTTATCACAAAAAGTCTTGGAGAAGATATCTCGGCGAGTGCTGCCCCATTGGCCGAGTTTGATGAAGGTCGGGCCGCAGCTCTGAAATGACAATCGATAGAAGAGAAATCGGAAGTATCCATCACACAACGGAAAAAAAGATATATTTTAAATTTGTAAGAAATCATTTGAATTCTCATCTTTCTATTTCTACTGGCAATCGCGCATGCTGTTATGTTCAAGTTCATTTTAATCTCTAACCTGAAGGGCTAAAATGAACGCCCGCCACCAAGCTCCTTCGAGACGTTCCGATCTAAACGAGACAGTACATTGTTAACGTAATTAAAGAAAACGCCAAGATATAACTTAACTGTAGTTTACAACAGTTTAACAAAAATATTCATATCACATTGTGAATAAATTATTTTAAAAAAACAATTGAATAATATTTTTACAGTAACCTGGAAGCAATGGGATAGACACTGGCGAGGGGGAGAAGCAGAAGGCCGAGGCCGATGCAGCGAAGAGTGAGGCGAGTCATGGTGAAGGCGGCCTCGACAACCACGAAGGGGAAGCGGAGGACGGAGAGGAAGAGGCCGCGAGAGACAACGCGGTCCGGCAGCTGTCCAAAGGGTTCATTTCTTTTATTTCGATTTCATATTTTTTCTTAATCTTTGACATCTATGACTAAAATAATCAAGTAACTTTGAGAAGGAGACTAATTTTACATATAAGATGTTGTTCCCCACTCTCACTCTCTCCATAATGCCTTCCAAGCTCCTCTAGTCCACTCTGTTTTCACATGCAGTCGATAGGGACCTCTGAGCTCATGGCCTGGGAATATAAAGCCACTATCGAGTCAGCGGAACACGGGCGGGATAGGAGATATCCCCCTGTTAACTAAGGGTGGCAGGGTTTCTATTAAAATATTCGTTTAAAAAGAAGTGATTCAGGCCCAAACTCAGGCGTAAGCGGTCGTGTCAAATCGACAATACCTCTTTTCCGCTGTTCTTAACCTTGGGCGCAGGAAGCAAGAGCCAAGGGTCGTCCCTGTGCGCAAGAGAGACGGCAGTGGCCGCGAGAGCCTTGCGCGCCTGGAGGAGCTGCCAGGCCGCGATGGCACCGCCCCAGGCAGCACAGCGGACGGCCACTCTGGAAGAACAAGGAGTTTCTTTCCCCGTACACAATCCACTAATCTTCTTATCCTTATCACTAAACTAGCGTTGATAATAAAAGGAAAAAAATTATATCTTTTATCAACGCCCGACGGTATTTATATCTTCACCGACTTACCATTAGCATTTACCAGCTACCTAAATTAGAGAATTCATGCAAAAACAAAATTGACACAAATTCTCCTCGGTTGATATTTAGGAAAGAAACATAAATAAAGTGCCCAAATAATTTTAAAAAAAAGTTTTCTTTCAAAAGGCAAAACCTGACGGCGGCGGGAAGAACTAGCGGCGACGGAGGAGTAGGACGGAGGAGCAGGGCGCGAGGGGGCGCGGGAGTGCGGGCGGCGGAGCGCGAGACGCCGCGAGTGGCGATGGCGGCCACAGCAGCAGCGCCACCGCCACCACTACGCATCAGCATCACCGGCAAGCTGGAAAAGGAATAGACTTATTATCATAAAAACATGGAAAGAACATTAAAATAAACCAGATTGATCACTACGGTAACGGCCATAATTAATTATGAGTTTGTTTCGTTAAAAAGGGCGATTATAACTAATTTTCTGAAGAAGAAAAAAAACCAATTACCGGAATAAAAGTACTTTCGAAGATTCTAGGAAGGGTGCTATAACAATCGCAAGGATAATGAAATCACCAAAATTTCCCCAGTAAAAAGGCTAGGAAAATGAAACACGCCGTTGTAACAACGTCATTCGATGAAAAGGAAAGACGCTTAACGAAAGAATACCGCATCATCACCGACAAGTAAAGGAAAATATCAAATGTCACTTTAATAGTCCCACAACTGGGCAAGAACGGCACAAAGTTGCACAGATTATGCTTATCCTAATATTACATTATCGTATAAACATACAATAGACAGGAGATGTGAAAACTATGCGAAATGTTATGACGATGAAATGCGAATGCAATTTCCAATACGTCATTATATTAGTGTTGCTCTTATACTGTACGACACATTCCTTCCCTTTTAACGGATCCCGATCCAGAAACAGTTAACTGTGTCAACCGACCTTCAGGCGGTTAAATTGTATGACCACAGCCTATTTTTGTGTTTTTTCTTCTTCTTAAAAATTGTAAGTCCTACAAATGGTTTTGCTTATCACTTGTTTTCTTTTTCTGTGGTGTGTACTCTTTGCACAGAGAATGTGTTCGTATTGTTTTGCATGAGCATATATGGATGTACGTAAGTACATATGTGCATACGTACAAACATATATGCTCATGCAAAACAATACGAAGCGTTACTCCTTTTTTATATCCACATAATTTATACATACATATATGTATGTATGTGCCTCATTATACGTGAAAGCGTATCCAGTTTCAGCAACGATTCCACTGATTCCAATGATGGCGTAAGCATTAGAGCTGTCAGTGCCCTTCTCGGCACCATCAAAGCTCTCCTTTTGGAAACGGGTTAGTCGCCAGATTGGAAGGTCTTTTTTTTCTTTCTATTCATTGGCGTACTATTCATCTTTTCAATACCTTTGTTCAACGCATAAATAAGAATGGGAATAATTTAAGTTCATATGTACATATTTTCGAAATGGAAGCTTGGGGAATACTTTGCCTTTGTATTTACTAACAATCAGTATTTTTCCTCGAAAATACTGCAGCCCCAAGAAATAAATTATTTTAACGTATCCAAAGAAAGAAATTACCGTATCCAGAAAAGAAACCACCGTATCCGTTCAAAAATAGACCATCCAACTGTGAGCATCAATGAGCTCGCTGGATGACCGGGCAACGCCCACCATTCCGGTGCATGAACACAGCGACACCGTAGCGTATCGGAGCGAGTCGGACAACTTGGAGAATGTTAGAGAGAGAACGAGAGAGAGAGAGAGATAGATAGAGAGAAAGAGAGCGAGAGAGAGAGAGAGATAGATAGAGAGAAAGAGAGCGCGAGAGAAGAATGGATGGAGTCAGAGTGAGAGAGGGAGAGAGCAATGTTAAAGGAGAGCCAGACCAGCAAAGCCCTCCGTTGCATCGACTGCGCCGACCCGATGGACGCTCTCGACCACAACGGCGACTTCACGAGGGTCATCGCCGCCGGAAGCAGAGGAGGTCTGCATTTTATTTATGCTTATTTATATTTATATATTTAATATATCATCAATAAAAACACGAGAACTCTCGAAGAAGCGTAGCGTTCGCGACTTGCGAGGAATTACAGAATAATTAATACCCTAGCTATTTCTTGAAGCAGCCGTCAATGGTCAGGAAAATTGAGATAGATAACGATTGAGTTTCGCTCTCTTTGAAAAGGAGAAAAGCCAGAATGAATAATGATGATAAGTTTGAGTGCTTCGCGTGTTCCGCGTCACGGACGACGCTCTCGACATGGAAGTCGATCTGCGGGCGATGAGAAGTCGGCGCAAGCTGAATCTGCTCTACTCCCCCAGCAATGTCGCGTGGAGCAAGCTGAATGGTAACTCTTCAGCATCATTTGTAGAGGAGCTGTATGAAATGATATCATGTGCCACTGATGTATTTCAATCTATTCTATTTTCGCAATCACTATTATCAATTCATGCAAAAATAAGAACAATAACAACTACCATAAATATGCAGAATCACTCGTGGCGACAACGTCAACAAACGGCGCAGTCGTTCTATGGAATCTCGAGAATGTCAAGCAAGGTCGGTTCATTCACGTCTGATGGAAACGTTGCAATTTTTGATGCATTTTTTCGAGACGAAAGGGTTATCTGATTGACAGCTAATTTAAAGAAGAAAATTGAAACGCGAACATTTTTGGATAATCCACCCCGAATATTGAAAATAGTTTATGCAGGAACCCTCTTACGATTAGAGTGTTCGTTGAGCCTAAATGTGAGTTTCTCCTTAAATATATAAAATATAATATAGATAATATATGAAATTATGTTGCTTAGTATATTATTTTGATTAGTTAATATTTCGCATTTAATGTTGTTTCCTATGGTTTGAAATGCTCACAGACCACCACTACGAGGCTCACAAGCGCTCCGCCACTACCGTATGCTTCCACTCCTACGAGCCGCAGCTGCTCGTCTCGGGCTCGAAGGACGCGGCCGTCTTCCTCTACGACATACGCGAGCAGGAGCCAGCCACCAAGTTCATGTCAGCGAGCCAGGCCGGATAGAGGATGATTGACAAAACAATATGAAAGAGGAAGTAGTCTGTAGAAACTCTTTCTTATTGATTTTATCAAAATCAATTTTATTGCTTGAATTTGTCCACTGAAATATTTTCTTGTCAGTTCCGGCTGCTTCGACACGATCCGCGACGTCGTCTTCTGCAGTAACTTTGACCAGCGACATTTGTTCGCATGCGCCGACGACTCCGGCACCGTCCGCTTCTGGGACATGCGACGCAGTGATAAGTTCGTAGTCTGCCAAATATTTTTTGTTGCTTTAGATTGATAATATAAATCAATCATCACAGTAGGCTAATGGATATCTTATGAAAAGTAGGGATTTTCAATAATACCGCAACTATGAATCCATGAATGAATGTTCGTCACAGACCCTACGTGCAGTTCCATGCGCACAACGGCTACGTGTCGAGCGTCGCGTTCGGGCCCGGCTCGAGGCATCTCCTGGCTACGGGAGGGGGAAGAGATAAACTTATTAAGGTCTTTTAGAGCACATTTTTCATCTATAGAAACATTTCCTCGTTTAAGTTAAAACCTTTTTTATTCTTCTTCTTCTTATCCTCATCATTTTGTGACAATCTCCTTAAATGGCTAGAAAACTGCTTCATCCTTGCTTACCATATCATAGAGATTCCGTACTCCTGCTTACCGTAGGCACCAATTAGGCAGCACCGTACCTTTCCAGGTCTGGGACTGGTCTCGTGCGCCCCACGACCAGCCTCTGTACACCGTGGAGACGATGGCGCCTGTGGGGCGCGTCTATTGGCGGCCCGTGGGAAATTGGTAGGAAAAATATGCTTGCAAATTTGTCTTACAATTAATCTAAATAATGATATATAATGATTAAGGAAATAATAAATTACTCGAATAATTTGAAATAAATGAAAAAAGAGAGAAACCATGCAGGTTCACAAAGCAATATGTTCACACAATAATACATACATACATATGTATGTTTAGTACTCAATATGTTCCATACCCAATATTCTCAACCCATTACGTTCAGCACACAAGTCGCCTCCTGTGCTGTCGTGAATGACACGGCCATACACATCTGGGACATCCGAAGGCCCTTTCTGCCGTACGCGGACTTCATTGAACATCGCGACAGTGCGACCGGTACGAGGGGAATGCAGAATTTTTTATTATTGTAAAATATTATGTAGTAATCATACATGTGTACATCATTATAATAATCTAAAAGGTAGGGTTTTTTTGACAATGAAAAAACCCTACCTTTTAGATTATTAGAGTAACTCTAAACTCTCAGTATTTTGATTTCTCCGTCTAGACTCCAATTTTCAGTCTATTTAGTCGGCCATCAGATTGCGGGAGAGCCTTACAATTAATACATTACAAAAAAAACATTCCGAGCACAATAAACACTACAATTCACGTCTTCAGGACGCTGCAAAAAGTAAAGCATAAAGACGGATAAAATTAATTAATTAAGTGAATTATGTATATTAATTTAGTGTGCTTGTTTCGAAAATGAATATTTGTCCATAATTGGTCTGCAGCTCTCGCCTTCAATCCCCACGCTCTTCATCGCTTCGTCTCAGCCGGCAAGGATGGCATGCTCATTCTTCATCAATTCAAGGTATCTCATCAAGCAGTTTATTGAATAGAATTATATAAAATCAACAAAAATTTCTCAAAATCCATATAATTTTTTTTGAGTAATAACAAAACAAAATGCGACCATTCCATAGAAAATATTTGAAGAAATTTGCTTCGGCACCCAATAAGAGGTGCACCCATGTCATGATGTATGTAGTGAAGGCATTATTATTAGCAACCGACATTGCCTTCGTAATTATTTGTCATTTTCTATACAAGTGTTTACTGATTGTGAGATATAAAAGAGACGAATGTATGGTCTTTAGGACGCCGTTCTCCCCGTCCGCCATGCGAATGACGTTGCCATCGACACGGCGCCCGACGGACTCGTTTCCATTGCAGGTACACGGTATTTAACATATTCAATATTGTACTGGATACGGTAGCCTAGATTCGAGGATATGGCATTAAGCTCTAAATGTGTTGAGCAAATAGCAAATCCGCATTGAGCAAAATAAGCAATACAATCAATTCGTGTTGAATCTAGCATTCCTTGGCCTTACACGGCAACCCAAACCCCGGCTCCCCTTGGCTCCGCCCACTCGTCTTGCTTGATAGTTTTGAGTAGCTGTCGACACGTGGACTCCGTGATGCATCTCTTCTCCTTCTCGGCCATGTTCGCCTCACGGCACTGCTCGATCTCTTGCATCACCTTCATGGGACCTTCTTTGAGCTAAGCAGGAACTATGGAAAAAGATCCCAAAGGGCATGAGAAAAGATGATTCTATATTATGGTTAGATTATATCAAATACCAAAAGAAACAAGATAAAAAGACAGCTGACATCTACTCCTCGGTTCGGCCAGATTGCGTCACTTAGACGCAGCTTCTGCCGCTCTTCCGGATCAGGCCCTTCCTCGCTCTTCCCTTCGTTCTCAATTGCCTCGTTGATCCTCGAACGCCACTCTCTTGTCCACGTTGAAGAAGCCGCTGCCAGGACCGTGTTTCCCGTAGTGACCAGGGACTCGTTCATGTTGGCATGGTGCACCTGAAGACGGCCCAATTACTGCAAACTTAAAGAATAACATTGATGACTGAAAACAATAGACTGAAAGGCATGATAATAATAATATGGAAAAATACAAGTAATGCACACCCTTCGAAAGTGCAGAACACGTGCTCGCTCACTGGGTACGGTAAAGATACCGTATCGGGCGTCATCGAATCCGATTACGGTGTGGACGTGGGCGCGCATGACAACTTGTGGCATCATTATCACCTTTGACAACAAATAGATCATCGTACACATAGAAACTAGCCTCAACATTATCTACATGAATAACATCATGCGAGCAATCAGTCGTGCGATCTAATAGGAGTACAGTTCAACAAGAAGCTCTTTCCCAACCTTGCTTCGTTGCCCTGCATCCCAGACCCGCTGCTCAATGTCGACGGCTCCATACGCGTCGAAGTTCAGCTGGCTCGGATGCCTAATCGCGTTCCAGTTGACCTTAACGATTTATTACGGCATTTAACCCGGTTATGGAAAATTGTACTTCTATTTGGTTTCGTTTAAACGCGCAATTATCATGTAACGTTATTCTCTTAATACTGTAATGACTCTAGAGTACCTCCGCATATGCGTAGCTGTGCAGAAAGAGGAAGGCTCCCGGGCGCTTGCCTTTCCCCAGGGACTTCTTCTGAATTGGGTTGATAGGAAGTTTTACAACAAATACGAGTTTTGCGTCTTATGGATTGAATAGTTATACGCTCTTCATTACTCGTTCCTCTCCCGTCAATTATTGGCTGAGCACCTTGAGCTCGTCGAGCAGCGACAGCAACGTTTCTTGCTGTTGGAGGGGCGTGAGGATCTCGTCGAGGTCGGAGGTCACGACATAATCAGCCAGAGCGCGCGCTCGCAGTACACAGTCGTTGATCGCTGTCACGACCTTCAATTTATCAATTTATGGATTTATAGTTTGGCTATTGCTAAATTTCGAAATGGTTTTTGGTAATTACTCGCCCTTTAGTTTAGTTTGCGTTCAAGGCAATTTATTTATGAAAATTTCCTTTAGCTTTTCTTGCTTCTCTCTAAATTCGTCTCTCTAAATTCGTCTCTCTAAATTGCACGCTCTTTCGCTGGCTATCTCTCATGCTGTCGTCTCTGGTTCTGACCCCCCCCCCCCCCAACCTCGGTCCGATAGATATGATTGTTCGGATTGAGCGGATCGTCATGAGCACGGCTTGTCGGCAATAGCGGCCAAGGGACGCGGATGACATGGAATAGGAGAACAATCGATCTGTATGTAACATTACTCATATGGTATTCTCGTAGAAATCGTTAAATTCAATAAGAATAACAAATATGTATTCGAATAATAAAATCAGCGCGATAATATTCCACATGTGATTACTCGTATCCTCTTCTGCGTCTCGTAGAGTCGAAGAAGGACTTCGACCTCTTTGGCAATGCTGTGGACGTAGACGAGGAAGACGGTGGCGCCGTGCGCGATCCATGCCTGAGACAATTTGACTTTCCCTCTCATTATCTCGCTCTTTTATCGCGAGACTCTCCAAAGGGCCTTCTTTTCGAACACGAGTAGTGAGGGTTGATTATGAGAAGAAGACAAAATTATGGGCAATTATCTACATATGTAAAATAACACAGTATTATTCACTTCGAAAAAGTGCGGAATCAGTGGCCAGTCGGCCATGAGATAGACGGGCTGCAGGCAGACCGCGAGGCGGTGTGGGTACTTGGAGAGGGGGCGCGCGTCAACCAACTCGAGGCTCTGCCACGCTTCTGAACTCAATCGTGCACCCTAGCTGCGCCACCTCGCGAATCCCCCTTTGACCAGCAAAAATTTCCATTTAAAATGTCCAAAGCCTTGCGTGAGGAGCGTAAAAATGCTGAGGACCACGACTTTGCTGACGTACGCTTGTAATCGAGGACTTCAATGATGCCAGGAAGCGGCGTCGGAAGGCCTGAGACATCTGAAATGGGATCGTCCAATCGAGACATCGTATGAGAGATAGTTTATTCAATTATAAGCGTCGGTGAATATTAGTACTGCGGTCATGCACTTTCTTTTGTTATAACTAGCCTAGCACTAATAAGTGTACTTGGCACCGTGCCAATTTTCAATCGATTTTGTAAACCATGGATCTTTGTCGACAGCGTGGCATCACCGAAGTAGCCGACATGTGTACATTTTGGAGCGTAGAACCACGGGCAATTCGGGTTGATCGGACGCTTTGCTGCCGTGAAAACTCTGCAAGACTTTGCGTTGTTCATACTGAGGACGATGGAAGACAGGGGGAATGAGGCAGCGTTGATGAGGGCGAGAGAGAACGAGAGAAGGAGCGAGATAGAGGGAAAGAGAGGCACAGATAGAGAGGGGAAAAGAAAGAGAGAAGCGGAGTGAGAGAGAATGAGAGAAGGAAGAGATGATCTGATATTGACCTGGTGCCCAGCTTCAGCATCACCTTCCTTCCATCCTTGCACTTCTGCACGGAAGTGACTCGGATGGCTAGCCCGCCATTGCTGGCAATCAAGAAGGCCGTCCGTTGGAAGGCTGGCAGTCGGGCCCAGTGAGATTTCCTCTGGGCAAAGGAGAGATAGAATGGCAATCGATCGATAAGCTTAACATTTGAAGAAACGCGAAATTCAACGCGCATTCTTTTTGAACATTCCCGCCTCTGTAAATCACACGCCATCAGCCAAAAAGGCGCGAATACAAGCTTAAGTTTTTGGCTCCTAAAAAGAAGTGCAATTCTAAGCCAACACCTGCAGAACAGTCGTCGTTGTATTCAATTTCATCATCGGCCTGCGGAGTTCTTTTGCGAAGGAGACGTTCGTCTGAAAAGAGCAATATTAAGAAGATCTAAACATTTGTAAATTATCGGAAATATTGACTAGTTGCTTTTGCAACAAAATATGACCTCTAATTCCATCCAATTCAAATGACGGGAGACATTTTCCGGCATGCCAAAACTAAAGTCTCTGGACGCCGATAGAAAGCAGAGAGTGAGGATGGCGGCCAGAAGCAGAGAAAAACAACGCTTGCAGAGACGAGCTGCACTGCTTTTGCTTAAAAAAAGTTCTTTTATATATATATGCAATAATATGTAATATATATATATACATAATGTACATATCAAGATGTATTGGTAGATACACACTTCTATGTAATTCTATTTCTTAGCGAAAGTTTAAAAAAATGTAGATTTTAAAGAAAAGTCTAACATTCTACGAGTTCGCATGATGTTTTGGCAGCGACCAATTCAAAGATTAAACATCAAAGATCACCTTCCGCCGACGGCGACGCATAAATTTGCTTATGCTTCTTTTTCCTAAAAAAAAAAAGCTATAATACAATTTTATTTGTAAAATACAGTTAAAATCTTGACGGGTTCATTGAGCTTTGTAGGAGAGTATCAAAGTATTATAAAAGTTGCCGCACAGCAGAAAGCGGCCATAGCACTCTTTGAGAAGAGGAAGACTCTGGCTATGAACATACATAAGGAAGGGTGAGCAATCATAACACTGTTGACAAAAAGAGCCTGTGTCAACGACATGCACTACAGCGGCCACGCTCGTCGCACAACAAAAAGACATTGTGGGCACTGTTGATAAGAAAATTATACGACATTCTTATCTTCTCTGACACTTCTCTTTTTTTCCTCAAAAATACCACAAAAACATTGAAAGAAGTACAGCATAAAGTAAGTGTAACACAAAACACAAAACTCAATATCTCAAAATAGTTTTTCTAGTGCAAGGACAAATAGATCGTAATAGCAAGCAGTAGCGAAAAGCTAATGATAAACATTAGAGAAAGAAACAGGTGGGATATTAAAAAAGCAAATTCAAAAACACTCAAGAAAGCGGTGGTTGTTCTAGTCATCCCTCCAGGCACGCGCCCGTTCCTTAGACACCAAAAGAGTAAAAACATCAGCATCAAAAAAGTATTGCACATCTGGATGTATTATTCAACCTCTTTTATTTCTTCTTCTTCATATTTTCTTCCGCCAATTGTGCTGGGACAAATTGCGAGAGAATGCATCAGCGAGAGAACGGCAGACGGAGAGGCGGATGGAGCGAGAGAGAGAGAGAGAGAGTGTGTGTTAGAGGGAGCGAGAGAGAAAGGCTGACGCAGAGAAGCACATTAACAGATGAAGCCGCACACAAGAAAATGGGCAGAAGCACTGTGATCGAACGAGATGGAAAGGTGAGCAGAGAGAGGTGGGGGAGATCGAGAGAGAGAGAGGGGGAGAGAGGGAGGGAGGGAGATCGAGAGAGAGGGAGAGAGAAGAGTGAGATAGGCTAAAGATGAAGAGATAAGAAAGGGCTAGAAGCTGAGCAGTGGAAACATCTGGAAGAATTGTTGTGCGCAAGCGACTGGAAATATCAACAAATGAGTGCACTCTTCGTAAACGGATGAGCAAAAAAGGGGGGAGGGTTAGGTGGGCAGAAAGAGAGAGAGAGATAGGGAAAGAGAGAGACTGATAACAAGAGAGGGTGAGGACAGTGAGAACGAGAGAGAGAGAGATAGAGAGAGAGAACGCGAAAGAGAAAGAGCGAGAGAGATAAAGTGTGCAAGGACTCCGCAAGCATAGAATAGATGGACCAGAATCGAAATGCCCATACATTTAAGATAAGGCAGAAACGTGTAAGTGATGGATAATAAAAAAGATACGACGACTATTGTCCTCTTTATCGAAGTCTTTATGTAATGCTCGGATCTTTCGGACATCACAAAATAAAAATTGTTAAGAAAAAAATAACTAAAGAATATCTTGAAGAACTACCAAAACGACTTGGGAACAAGAATTGCCAGAGAAATTTAAATTACGGAAAGAGAAGATAAAGTCATTGGAATGTTTACACGGGAAGAGGCTGGTCGTGGGACCTGCTTGCAAAGAGGAAATGAGAGAGAAACAGAGGGTGGTTTTAAAGAGAGCCAGCGAGAGAGCGAGAAAGCGAGAGAGGAAGAAGGAAATTGAGAGACGAAGAGAGAGAGAGAGAGAGAGAGAGAGAGCGGAAAGAGGAAATGCACGCCTCATGATCTTTAAAATTATTTGAGCTAACATTTCATGACAAACTCACCGCAAACATTAGTTTTGCTTCTTCAGTGAACTTCCCATGATCTCTCTCTCTCTCTCCCTCTCTCTCTCGGTATCTCTCTTTTTTTCTCGTTCTCAGTCTATTGTCTCTATTGCCCTTCTCTTATTCTACCTGTTTCTTTATTTACTTGTTTTTCTGTTCCTTCCCCTCACAGTCCCTTGAATTTCTCATCTTACAAGAAACTTTATTTGTTCTATACAATCCAGGCAATTTATGTCATTCCGTTCGTTTCGATAATTCCGTTAATTCAGGGTCACTCTCTGTCTCTCTTTCTTCTTCTTCTCTCTCTCTCTCTCACCTTCTTTTTACTCTTAGTGAACAGTCTGGTGCGCGAAAAGAAGCAGGAAGAACTACGCCACCAGCCGGACAATAAATTTCCACTCAAGCCAAGACCGGTACGAGTTTTTTTTATGTATTTATTTTAATCGGAAAACTTTGGAATTATTTCGAAATAAAAACATAATATCAATCTGAAATTTAAAATTTTTGTCTTTCTCCCTCTTCCTTTCTTAATTTTCTAGCCTTTGTTTTCTTTTATTTCCTCCCTAGCACACTACCACCCTAACTCTCTCTTCATTGTCTTCACTATCTCTCTCTTCTCTCTCTCTCCTATCTTTATCTCTCTCTTTCCTCTCTCTCTCTCGTCTCTCGTCTCTCTCTCTCTCTCTTCTCTCTCCTCTCTCTCCAATCTCTCTCGTCTCTTTTTTCTCTCTCTCTCATCTCTCTTTCCTCTCTCTCTCTCTCTCTCTCTCTCTCTCTCTCTCCAGCCACTCTACACCCGCTTCCCCTACGACGCCTTCCGTGGCCCGACCCAGAGTGTCCTTCGTGCCGGCCAGCCCGAGCGGGCCGCCTCTTCCCTCTCGCCGCAGCTGCTCGTCAGACTAGCCAAGCTGTGGGCTTTTCTAATTTCTTCCCGTTTATTATGGACAAGTTTGTAACGATATTGATTTTAGTATTCAAAATTATATTTAAAAATAAATTCAATCAATATTTGCTAATATTTCAAGAATGTCTTGCTTTGGATTTGCGAGTTCACGGCTTTTATGCGTACGAATTAGCACAAAGTTGTTTTTGGGCTTTCGTGGATATTCATACATTTAGAAAGTTAAACGAAAAAATGAACTAAATCTTATCATTTCATACTCTTAAAGTTAAATGTCTGAACTTTTCTTCCCGGTATGCCAAAAGTTTATCCTGAATTCACGAATTTTTGCCCGGCACGAGGGTGAGAGAACATGTGATTTGGAGAGACGAGACTACACTACAATGGTCAGGAAAATTGAAATAGATCACGGTTGAGTTTCATGCTCCTTTGAACTGTTCAACTGCAATTCTCTCCTATTCTTTCATAGATATCATCTTGGTGGAGCGCCTCCCTTTGAACTCTGCGCAATCAATGAAAAGATTGCGAGGCAGCATAGACTCAGCGATATTGCCAGGACGTGGAGGCTGGTGAGTAGTAGAGAGAAAGAAAGGGAGAGAGAGAGAGAGAGAGAGATAGGGAGAGAGAGAGAGAGAGAGTAGAAGAGGATGTGGTAGCGTTGAGGGGTCGACGAACATGATAAATAGCGCTCAGCGCTCGTCGACCCTTCCACGAACCTCGGCGCTGCTTACCAAACTTTTTTTCGGCTTTATATTTTCTATTCCACTTCTTCTAATGTCTGTGCCAATCATGTGGAATAAGGAGAGAGAAAGAGTGAGAGAGAGGGAGAGATAGAAAGAGAGAGAGAGAAGGAGAGAAAGAGAGAGAGAGAGAGAGAGAGAATGAGAGAGAAGAGAGAGAGAGAGAGAGAGCAAGAGAGAGAGAAGAGAGGGAATGAGAAAGAAGAGAGAGAGAGAGAGAGAGGGAGGGAGAGAGAGAGAGAGAGAGAGAGAGAGAGAGAGAGAAAGAGAGGGAGAGAGAGAGAATGAGAGAGAAGAGAGAGCACGTAAGCAGTTTGGGGTCGAACGAGTGGTTCGCTTGCGGATGTCATGGCGACGACTGCTTGGCACGGTTGTCCAACATCACGAAACTGAAATTCAGTACGAAATAGTAAAATCCTGATAAAGGATTCATTACAAAATGTACATTCTCATATTAAGACAATGAACACCAACTCACGCTTGAAAATGAAAGAAAACAATCTATATATAAGAAAAACATATATACCTTCCAACTAGTTTGGAATAGGATAGCACAGCCAACGTATTACAATATCATTAAAACAGTTGTTTAAAAAAGAAGGAGTGTAGCAAACCTTCTCGTCAATTGCAAGAAGGTGGGCGAGGGCGCGCTTCGTAGGATGTGGGCCGCTTGGCGCCGCTGTCGCATCAGGTCCACTGCGCCATACAAGGACCTCATGGGCGCGGTGAACATGCGGAGTCCTGCAACTCGAGAAAGCATCAAATTAAATGTAACTATGTAACACAGATATGAATGAGAAGGCATTTTTTTAAAGCAAACTTCTCTGTGCCTTTAGGCTTGGGCTTAAAAGTACACTAGATTGGAATAATAAAGTAGTTGCAAAAATAAGCTGCAGCAAACCTTCTCGTCGACTGCAAGAAGGTCGCCCAGGATGCGAAGACTGCTTGGCGCCGCTGTCGCGCCCGCTCTCCGTGCAGCTTTTCCACTGCACCATACGAGGACGCGGTGAATCCGAGGAGTCCTGCAACTCCAGACAGAATCAAATTGGAAATGTACGACGAACAATCAGCAACACAAAAAGGAATAAGAAGAATATTTTAATGCAACTAGATTTGAGAATCGAGAAGCTTGGCGCCAAGCTTCCTACCGCGAAAGCCACCAAGCAACATGATACAATGTGCAGTATATCAAGTTAAATGCATCCAAATCAAATAAAAAAAGGTTGTTTTATAAAACAACAAACAAGAAAAGCACATTAGCGTCGAAATATTACGAGAAAAAAATGATGAACGACACTGGTACGAAGGTTCGTTCATCATTTTTTCTAAAATGTTCGTCGATGATTAGAGAAGTAAGCTTTAACGTGGAACAGTGGAGAGAAACAGACAAACATGCTCCCCCATTACTCCAAAAACTTTCCTACTTTTACACACTATTTCTCCAGCGATGAACGTTCATCGCTGCTTCCATCGCGCAGCGCTGAACGAAAATGTTGAACGCTCGAAAATGTTCGACGAACTCCCGTGTATAAGCATATAAATGTTCAACGATCTTTCATATCTGCGTTCATCTCTTGTTCTTCTAACGTTCGTCCATCTTCGATAAGATTACATGTGCGGCAGGTCTCTCAACTGATGCATGCCGAGATGGCCGAACGGTACGGCGGTTATCCGGAAGAGGTCTTAGATGGACTCACCGCTGATCAACTCAAAAGGCTCGACGCCATCAACATTTTCAAGGTCAAACGATCGGGGCTTTAGAAGAGAGTCTGATAATGGTGAGAATGAGAAAGACTCAGGAAAGGAGAGAGAGAGAGATAGTGAGAAAGTGAGAGAAAGAACACGAGGTAATTTTGCTGATTGTCAGTTGGAAGCACACGGAAAAGTAGAACTTTGATGGGAAGCGCTTACAAGGGAACCATCTAAGCATAACCCGGCGGATTTTGATCGCACCTGCCCAGATCGATAGTCCAAGTCGAGAAATGATGATAACCATTTTCACTTTTTCCTAAATGGCCTCCGGTGATTTTATATTGATTTTTAAAGTTTGCATAAAATCGCAGAATTTAGTGGCTTTACCATTGTCAATGTCTGGCAATTAAATAGGACTGTGTGGCGCAGTGGGTTACGTGTTCGCTTACAATTTTGAATGTCACAGGTTCGAACCCCATTCGGTTGAAATGTTTTGCTACAGGTACTAACTATTCCCATCCCAGAGGTCGAACTTCAGAAAAAAATATTTTCGCTGAAATTGATTCATACTCATTTCTTTCTCTGGCTTCGCTCAACAACACTCGCAAAGTGAGCATCTTACTTCCCTAACCTTGCCTAACTTACCGTGAAAATGACCTCATGATAACAAATGGATTTGATATTCGTATTCCCCGTACCCAAAACGCCCTTGGGATGAAATTTTTATGCAAATTTTTAAAAATCAATATAAAATCGCCGGAGGCCATTTAGGAAAAAGTGAAAATGGTTATCATCATTTCTCGACTTGGACTATCGATCTGGACATGTGCCATCAAAATCCGCCGGGTTATGCTTAGATGGTTCCCTTGTTAGTGTTTAGTAGGAAAGGAAAATGAAAGAAAACAATTTCTACTTACCATAAATATTGAAAATAATAATTAAATATAACCTTTTTAAATGTAAAAAAAATCATGAAAATATAACTGGAGTTTTAAAGGAGCTCGACACAGGATATGTTGGCCGAGTGTGTGATCTGCGCCGTAATGAATACGAGTCTGAGGAGGATGGACAGCAGGAAGAGAGCAGCGAAGGGGAAGGAGGAAGCGAGAGCGAGGGCGTGCAGAAGAGGAAGAAGAAGGCAAAGGACAGGACGAGGGAAGGGATGCAGTCAACGGTTTGTTGTACTTATACATTAAGCTTACTAATTAATGATTCCCTTTTTACACTTTCATTAACTAATATTTATTTGCATATGGCTTGACCAACATATGTACCAGGCACAATTTCTCAGAAACCGATTGAAAAATTCAACTTGAATTTGAAGGGGGCAGATTGATTAAAATGATGAGACTTCACTTAAGCCATGGTGAACTCCTGTAAGAGCTATAAAGTTAGATTGTCAAGAAGTTCCAAAAAGGACAAAAAAACGGTGATCATAATAAATACATAACAAAAATTGCAAGTGTGCGATGGCGAAAAGAAGAGCGAGAGCAGCAGTACGAATAGCAGCTCATTCGAGGAAGAAGAAGAGGGAGGGGAAGAGGGAGGGGAAGAGAGAGGGGAAGAGAGAGAGACGCAGAGGGCGAGGAAGACGGTCACCGTCCGAATGACAGGCTGGTTCGACGGCTGGGAGTACGAGACCGAGGAGCAGGAGCAAGAGAACGAGGAGCAAGGAGGGGAGGAAAAGATAAAAAGACGGTTTGGGCAATTCTACTTTTGGTGATTCAAAAAAGTTTTTTATATGCCTTGTTATAGGCCAATTTAAATTTTTACTAAAGTAGAGGAGTGCGATCACGGAAAAGTAATATTTATTCAAAAGTTCAAATACCTTGTGTGGAAATCCCTGTGAAGGAGCGCATTCTACGTACATACGGTTCACATGACGCTAATTTCGAAATGTTTTTTTTGTCCCAAATCGTACTTATGAAAATCAAATTTATATTTCTTAATGAAAATGGAATGATATAATTTTTTTCAAATTTAAATCAATAGGTAAAATTAAAATAAAATATGTAGTTTGAAGGTCACGGGAGGCGAGCGGTGCAAATGGTCGAGGAAGAGAGAGCGAGGGTGAGGAGACGGATGAAGAGGACGGGGAGAACTCTTCCGAGGATGAGTATGTCACCGACTCGGACGAGTCGCTGCCGTGGCCCGACATGCTGCGCGACAATGTCATCCGTTAGTTTTTTATTCATTTTTTTAAAATTCCTAATGTATTACTTTGTCAAATTAGTCAAAGGAACACGAAAGTCAACGCGCAATCAACATATGTCAATGTTCCTCCTGAATTGTAATCGTCTCTCTAAATCACATAATCTCAGGCGCTCATTGGACCCAGCGCATAACGCTGGGTCCAATGAGCGATAATTTAGTTCAAGCTTATGTATTTGGCTTCTTGAGCGCCTCTGAAATTGGAGCCACTAACTATTTAGGACGTCGAGAGAAGCCCTTGCTCACTCGTCTCAGAAAGCATCGTCGTCAGAGAAGAAGAAGCAAGAAGGACGAGAAGAACGGCGACAACGAAGAAGAGAAGACGAGCAAGCAGCACGGCATGTCAGACTATTTCATGTATTTCTATTCTTTCCATAATTCGGTGTCATCATTCAGTCGACCAACCATGCCGATTCGCATGATGAAACGGCGGAAAGACACGGTTGCGCCGGCACTGCCAGAACCTGCGCATGTTCAGTAAGAGGCATTCAAATGCGCATTTATATATATATGCTTAATTTTTTTATATACATTTTAATTCGGACAGTTGCACGATCAATCGGTTGTAAACACTTTTTGAATTTTGCAACATATGCATGAAAACTACCGAACCTGGAAGTGTTCTGTCTATCTTCATTTTATTAATTTTTGTAAAATCCCGTTACTCTTCTTTCCCGCAGAAATAAAGAAATTATATATATATATACATATATATGTATATATATAACAATATACAAATCCAGACTGGATGATGACTGGTGGCGCATCGACTTCGAGAGCGAGACTCGGCGCATGGCTGCCGCCGGGCCGCACCGCCCACTCTACGCAGACGAGGCCGCCGCTTGGGCATGGTCTCAGCTTCAGCTTTTCCATTCAATATTTCATTTATTTACACGCAATCACGTGGCTTTCTCTTAATATTATATCGAGGTGATATCATCATATAACGAGTAGTATTATTCATATGAAACTTATTGATCGCATATTTTCAGTATGTAGTTAGCAATCACTTGAACACTTTTATTCTAAAATAAAATAAAATTTGCCTTTACGTTTCCTCAGAATATACTAAATACATATATTGTTAAAAAAATAAATCGTGCAAGCTTTACCTTCATGGCAGCACTAGCAACTCCAAAGAAGAAGTGTGAGCTTACCAGCAGAAAATAATGGAAACATAATCTTTTTCAATTGTTATAACTTTTTAGACTGTATAAAATTATCCTTTTTATTGTAAAAAAAATTAAAATGAGAAATGAAATAAGCGACATCCAAATATACTTTTCTTCTCATGTAAAGTCGCGATGTGTCTGGCCGCGGCGCGAGTGCATGGCGTCCACTGCCAGATGAAGCCTTCGAGATTCGGCCAGCGCCAGGCGAAGAGATCGACGAGGCGCTCAGGTTTAGATTTCATTGACAAAAAGAATTATTTCAAAGGGAAACCAATAAGATTTCAAGGTGTGCAGATTTTAAACTTTTTAAGAATCAGGGCTGAAGATTTTAAAAATAAATATTGAAATTAACTTTTAACAAATAGACTAATTGTTTCTAAAAAAAACGATATTTTAGATTAAAATTCGCTAAGATATATTCTTTTCGTATGCAGAATCGCCCATGATGACCGCAGCGAGAGCCGCACCCGCCTTTCGCACATCACCGAATTGCTGCGAAGGCACGCGAACCAGGTCAAAGGCATTTCGTTTTTCATCATTTAATTATTTTTATTCCTTTAACAATTCGAATTTTTGTTTACTTAGCTGAAAATAAAATTGTCGAATGAGAATTATAAAAGGAAAAACATTCTTGAAAAAAAAATGTTCGGAATTCTAGAACTTTCTAGTTCTCTCTTCCATTCTTTGGATTCCAGAACGACGTCCAAACCTGCGCATCGATTGCAATCGTCTTTGGCCAGATGGCCACGGACATCCTCGGAGAGACGCAGATCACTTCATGGGTCACGACTTACGAAGGTTTTGCATTAGGATCCAGTGACTAATTTCTTTTAAATAATATGCATACATTCACGCATGAATAATAAATCACAGCTTTAAAAAGTCTTGAGGATCGACCATATTCTGGTCTGCCAGCAGATCGACTCTTCTTTTTATCTACATTTTGATCTACGACATTTTGATCTTCCTTTCGATCTCAATTCATTTTCTTTTCAGTCCATATCTATATTGTCCCCTTCCCCTGCAGAAATGCTCGCCCGCTTGCGACTGCTGACACCGGCCGCCGAAGTAAGAAATTACTCGGCAGTTCGAATGCTCAATGAACGAACACTGGCGGTAAGTTGAGTAAATTTGTTTACTACATACATACATATGCATGTATCTTCAGCTGCATTTAGGATGCAGAACGAGTGGCAATGAAAATAAATAGATGATGAGAATATCGATATATCGAAATATATACCGTATGCTGAGCTTCCGTATGTGACCCGTTTGAAATATCAGGGCACGCATATCAAACTGGCGTGCATGGCGTGCGGTGGCCGCGTGCTGAACGGTGACTGCAGCAAGTGTGCCGAAGCGACGCCGCGCTCGCTCTGCGCCGTCTGGTAAGAGAGTTTATTTAAAGGAGCATGAACTCGTGAATTCGAGCCTTTTTGCTTGACACAAGGAAGAAAGAGTCTGTGTGATTTGGAGAGAATACAATAGTAAGGAGAATTCAAATAGGTGCACCTTTAAATGGAATTACAGAATGATAGCTTCTCCGATGAAAACGAGATCTTGTCATACGTCCACTTACCTCTCGTGCATTCTCTTTCCAGTAAGCGATCCACCGTAGTCGGACTGGTCTGGTCTTGCGTCGGCTGCCGCCATGCATTCCACTCGGCACACGCGCGGTACGCAGTTTATTATCCACTTTTCTTCTCCTACATTTTAATTGTTGACGTATACTAAAAAAAAACGAGCAACTATTTTCGGTGATTCCGCAAATTGTACACCCCAAATAAACAATTTTGTTAATATATATGTATATAAAAAAAATGTATGATGTTAAGAGAGCCTCTCTGTAAGGATCAAGCAGCCCTCTGGGGGCCTGCCCCGGTGTAAAAATTTTTGATTTGGCTATCCAAAATTTAATCAGGGGTACCTATGCGCACTATGAAGAAAATTAGAAGGTCAATTTAGTTATAAAATTTTTTTCCTTGATTGGGCATGCAAAAGTAGGGGAAAAGTTTAAGTGCACATAACCTTCTTTAACACCAATATTTCTCAATTTTCTTTTTTTTTATTGGTATCATCGTTGGATTCTAAACAAAAACTGCCCAGATGTTTCAGTCAACTATTTCATTTTCACATCGAAAAATTACTTTTAATATTTGAATGACGGTTAAGTACCTTATACTCATTTGTGTGTGGGTGTTATATCTCAAAATGTATAGCATTAAAAACTGTATAATATACCTTCTTTTCGTTTAGCCTGGATGTCCCTAAGGGGGTAAAAAATAGGCTCAAACAGGCGTACCTCGGAGATGTGGGATTCAAGGAATGCGTGATAAAGAAGTTAAATTCTTATTGTAACATAAAATGACAACTTCATTCGATTCAGCTTGTTCCTTTTCATAAAATCTCCCTACAAAAATTTCATAAAAACATCAATTTCCATGAAAGTAACGCATTTTTCGATTTTTCTGCGATTGTCAGAAAATGACCTAAAACTATTCAAAGCGCTGTATTTTCAACGTTTTCAGCGAGAACAGAATGCGGATAATACTGTTCAGTACGCGACAAAATTCTCTACATCATACATCCATTACATCTGGATAGGGCGTCCCCACCAATGACAGTATCGATTTTCCTATGGCGGTCGCGTCAAAACTGAGAGATTTTATAACTTTTCGTGCAATCTTAATGTTTCGTACTCATCCAATACATCATTCTGCTCCACGAAGCACACTAAGGTCAGAATCGATGTTTGTTTTGCAGCCGAATAGCAAATAGTGACTGATAAATAATGTCCTCTCTATTAGTAAGAGTACCGAAAAAGAGCCCTGGAGTCCGTTGAAAAGTCAATTTGTTGGTGATACATTACCGCGGCTATTATTGCTCGCGGATTGAACTTATCGCCACATGTTATATGCCATTCGATAGCTTTCGCGAAGACGAACAACTATCCCATACATCACGTTATGATGTATAGATTGTTTGATCTACTTTTGTGGGTTCGAATATTTTGGCCACTTATTTGGCCTTGCTGCCATTTAACACTTTTTGGCGGATATATTTATTTCGATAGAGCGCAAAAATAGCTATCGGTTGAGAGGTCAACCTTTAAGATTGGTTTTGGCATTTTCCAGAAATGAATTTTTTTTATGTCATCTTCGCCAATTGGTTGTTCACGTCGAATGTCATGGGTCGCAGGTTCCAATCCGCGCGCGTGCAAACCCTTTTGCGGGCTTTTACCACGGGAAATCTGCAAAACAAACATCGATTCTGACCTTAGTGTGCTTCGTGGAGCAGAATGATGTATTGGATGAGTACGAAACATTAAGATTGCACGAAAAGTTAGAAAATGCGGATCTCTCAGTTTTGACGCGACCGCCATAGGAAAATCGATACTGTCATTGGTGGGGACGCCCTATCCAGATGTAATGGATGTATGATGTAGAGAATTTTGTCGCGTACTGAACAGTATTATCCGCATTCTGTTCTCGCTGAAAACATTGAAAATACAGCGCTTTGAATAGTTTTAGGTCATTTTCTGACAATTGCAGAAAAATCGAAAAATGCGTTATTTTCATGGAAATTGATATTTTTATAAAATTTTTGTAGGGAGATTTTATGAAAAGGAACAAGCTGAATCGAATGAAGTTGTCATTTTATGTTACAATAAGAATTTAACTTCTTTATCACGCATTCCTTGAATCCCACATCTCCGAGATACGCCTGTTTGAGCCTATTTTTTACCCCCTTAGGGACATCCAGGCTAAACGAAAAGAAGGTATGTTATACAGTTTTTAATGCTATACATTTTGAGATATAACATCCACACACAAATGAGTATAAGGTACTTAACCGTCAAATTCAAATATTAAAAGTAATTTTTCGATGTGAAAATGAAATAGTTGACTGAAACATCTGGGCAGTTTTTGTTTAGAATCCAACGAGGATGCCAATAAAAAAAAGAAAATTGAGAAATATTGAGTTTGAAGCGAGATACGTCTATTCATAAAATATTCAACTGTTCACACAAAAATTTTTTTTGAAAAATTTTTTTTACCATTTAATCTTGCTAATGGGTCCCTGTGCCATGCCTGACTATGTTTTCATACTCGAAATCCAACATCTGGATCTGGGGCAGGCCCTACTGGAGGCAAACAGAGAGGCTCTCTTAATATCTTATAGTGAATGGTTCCGTCGCTTCAACGTCTGCGCATCGCGCGGCTGCGACTGCGAGTGCGCCTCAGTGGTATTCGTTGACAGCCACTCTTTTCTCGCTCTTCTACTTGATGAACAAGCGAAACTGGCAAAGCAGTTCAAAGTTACAGTGGATAAATCTGTGAATGTTTACAAAGGCTTAAAAGCGGGAATTAATCTTCTGTCTATAATTGAGCCGAATCCGAATCCCTTCCCGACATTGCTGCGTGCTCCTCCGTCGAAGAAAGAGCGAGCCGAGCAGAAGGATACTGTAAGTGCTTATCGTTTGTTATTATTGCTTTTTTGCTGGTAAAATACATATTATCGCAACTGGCTGCGGTGGATTGTTCAAGCGTGTTATTTTGTCATAAATAAATTCGATCTCAAGGACTATTTCACGGCGGAACGCCTCCTCTTCGGCGTCCGCTTCCTTCTCTCGCGGCGGCTGCGTCCAAGGAAAGCGGCCGTGTCGACGGCGAAAAAGACAAAGAGAGAAATGGACGCGGCGCCGGCAGCCACGAAGAGGGCGGAAGAGATGAAGCTGAAGAGGCGAGTGGCGAAGAAGGCTGCGAAGAGAATACGGAAGAAGCGGAAGGAGTTGGAGCGGCAGAGATTGATTGAGAATGGCAAGCGGAAGAGGGCGAGGAAGAAGGACTAACCTGTTTTGTTGCTTATCATTAATTTCATTTTAGTTTTATTCATACCATTCTTAGCTATTTTGCTTATAGTAGCAAAGTCCGTTTATTAATATAGAATAGTTGTAAGTAATTTAGATATATAAGATTTCACATACAAAAATGAATCCGTTTACTTGGTGGGCGGATCTTAAGTAGGCCATCGCTATCAGTATTTCTCAACTAGAGGATATATTTTTGTGTGTAACCAGAGATTGTAAAATGACCAATAGAATAACGAGCCGCTGACGGAAGAAGAGAAGACGCTGCTAGAAGAGAAGGAGAAGGAGATGGCACGCGCGCAACGCTTCGATGCAATGCGACGGGTCATGACTCTCGCGCACCCGCCGCCGTTCCAATCGAGGAAGCGGATGATGACGCGCCATTCGCGGACTGTTGGGAAGGGAAGAGGCAGACAGCAGCCGATACAGGGAGGAACGAGCTGGCGAAGGGGCGACCGTGAGCGCCTTAGACGACCTCGTGTTGGTTTTCTTATTATTCTGGAAAGAGAAGAAGAGAGAGAGAGAGAGAGAGACAGAGTTATATAAAGAGAATGAGCGAGAAAAGTTTATGATAAATTGTTCAACGAAAAATACTTGAAATTTCGAATTCGATTCGTTAGTAGCACGCTGAAGATGGCAATAACGAGATGAAATGGAATAGAGGTTTAGTGTAATAAAAAACCAATAATTCAATAAAAATCTTTCCAATAGAATGAACGTAATCGGTCCCACCGTCGCTGGGGCATGCGGCCTCTGAAGGCGATCCAGAGCTATCCGCCACGGCAGCCGCCGCGGAAACGGCGGCGACGACAGCCTGGCAGACAGCTGACGAAGACAACACTGGTTAGGATGAGGGGGACGGCTGTTGGGCCTTTAAGGGACCAAAACTCAATCTTGAATTCCCGCTCTTTTGCCTGACATAAGGGCAGAGCATGTGTGATTTACAAGAGATGTTAGAGAGACGCCGACTACAACAGTCAGGAAAATTGAAAATATATCACTGTTGAGTTTTTTCTCCTTTAAAATCTTGATTTCCAGTTTCATTTCTCTCTGCTCTTTTAGAGCCAAAGACGAAAATAAATAATTTAAATTGGATTTGTACATCATCAGGATTTCGGCCTACTTTTAAAATTGGATATGCAACAATGGTTGAAATATTTAATAGAAACATGTGTAAGTTTATTTTATTTATAATAAAAGCGTAATATACAGAGCCGACTGGCGCGCATCTTCGAGTGGCACTCGGAGAGATGGCGGCACACGCTACGCGTGCTGCGACGCGTCGTGCCGCGCGCCTTCTTCCGCCATCCACTATTCCACACGGCGAATACTGAGTACAAGGTGGGGGAAGAGGGAGGATGAATGGGGGCCAAGCCAACAAGGACATGTTGGGGTTGGTCGGGAGGATGGGGAGAGCAAGGAATGAAGGTTCTGCTATTCCACATGGCAAACAGGGAGTGCAGCGTGGGCAGGGCGAGAATGCTGAGAGATAGGAATGTGGGGTTGTGTGAATTGAGCGATCACTTCTTCTTTTATGCAAATTAGTTAAACGTACCTGATATGGAAGAAGGATACATGATATGATATGTTGCTAATATGATGGCGAAGGGGAGTGCAAGGCGGTTGAGAGGGGGGGAGGGGGTTGGGATAAACGGAATAAAAAGATTGAACAGGAAATCATTTTTGTCTCTATGTTGCCGCCACTGGTATTTTCGGATATTGATAGATATAGAAATATGACGGAGCAAACAAAAGATATCCGCGTTTAATTTTGTATTTTTAAACTGTTTTGTGAGATTTGTACAGTGTCTGGAAACATGTGCATGAATGTTATACACACTTATAAGTATGTATGTATTTTCACTTGTTCTAGACAATGCCTTTCTCCGTCTTGGCACGGCGCCAGGCTCAAATGCGGGACGCGATGCGCCATTTGCTATTCGGAGACACGCGTGAACTCGCAGCGTCGAGACGACGGATGGTAAGGAGGCATGCTCCGGTCTGTTCAGGTTAGCATCTCTCTCTCTCTCTCTCTCTCTCTCTCTCCATCTCTCTCTCTCTCCATCTCTCTCTCTCTATATACATATCTCCATCTCTCTCTCTCTCTCTCTCTCTCTCTCTCTCTCTTTCTCACTTGCTCTATCTAGTTCTTGTTCTTCTGATGATATACATACATAGTCATTGCAGCGTACCACTTTTTTTATTCGCTTGCTGTTCTTTTCCATATCTTCCTCTTGATTCTCTCTCTTTCTCTCAAACACCATCTCAGTTCTTTTTACGAGTGTGTAATGCATAAGGTGGATTCTTCTAACAATTGGAGGACGGTCCTAACAGAGAAATACAGGATATATTGCCTGGCATTTGTTATCATTCAACAGGTTCTGCTCGAATACGTGGGCGTCGCTTCCCGTTCCGAGGATGAAAACGACGCTATAGTGTTCGGTATTCTCTCTCTCTTCTCTCTCTTTCTTCTTCTCTCTTTTCTCTCTCTCTCTCTCTATCAGCACACTCCTCTGGGACTTGCGCGGCCCTTCCACGCCGCGTCGCGTGCTGCGGTCGATGGCACGAAGCGACGCGGTCGACGAAAAAGATGAGATCGATCCCACGGCCGGTGGACGCAGTGCCAAGAAATTCCCAGTCAGAGGAATTTCACTCGGCCTAACATCCTCATTGCATACAAATTTGTAGTGCACTTCTGCTTTCTTTATAAATAAAATTGTATATTGTTCTTGACGGCCTCTGGAACAGACTTTTCATATACGTTTATTTTTTAAACTCATTTTCTTTTATATCCATCAATTTATAATTTTTCATATATAATGAGCTAATAATTAACTCCCAAATATTATGTTGATTTTTATATTAGTATTTAGAAGAATTAATACGTACTCTGTGTGGAATTTTATTCTCGCATATCTAGACCTATGCATGAACATTGTATGTACGTATTTAAGAAAATACCTTATTTTTCTATGACTGCCCTTGAGGAGGGCCATAATTCATACCTAATTATGTTGCATGAGCTCCTCTGCCGCGCCTCAGACGGCTTCCTGTCGGGCGCGGCGTGGCGCGGCAACGCGTCCACGGACGTCCGCGTGGGCCGCACGGCCACGACGCGACGGCTTCATCTTCTCGCGCAGCTCACGCGAGCCCATCGCATGTGGAGAGAGGCAGAGGAGCAAGGCAAGGCTGAGAGGGCGGAGGAGCACGACCAGTTTAGGGTCAGCTGGCTCATTTAGTTGCTAGTCATCTTTCTTTTCGTTATTTTCTCTTACTGTTGCCCTTTTCAGCCAAAACGAAATAAGTTTTCGCTACAGTTTGCACGCGAGCCACGATGGAAGGCTCAAGCGAGGCAGCTGCGTTGGAGGGAGAGAGAGCAGAAGAAGGAGATGGGGCAAGCAGGAGAGGAGCAGGAGATGCTGCACTCGACCATGCAGAGAATGCGCCTGTTGACCAGCGATGACGACGAGGTTATCGTTGGCCTTTCCAAATAAAATAACGTAAAATAAAATAAGTGCATATTTTCAATCGTTACAGTTGTTTAGTTATTTTGACGAAACGGCGAAAATTTTGTTCATTTCACGATTCATTACGTTGGAAGAAAGTTCAATCGGAAATACGAATATGGCGTCCAATTGTTGCCGATGATTTAAAAACATTAAAACATTGATTTATTCCAACATTTGTTATAAGAAATGAGTGAATCCACTTGGAATTCCTCGATGATTGAATAAAGGGTTAATAAATTCCAGTTTTTGACTTGGAATTCCTCGATGATTGAATAAAGGGTTAATAAATTCCAGTTTTTGATTGAGTTTTTGAACGTTTTTTTGTATTGTTTAATAGTGAATTGAATGAATATAGGAGCTAATAAGCGAAAAATGTGTTCTCAGCCCTGCATGAGTGCGAGTGATACACATGAGATGGAGAAGAAGAATAAGAAAGGAGATGACGAGTTGGCGGGGCTGAGCCAGAATGAACGACTTCGCAAGCTGCTTGACGAGCACTTTGACGACGAGGACAGAAGGCAGATGGCGAAAGTTCAGGTGGGAGGGAGCTAGAACAATCTGAGAGAAAGAGAGAGAGAGAGAGGAAATAATGAATGAGAGAGAAAGAGAAACAGAGAGAGAGAGAGAGAGAGAGAGAGAGAGAGAGAGAGAGAGAGAAATAGAGAGAGAGAAAGTTCGCCTGAATTACTGTGTGGTTCTTCTAATTGTTGCAGTAATGACCCTGCCCCGTTTCCAGGAGATTGTCCACCCGGTCCGGCTGGCGGCGCAGCATCGCAGCGAGGCGGACACTCTCGCAGACGCACGCCTCAACTGGCTGCTGCATGCGGAGGAGGAGGAAACGGTATAGAGACACACTAAAATGAGGAGAAGGACGGTACACACACTAAAATTAACTGTTGTAACAGCCATACTACAAAAAGTTTTATTTACCATTAGATAAAACACAATTTATCGAGGGCGACCTTCTACATCCGCTCTTACTGTGGTATAAAGAAATATAAGCACTTCCAAACCGTTTACTTAAATCCATATGTTTGTCAGAAAAATCCCCGCTGGGATAATCCTTCTTCATCTACGGAAGTAACTCCGCGTTCGTCCGGGATGCAAAAGACAGTTCGTTATCACTCTTTCGTGTCGTTTCTCTTCTCCCCCTCTTCCTTTTTGTACCCTTTTCATTCTCGCTCATTCTCGTTCTCTCTATACTATCGTTCTCTTCCTTATATCGTCTTCGTCTCTGCCCCCTCCCTCCTCCTCTCTCTTCTCTCTCGCTCCCTCCCTTTGTTTTTTTTTCTCTCTCTCTCTCCCTCTCTCTCGCTCTTTTTTTTTCTCTCACTCCCTCTCTTTTCTCTCTTCCTCTCTCTCTGTCGCTCTCTTTTCTCTCTCCCTCTCTCTCTTTTCAATCTCTCTTTCGCTCTCTTCTCTCTCTCCCTCTCTTTTCTCTCTCTCCTCTCTCTCTCTCTAGGCTCGATCAACAGAAGATGCAGCCCGACCCGGCCGCCCGGCTCGTCTTCCTAAGCGCTGGGCTGGCGCCGCACCCGTCTCTTCGTGGACGCGCATTCAGCAGCTGCGCGCTATTCGCGCTCGCTACGCGGCGCAAGGATGTGACGTGATCGGATAAAGGGCGGGGGGTAGAGTGCCCTTCAGTCTTTCCCTCTTAGATTGCTCTGGTAGTCCTTTTGTTGCTTTCCTGTTGTTATCTCATTCACTTCGCTAATGTATAGCTCTCTTATGCTTATGTTCAAGCTGTTCGAAAGCGCCGTTCAGGGATTTTACTTTGCTCTCTTTTACACACAGGAAGTGACGTACGAGTTGTACATTTGTATAGAGTAAGATGGCCAATATTGTACATATTACTCTATGTTTTAGACCGTGCCAGTAAAGTAGAAAAAGTTAACGTTAATTTTGCTACTGATTATTTGGCAATAAAGTATATTTTAGTAAATTGCGTTAAAGAAGGCAAGATCAGCAGAACCGATGCATAAGTAGAAGAACATTTATCTAACATTGGAAGCAGAAGTTTTATGTAATCGGTTTGGTAAAATCATCTGCGGTCTCAACCTTATTGTTATCGCGTTTCGAACATCTTACGCAACGCGTTGTTATAAAACACACCAAAATGCTTCCTTAACAATTTAACGTCCCTTGCACACCGAAAGTGTAATGTTGCACAACATTGGCAGCTTCAAGCATTTCGGTGGTCAGCTGTATAAAAGGCAACAGGTTCATTTCAGGCGGAAATAATCTTGATTAATATGCTCGTTTCTTCTTCTACTTGACTCTAACGTTATTGCTTTTCTTCAACCACATCCAACTTTCATATTCTGTACACATCTGTTCTAATACGCTTTGTTTGTTTGTTCATTTTTGTTTAGTATTTGTTTCGTAGCACAAGAATAATATATTGTAATATAATGGCTTACGCGATCGGTTTGCGAAAAAATAAGAATTCAGTGGAAACTTATTAAATTACATGAAGTGTCCTCAATGTCTCGTTTCGACTATTCCTTATATAATTTATCTGCATTCATGTAATATATCAGTGTTCGAATTCCATTTATCACGTAGTATATAATGATTCTTACAAGTCTCTTGTACTTTAGCTCTTCCGTTGCCATTATGGCGGAGGCTACTGCAGCAGCTACAGCAACAGCAACAGAACCACACACAAGCAGAACGGATCCGACGGGGTTTGCAAGAAAACTTTTGCAATTTGTTTCCTATAGTATGCTTTCGTTGAACAGGGGACGAGAGAGATGGAGGGAGAGAGTAAAAAGAATATTTGAGAGGGAATCTAAAAGACAAAGATCTTTAGGAATATCCGAAGCCGTGTTCCTCGTCGACGAGGTGGAAGAGGAGCGAGAAGAGGAGGCTCCGCAGAGGCCGGGGCCGTCCACGAAATGGGCGTCGCTAGCCAGCAAATGGGAGATGCTGGCCAACAGGCTCAGCATGTTCAGGGTGAATCTTCTTCAGCTGCTCAGCCACGGGGCGGGGGTTAGGCTTCTTTTTAAATTTCGTTTTAATCGATTATTTCATCTTATATTTTCTCACTTCATCTGTTGTTTTTTTTCATTTATTATCATAAATAAATAAGTAGTATAAATAAATTCCTGATAAATAAATTTATAAACAGATATTGAATTAGGCGCCAATCGCGCGCGCCGTCCAAACAATCGGAATCGCCAGAACACTGCTGCTGGCCAGCAACCACCGCTTCCTGAGCCACGACAACCTCTTTCTGAATTCGCCCCGCCTTTTCTGCCAGGATATCAAGCACCCCCGAACAGGTTTCCATATTTGTGACATTCGAAATTCAAACTAATATGAATAAAGTGCAAGTGCTTTATTTATACTTTTCCTGATCTGCAGGATGATTCCCCCATTCCCCTTCGGAGTGCAACCCCTTAGTGGACCGCCGTCCATGTTCGGTGGGCCACTTTACGGCGACCCAAGGGAAGGCCCCGACCCGAGAGAGGGTGGTGCGGGCAGAGGAAATGGATGGAACAGAAGAGGTCGAGGTGGAAGTTGGCGAAGTGAGTCACGAGAAGGAAGAGGAAACTGGAGAGGGGGAGGAGAGGGAAGTGGACGAGGGGGCCGCGGTGGTAACAGGGGAAGAGGTGGCGGGAGAGGGTGTGGTGGATCTGATCAGCCGGTTCAGGGGAGCGACAGGAACTCGCCGCATGGTTTGTATATATTTTTTGAGATGGAATATATAAAGTTGAACCATTTGGCAATTAAAGTTATTCTGGCAAAACTTTAATTTTTACGAAATATTCAAGTTTTGTTATGTTGAATATCTGACGAAAATGTCAGCGAAACTTATTGTTAGAAGCGTCTGCCGCACTGGCCCCGCTCTCTGCTCCGAATCGTCCTCGTTCTCCAGCCCGTTGGTTTCCCATAATTTGAATATTTCTGACACATGATTCGTGACTTTTGACTTTTTTGCATAGCTTACTTTCCTCGTATTTTCCTTGACTATTTTAAGCATCTCCCTCGTCTGCGCCTTTACTCACTCCTCAAGCTCGCCGCCTTCGACAATCTCCCGCAATCGACGAGTCTGAGAAGACACTCAGAGGTCGGTCTGGCTTAACATGACAATTCTTTTTTCTAAAGTAAATTCTCTGATGTGCGATGGGGAAGTGTTTTTAAAGCAATTTTTTTTGCGACGGTTTTTAGATAAATTTTTTTTCAGAGCGTCTCACGGAGCAACTCTCACGAAACACATACGAATGTCTCATCTGCTGCCAGAAGATCCTGCCAAAGCAGGTTAGGGAAGCAAATTTTTTTTTGAGTAGCTGGCTTACGGTAGCTTTAAGAAATTGCTACTTTAGGTAAGTGGGTCTGGCTAACAATAAGAGACATATCGGTTAACCGTCATGTATTAGCTGTGGTATTTCATCCTTTCAACCAGGATGGTTTTTGTTAGTTTAAGAGAGCCTCTCTGTAAGGATCAAGCTGCCCTCAATGGGGACCTGCCCCGGCGCAAAAATTTCCGATTCAGTTATCCAAAATTTAATTAGGGGTACCCATACGCACTGTAAGGAAAATTAGTAGATCAATTTTGTTATAAAAAATTTTCCCTTGTCTAGGCATGAAAAAGTAAGGAAAAAGTCTAATTCGCCATAACTTTCTTTAATAGCAATATTTTTCAATTTTCTTTTTTTTATTGGCATCCCCGTCGAATTCTAAACAAGCAACCTTTGAATGTCTTTCGAAAAATATTTCATTTTCATATCGAAAAATTATTTTCAATTTGACCGTTGAATACCTTATACTCAAAACGTTTTGGGTACTATATCTCAAATTGTAGAGCATTAAAAACTGTATAACATATCTTCTTTTCGTTTAGCCTGGAGGTCCCCTCACCAAGGAATGCGTGAAGAAACGGTTAAATTCTTGTTTAAACAACAAACATTTCAGAAACGGTTAAATTCTTGTTTAAACATGTTTAAACATTTCATACATTTAACTGTTCACGCAAGAATATTTTTGGAAAAAAAAATTTTATCATTTAATCTTGTTACGGGGCCCAGTGCCATGTCCGACCACGTTTTCGCTCTCGAAATCGAACATCTGGATCTGGGGCAGGCCCTACTGGATGCATACAGAGAGGCTCTCTTAATCACATGCAGAGTGTCATGATTATTTTACAAACATATATATCCAAAATGTAGAAAAAGGACTAATTTTGGTGCCCCTCAGGGACTCTGGACGTGCAAGCAATGCTTCCACATGTTCCACATCTCGGGTGGATGCATCGTGCAGTGGGCGAAGAAGAGCGCAGAAGGCGTGGAGGGAGAACCATTGTCGGTATTTTAACAATAATAATATTATTACTATTATATTTCTGCTTTTTATTTTAGTATTGGAAAAAAACATAAATTCTCCTTGATAACATTGTTGCTATCTAGTTTTTTTTAAATACTTAAAACAAGAAAATAATTGTCAAAAAGATATGTATTCTCGAAATGTCCACACTTTACCACCCGAAATGAACGGTGTCATCTTCAGTTGGAAGTGTCCTTACTGCGCGGCGCCTAACAAGGACATTCCCTACAACTACTTCTGCTTCTGCGGCAAGGAACGCAGCCCGCCCTACGTCATGTTAGCATTCTGGGCAATTTATTCGACGGTAATTTGAACTAAATACAGTAACCCAAATAGGTCGTAGGAAGAATGCTCATGGTCAGTTTGGAAGGCGCTTTTCTTATTTATTCATGTCATTTTATATCTGTGTTTAGTACTCTCGATTTGACAAACCATGCCTTGCTTCTGGACTTCCTTAGTCTTTCAGCGGAATGTTTTGACGAACAATTAATAGAAATCTGTTTACATCCTATCCAGCCTGATTTCCAGGAGAATGTCCCCAACTACATTAGCCCCTTGTTCATATGCATTTTATAATATAAATTGAATTCACGAAAAAAGTCGTAAGTTAAACTAAGGTGTAATAATTAATAGTTTCTCGAAATGAAAAATATACCCTTGTTTCAAAATAAGAAAGATTCCTTTGTCTGTACTAAATACTGTCTTTCCTTATCAGCGGTGAGATTCCTCACACGTGCGGAGAGGTCTGCGGCGGGAGACGCGCCCCCGGCTGCCCCCATCGCTGCACGGATCTCTGTCATCCCGGCCCTTGTCCGGAGTGTCCGGCTACCGTAATCATAAAGTTGGTGGCCTGCACTATAATTGCTCAATTCGTCGTCATAAGCAAATCCTGCTTTCTATATACGGTTTTCTTTATTTTTATGACGAAGCTTTTAACAGACGTTTAACAGTTATTTAAGTTAAGGTATTTATTTCCTTCCTGATAAGTGTATTAATTGTTAGTGTACTCTTTGCTTTAGATGCGAGTGTGGCGCAAGCAAAAAGTCGGTGCGATGTGGCTCTGTGGTCTCTTTTAAGGTTTCTATTTATTTACTGTTTTCGCCATAAGATGGTCTGATATTACTAATCATAAGAAAATAACTGTGCTCTCTTTTTAGTGCGAAAACGAGTGCGGGAAGCTTCTCGGTTGCGGCGTGCACAAGTGCAGCCAGAAGTGCCACGATGGAGCTTGCGATGCATGCGATGAGATCAAAGAGATTCGTCAGTCCATCTTTCTTCTGTTTTATTCTTTTTAGGCAGTTAATTTTCGATAACTGAAATTTATTTATTTGCGAACGCGCACTAATTTCCATTGTTTCTTTTAACCTTACTTTACAAGTTTAAAAAGTTCTATACATCAAGTTTTATAGAAAACTGTATATATATATATATATATATCTACATATACAATATAAATAAGGTATTTAATACAGGGTGCCATTGTGGCGCAAAGTCGAAATCCGTGCAGTGCGACTACGAAGACATGAGCTTTGGCTGTGGCGAACCCTGTAATGGAAAGTACGATTGCGGACAACACAAGTGCGAATCAAAGTAAGTCGGAGGGTTGTTTGATATGGATTACGGTAAAGAGAGCTTCTGTGTGTGTGACATCGTTTGTGGGCACTGTTGTGAGAACACTAATGTTTGATATCAATTTTGTTTAAGTTAATAATCCTACTCAAGGCTGAGCTGTGTGAGTTCAATTGTTATTTATGCACAGTGCCTTGGATTTTTAAGATAAGATGTATTTTTTAAGGAGATTAATTCAGTGGACTACTGAGATTGTTTAAAATGAAGAAGTGCCCTCATTTCTTGCAGGTGTCATGGACACTCGCCGGATGGAAGTTGTGGCCCGTGCCCTCTCTCTCCATCGCGCGTCGTCAACTGCCCATGCGGAAAACTTAAGGTTAGCGTAAAAAATTCTTAATGAAAAAGAAAATATGCTTGAAAGTCAACAACTGTTTAGTGTGGGGGGGGGGGGTTGATTACAAATCAAGGGTTAGTTGAGAGTTTTTATTTGGGGCATTCTGAGAGTCCAGCGGGATTCATCGCACGCCTGCCAAAAAACATTTATAAGCTCTTATTTTTTGTGTACAGCATGAATAGCTAAGGTTGCAACTTTTTTTCTACTGAAATGCTCATACCCAGTGGTTTACACCCACGTATCAATATTGGAACCAATTTTGAATGCTGTCCATTTAGCAATTATGAAAGGGGAAATGTTTGACAGTAATCTCTTTAATCCTTAAGATTTCCGATCTTCTCGGTGGAGAGAACCGAACGAGTTGCACGGATCCCATTCCCACCTGCAAAGAGACGTGCGGAAAGATTCTCGGATGTGGCAGTTCCGGTATTTTTTTTTACATTACTAACTTTCTCTGAATATAATTCTAGTAAATATTTATGAAATATTTGCTGCTTTCTCTACTTTTCGTTTCTTCCTGCATAATAAGCTTGTTAATTGGTTATGCTATGAAGAAGTTAGAATGAATATTCAGCAAAGCCTCACCGATGCCGTCTTCCCTGCCACGTTGGCCCATGCGACCCATGCGATCTGAACTCTTCTCTCGCATGCCAGTGCGGAGGAACAAAGAGAATGGTCACATGCTCGGAATACATGGAGCAGACAGGTTCTATCTCATCTATTCACAGCAACAATTTTGGCTTTTTTGTTTATCGGCACGGGCGAAAAAAACGCCATTCAGAGGGAGAAAAATTAATAACTACTTGCATTTCTGTGTGGTGAAATTAATGTTGTTTTTTTTCTCAGGCGGTGACAGTTTCGAATACAAATGCGAGAGACGTTGCAAGAAGAAGAAAGCGTGCGGCGTCCACAGATGCAACGAGGCTTGCTGCACGCAGCAGGAGCATCTCTGTTTTCAGGTCAGGGGATCACGAAGGAGTACCGTAGTTATTGATCAGTGGAGAAGGGTTACGGTGCTTATTGATTAGTTAGGTTCGGGGGAATGAATACGGTCTTTATTAGAAGTGAAGAGAGGAGAGCGGTTACGGTAATTTAATGATTAGAGAGGATCGGAAGATTTCTTTACGATCTTAATTAATTGACGATACTTTAATAGCTTTTAAAAAGGTACTGTATAATTAAATGTTTTCTCTCTCATACTAATTTATTTTTGATATTATACAGCTGAAGCCATTTCTCTCTCCATGCTCTAAGGTTTGGGGAGGTCTACGATATTTCCTTAAAGAAGCCGCGGTACTATTCAGTTACTCCTGCCCCAGTAAAAAAAGTTTAAAAAAAAAATTTTTTCTCCAAACTCCAGGCGGGTTTATGAGTACAAGAAACACGAATATAACAACGATTTTGAAGTACAGGAGCTCTGAAGAAGGCCCAGGACTTGCCTTCTTGACCATGAGCGTGGGAAACTTGAGGGCGTGGCTTACCTACCGCGGACTCTCCCACTTTTTTTCGACGTAATTATGCAAAATGGTTGTTATATTCGTATTACTCGTACTCATAAACCCCCCTGGAGTGAATTTGGAGAAAAAATTTTTTTTTACTGGGGCAGGAGTAACTGAATAGTACCCTTCCATTATCTTACTAATGTCTCTTAAGATATGTAATAAGCCGCTCGCGTGTGGAAAGCACCCCTGCGAAAGACTCTGTCACGCTGGCCAATGTCCCCGGTGCCTCGAAGCTTGTCAGAAATTTATTTTTCGTTCTTTTTTAAATAGCGGCTCTTTAGCCCGAAATATACTGTTATGAAGATCTGTGATAGTTGTTTTTCTAAATAAAGTAATAAAGGTGATTGCAGCTTTCGAAGAGCAGTTCTGCGTGTGCGGGAGGACGTGGCGGGACCCGCCAGTGCCCTGCGGCACGCCACTCCCGGAGTGCCGCTACCCCTGCTCTCGGCCACACCCTTGTGGACATCAGCAGGTCAGAGTTCTCTCTCTCTCTCTCCTTTTCAAATACCATTGCAGGTTCATCTCTGCCACTCTGCCGAGAAGTGTCCTCCGTGCGTGGTTCTCGTGGACAGAATGTGCATCGGAGGCCATGAGGTGGGGAGAATTGATAATGATGCGTTGATCTCTTCATTCATTTATGTCTTTCTTTATGACATTATTGAAGTTGCTTTCCTAATAAATTACATACATAAATCAGGGATAGTAATTGTTTGGGCTAGCAGCCTAAACAAGTCCGCTACTTAATATATATTAATAATATGTGGTTTAACAATGGGATTTAGTAACACACGTTTATCTACAATATAATAGTGACAATATGAAAGTAACAATTAAAGTAAATAAAGAAGGAAAGCGTCGATGTCAGTCACTCGTAGTAGCTCGCTTCTAGATCAGTCGATCGGAATCTATTTGTCGGAATCTATATCTCTTCAGCAAATCAGCTGGTTTATATACTACCTGAAGGGCAAAGTACATATGATGAAATATTCTACTTATAGTATCATCGAATGTTCTCGAACAGGAATGAGTCATCAAAACTATACAATGGAACAGATAGAATATTCCAGAACAGATATGAATCATACTTCATATGAAACAATCACACATCGGAACAGCAGAACTTTCTAGAGAAATCTGGAGAAACGATTTGATAGATCTCAATCTGAGATAAGGAATCAGAGGGATATAAAGGTCGTTCGGCTACAGCCGAAACATTCCGGGCGAGCAGAAGCAGAGGAAAAATAAGCTACTTTGACAATCATAGTGAAGGATTCGGCTTCAGCCGAAACACTCCCGGCCTACGAGAAGCAGTGGAATATTATACAATTCGAGGAAACAAAACAAAATATATCTATAAATCTATTACAATATTCGATACAATGCAAATTACCTAAAATATACAATAACCAAAGAACATAAGCTAAATGACTAAAAAAAACAATATATGAAAGTACACAAAACATTCACAAGGTTGGGAACAAAAAAATAGCACGAGGGATCATCATTGTCGTCTTCAAAGTGTCGTCCTGGAGAGTCGTTGGTCGTCGTCGACATGGGAGCAGAGAAGTCGTAGGAGCTGTTTTTGGAGGAAGAGCTAGAGGATTCGCCTGAACTGTGTTTGAAACGATTTCTCGCAAATAATTGGGAGAACAATCATTTCTTGAGCGATATTGCGACTGGCGTTGTTCGGAATGTAGAAAACTCAGTTCAGTGTCGGTTGTTTCAGAATTTCGGGAAAAAATTATAATGCAGATAACAGGAAAAGTGGTGCTTTCGTCCACACAAAAAAAAACAAGGAGAAGAATTACATTGGCTTTTAGGAGAAGTTTCAGAAGGTTTCAGAAGGAAGTTCCTGTTGCACAATATAGGAATACAGTTCATTAAATAATTGTGATTGAAACACATAGTTGTCACATTTGGTATGCTTTAGTTCTATCGTTATTCACTAGATCAGATATATTCAAAAGATGGGTAAATAGCCCTTTGAAATGAAGAACTACAGAGATGGCCGATTGATAATTTTCAGCTAATGACAAGAAAATTGATAAAAAATTTAGTTTGCTACAGATAGTGAAAAGAATTAATAAGAAAGTGTTTGATGTAGAAGAAGGGTAGAAAAACGAGATTCAGATGGCGTTGTAACAGTGATTCAGTGATTGTAGTGGTAAATTTGAAAAAAATGGGGTTCTTATTGTTTTTTTTTTATAAAACTACCAAAAGAACAGACATCCAAGAATGGACCAAAACAAGCGCAAGAAACCCCAATTTTCTACACAAGCTGACTAATTTCGAAAAATTCAGGAATAGAAAATTTAGGAATAAACATGTGTGCTAGTTAAGAGGCAAATATTCCCTTTGTTCAGGATACGATTGACTGACAGCGGTCAGTGTCTGATTGTAGTATTTCTTGTATAAAAACGTATTTCAGGGTTTCAAGTAAAAGAAGAACACGAAAGATACGTCTAGGGTAACAGGAGATTCTGGGGCTAAGTGTTCTAGCAATAAGAGGGACATCACCAGAAATGATTTATGTTATGACGGTGGAAAATAAATTAGAGTAATTACGAATTATCGCGGCTGAAATCTGCTTAACTGTTATCAGGGAAAATACGAGTTTAATCGAGAATTTGAAATGGGGGGTCCATGTTTGGCATTGAACTATTTCATGAACAAAGTCGTCCAGAGGCACATAAAACTCTCGAAAGAAGAGACATCCAGGAATAGGCCAAAAACAACCACAAGAGAGGCCACCACAGCTTTCTACGCAAGACAGTGATCCTGGATAGTGATTAGATTCTGAAAATTCAGGAATAGATGCATTTGGTAGTAATGAGGCGCAAAAACTATTAGTGCAGGATCCCATGGAATGACAACGTTTAGTGTCTGCGATTCTGGTTACAGTATTTCTAGTATAAAAAAGGAGTTCAGGTTTACAGATCAGATCTATTCCCAAGAATTGGATTTGAAAGAAGGCAAAAGTGGAATTATGTGCGTCTAATTGAACGCAAATTGAAGAGGTGGAGGAGCTAAGTGTTGTTGACAGTACATGATCGACTGTACAAGAAAGATTATTTTCAGAACGCAAGCAGGTGTGAATAGCAGATGTTAGCAGAATAGTTTTATCACAGGAATGACTATGTGTTTGCGAAGTTTGGATGGTGAAAAAGAGTATTTTTTTGGATTTGGGAGCAGAGTGGGCAGAAACTTTTCCGATACATTTATATAGACAGTGGGCGAAAGTAGTATGGCAGACCAGACGACATATCTTTTTCAATAGCTTGATGCACGCCATGATAAATAGCAGCAAGCAAAGAAAAAGAATTATAGTAATAGTAAGCGCAGTACGAGGGAAACATTCTGGATTGGTAATTAAATGAAATCAAAAGAAGCAATCAATTGCGTCACAAAAGGGGTTAGCTGGGCAGGTTTCAACTAATGTGATGTAAGACAGGGAAGAATTTTCATAATCTAAATGATTAGCAAGAGTCCAGGATACTCGATATGGACGCAGAGAGTCTAAAAGAAGTGGTGAAAAAGTAATTTTCACTAGGGTTGAAGATAGTTGCACATGCCAAATTAATACACATATTGTATGGCTTAATTGGAGCGCGTGTATTAAAAAGTACACCTCCTTTGGCACATGTAATGGTAGAGTGCATTGGATCAGAAGAAACTGTAATTATAGGAGAGCTATGTAACAGGAGTATGGGAATACAGTTATTTAAGGAATGCCCAGTTTTGTTACGAGACAGCAGATCGTTATTAGCACAACTGTTAGTCATGGTTTTAATCAACAATTAATATGCAAAAAAAATAATAAAAAGTATTATGCGATAACAATAAAATTTCAATAAAAATTTACGCGCGTACAATTGAACAATGAAACGCGAAAAAATATAAAAATATCAACTGTCACTATACTGTGTGTTCTCCCAAAGCTAAACTCTAGCTTTCCGCAAGTTGGGTCTATTACTTATAAACCCTTTTTTCCCGAAGTTTCTAACCCAAACTTCCCGTAAGTGGACTTATACCTGACACCGAGTATTAGTCTTTTCCCGAAGTTTCTAACCCAAACTTCCCGCAAATGGACTGAATAGTCTTTTCCCGAAACTAAACCTTAGTCTCCCGTCAGTGGACTTAAACCTAGTATAAGTCTTTTCCCAAGGATTGTAACCGAAACCTCCAGCAAGTGGAGAATCAAAACCTCCCGCTTAGTGGACCTAATGTACCCCAAAAGGTCTTCAGTGACGGCTATAACCGAGCCCTTCTATTTTTATTATTATTTTTTTTTTAACTACAAAAAAAAAACTAAACTACAATTTTCGAAGCCTAATTTAGTTGACTATTTTTGCTATGTGGAAGGCAGAAATCTAATCTACTTGACTACTAGCGTGCCTTCGGCACGCTACGGGCCTTCGGCCCGGTCAATGACCACCGGGGCTATCCCCCCGGTGGTCATTTACCGATTTAAGAAAAAAAAAATTCATTCGATTGTTCTGGCCGATTCATTTTCTTTTCTCTAGCAAATAAAAAAAAACCAAAAAAGAAATCGGACGCCAGCGAGCATCCGGACGCAAGCGAGCTTCCGGACGCAAGCGAGCTTCCGGACGCAAGCGAGCATCCGGACGCAAGCGAGCATCCGGACGCAAGCGAGCATCCGGATGCATGCGTGCATCCGAGGGCGCACCCAAGCGGCTACCTTAAACTTGGGTAATTAAACCGAGTGAGTGAAAAAAGCCGAGGGTAGTCAATTGTTGCAGCAATCTATATCTGTCGCGTTTTTGACTACGCACCGGCTCGCTCGCTGGGTGCGAGACAGCATAGAGAGGGGAGAGAGTGCAGACGGCTAGAGAGCAGCCGCCTGCCCCAAAGCTCTCCTAGACCAATTAAGAGAGCCTCTCTGTAAGGATAAAGCAGCCCTCAATGGAGGCCTGCCCCGGCGCAAAATTTTCTGATTCAGTTATCCAAAATTTAATTAGGGGTTCACATATGCATTGTAAAGAAGATTAGTAGATCAATTTTGGTATAAAAATTTTTTTCTTGTCTGGGTAAGCAAAAGTAAGGAAAAAGTGTACATCGCCATAACTTTCTTTAAAATCAATATTTTTTAGCTTTCTTTTTTTATTGGCATTTCGGTTGAATTCTAATCAAAAACTCTATTGATGTATTTGGTCAAATATTTTATTCTCATGTCGAAAAATTATTTTAAATATTTCAATTTCACCGTTGAATACCTTATACTCATTTAGTCCTGGGTTTTATATCTCAAAATGTAGAGCATTAAAAACTGTATAACATATATTCTTTTCGTTTAGTGTGTCCTACCCTAAATGGGTTACAAATAGGCTCAAATGGAGGCAACTCGGATATGTAGGATTCAAGGAATGCGTGAAAACAAAGTTAAATTCTTGTTATGACATAAAATAAACCACTTCATACGATTCAGCACGTTTTTCTTTTCATAAAAGCACTTCATCAAAATTTCATTAAAACATTTTTATATGAAAAAAAATGCATTTTTCGATTTTTCTGCCATAGTCAGAAAATGACCTAAAACAATTCGAATCGCTGTATTTTCAATGTTTTCAGCGAGAACAGAATGCGGATAGTACAGAACAATACGCGACAAAATTCTCTACAACATACATCATTTATATCCGAATACAAGGTCCCTACGAATGGCAGAATTGATTTTCCTATGGCCGTCGCGCCAAAACTGACAGATCCTCGTTTTGCAAGTTTTGTGCAATCTACTTGATTCCTACTCATACTATACATCATTCTGCTCCCCATAGCACAATTAGTTCAGAGCCGATGTTTATATTGCAGATTTCCCGTGCTAAAAGCATGCAAAAGGGTTTGCACGCGCGCGGTTTTGAACCTGTGACCCATGACATTCGACGTGCACAACCAATGGACCAAAATGCCATTAAAAAATTCATTTCTGGAAAATGCCAAAACCAATCTTAAAGAATGACCTATCAATCGATAGCTATTTTTGCGCTCTATCGAAATAAATATATCCGACAAAAAGTGTAAATTGACGGTAAGGTCAAATAAGCGGTCAAAATATTCGAACCCAAAGAAGTAGATCAAACAAGCTATTTATCATAAAGTGATGTATGGGAAACTTGTTCGTCTGAGCGATAGCTATAAAATGGCATATAACATGTGATATGTTCAATCAGCGAGAAATAACGGCTGCGGAAATGGCTTCCCAAAAAATTGGCTTTTCAAAGATCCATAGGGCACTTTTCCGGCACTGGTATTAATGTAGAGGACATGTTGTATCACCCACTATTTTCTGTTTAGATGGAGTACCGGAAAAGTGCCCTATGGATCTTTGAAAAGCCAATTTTCTGGGAAGCCATTTCCGCAGCCGTTATTTCTCGCTTATTGAACATATCACCACACGTTATATGCCATTTTATAGCTATCGCTCAGACAAACAACTTTCCCATACATCACTTTATGATAAATAGCTTGTTTGACTACTTCTTTGGGTTCGAATATTTTGACCGCTTATTTGACCTTACCGTCAATTTACACTTTTTGTCGTATATATTTATTTCGATAGAGCGCAAAAATAGCTATCGATTGATAGGTCATTCTTTAAGATTGGTTTTGGCATTTTCCAGAAATGAATTTTTTAATGGCATTTTGGTCCATTGGTTGTGCACGTCGAATGTCATGGGTCACAGGTTCAAAACCGCGCGCGTGCAAACCCTTTTGCATGCTTTTAGCACGGGAAATCTGCAATATAAACATCGGCTCTGAACTAATTGTGCTATGGGGAGCAGAATGATGTATAGTATGAGTAGGAATCAAGTAGATTGCACAAAACTTGCAAAACGAGGATCTGTCAGTTTTGGCGCGACGGCCATAGGAAAATCAATACTGCCATTCGTAGGGACCTTGTATTCGGATATAAATGATGTATGTTGTAGAGAATTTTGTCGCGTATTGTTCTGTACAATCCGCATTCTGTTCTCGCTGAAAACATTGAAAATACAGCGATTCGAATAGTTTTAGGTCATTTTCTGACTATGGCAGAAAAATCGAAAAATGCATTTTTTTCATAGAAAAATGTTTTTATGAAATTTTGATGGAATGCTTTTATGAAAAGAAAAACGTGCTGAATCGTACGAAGTGGTTTATTTTATGTCATAACAAGAATTTAACTTCGTTTTCTCGCATTCCTTGAATCCTACATATCCGAGTTGCCCCCATTTGAGCCTATTTGTAACCCCTTTAGGGTAGGACACACTAAACGAAAAGAATATATGTTATACAGTTTTTAATGCTCTACATTTTGAGATATAAAACCCAGGACTAAATGAGTATAAGGTATTCAACGGTGAAATTGAAATATTTAAAATAATTTTTCGACATGAGAATAAAATATTTGACCAAATACATCAATAGAGTTTTTGATTAGAATTCAACCGAAATGCCAATAAAAAAAAGTAAATGGAAAAATGTTGATTTTGAAGTGAGATACATCAAATCACATATTATCCAAACTTTTAATTGTTCACGCATGTATATTTTTTGAAAAAAAAAATTTTGTCATTTAATCTTGTTACTGAGGCCCAGTGCCATGTCCGAGAAAGTTTTCGCTCTCGAAATCCAACATCTGGATCTGGGGCAGGCCCTACTGGAAGCATACGGAGAGGCTCTCTTAAACAGCCATCCAAAACATTCAGCGACCCTTTATAAGCTTAAGATGAATTCTAATGACAATGCAATGTAGGAGAAAGTTGTTCGTCTTTACGAGACGGTTCTTTCAAACCATAATTTGATGACATGGCTTATCTACCCTCGGAGATATCGCGGTATTTCGGAAACCGGCTCCTTTAAGGCACTTATCGAATGTTTTAAATAACGAAAAAATCACCAAAAATACTTCTCATCTTGGTGATTCCATATATGCAATCCGTTTCTCGATAGCAAGTCCAGTATTCGGTCAGCGATTCTCCAAAGGTCGCTCCTGACATCAAAATTTTCCCCTTTAATCGATCATAGCTTGAATACCCGTAATAATTGGGAGATGTGACCCACATAGAAAGATGCGCAATGAAAAACTGCATCTAAAAAGTTTAATAATCAACATTCGGGTAGGGTCAGTTTCGAGAAAAGGGCAACTACAGGCGAAAAAGTGCCCAAAAACTAATTTTCATTCCCACCGATCTACCAATCGATATATCGATCTAAGCTTTGTGGCTCCTAACTAAACATCAAATGGGCAATTCAGAACTATGTTTGTTATTTTTGTAGGTGCCCTAGAAAAAGAGATATTCCACCTCAAAGTTTCCCGAGTGGCCCCCCTGTTAGGCGCCGGCGCCGGCGCCAACCAAATCTTCTGAAAAGCACCTAGGAAGGTAGCCAAGACTTCAACGATTCGAACAAGACGTCCCTTGTTATCATAGGCCTTTTCTACTGCCCACAGGAATCAATCTCCCGTAAGCGGAGGATAAATTACATACGTTGTTTAATCTAAGAAGAGATTTTCGGATTGTTTGGGCAATCTACGTGACTATTTTCTTATGTAGATGGCACAAATCTACTTAACTATTTTCCCATATATAAGGCACAAATATTAGTAAAATATAGGTAGGGGGAGGCCTAGGATCTTAAAAAGCCGACGCACCAATTGTTTGGGCTAGCAGCCTAAACAAGTCCGCTACTTAATATATATTAATAATATGTGGTTTAACAATGGGATTTAGTAACACACGTTTATCTACAATATAATAGTGACAATATGAAAGTAACAATTAAAGTAAATAAAGAAGGAAAGCGTCGATGTCAGTCACTCGTAGTAGCTCGCTTCTAGATCAGTCGATCGGAATCTATTTGTCGGAATCTATATCTCTTCAGCAAATCAGCTGGTTTATATACTACCTGAAGGGCAAAGTACATATGATGAAATATTCTACTTATAGTATCATCGAATGTTCTCGAACAGGAATGAGTCATCAAAACTATACAATGGAACAGATAGAATATTCCAGAACAGATATGAATCATACTTCATATGAAACAATCACACATCGGAACAGCAGAACTTTCTAGAGAAATCTGGAGAAACGATTTGATAGATCTCAATCTGAGATAAGGAATCAGAGGGATATAAAGGTCGTTCGGCTACAGCCGAAACAGTAATGTTTTGACATAAAATAGAGATTGTCGTTTCCCCGGGTTTTTTTTCTTCTAATAGGCATTTAAAATAATTGTCAAATGAGTTATATATATAAATAACTTTTCGTCTGTAAATAAATGAATGAACAACATTTACATATTATTTATAGGTCCGCTCTAACATTCCTTGCTATCTGCAATCGATTTCATGCGGGCGCGAGTGTGGCCTAGAGCTGTCATGTGGAGTGCACTCCTGTACAAGAGTCTGCCATTCAGGAGAGTGCGAGGGGGCGGAGACAAAGTGTACCAGGAAGTGCAAGGTGGGCTCTGTTTCTTCTATTCTTTATTCCTTTAAAAAAATCCCCCTTTCTGTACAGTTGTAGTCCTGAAGAGTCTTAGACATCGCTAGTACTTCAAGAGAAGGCCATGTAGATGGATGATAAGCCCACTATCAATTCTATGATATGGTTTCGTTTGCCTCTCCGGGAAAATGTAGTGTATTTTATTAAAAGAATTCGGAAAAATTGAATTAAAATCGATTTGAAAGGTAAGCTATGATAATAAGTAGCGTATTTCTTGCAGAAGGCGCGTGATGGCTGCGGCCATCCATGCTCTTCGCCCTGCCACGGCACTCAGCCCTGCCCCACTGACATTCCATGCCTACAGGCAATTGAAGTCATGTGCGGCTGCGGAAGGAGGAAGGGAACGATGAAGTGCTTGGAAGTTGGACACAGTTTATATACTTTTTTCATATGTTAAACGTTGGCTTTTTTCACGAGAATTCTATTATATTATTTATTATTCATTCAATGCGTAGGTGTATGAGTATTTCTTTATCATCTTTTTTTTCTTATTTATTGTTTTTCATAAAGATCACATGGCAAAAACGTAATAGTATCTTTTCCAGGTGGAAAATATCTACAAGAGACTGCGAGCACTGCGAGATCTGGAAGAGATGAAAGAGGCGCAGCAGCAGAGAGAAGGCGAAGTCCGTCTCCTGCGACGATCGGCAAGCATGGACAAGCTGAACAGGTACGGTAGACAGTACATGAATAGGTACGGGAGACAAATCATGTCGAAGTTTCATACAACAAAGAAGATTATATCAAGTTATGCAAAATTTAGTGATGAGTGGCTTTGTGCTGGTACTTCATGCCAGAGCATGACTTACATAATGGAGCGAGTCCATTTGACAAATTGAGAGATGGCATTTTCTCTGGTACCGACGAGGGCCGATGCCATGTTTCGTTTATCTTTCACTCGACCGATTGTTTGCAGTCACGACTCCTGTGTATCCATCATTTTCAGCCATTTACAGGGATTCAAGGGGCAAAGTAAAAACTTATGCTTCAAAATCTGGGTGGGACATTGCGCGGAAAGGCTCAAAATCAGTGTGGGTCTGTAAAAGTGACGGTATCTCTTAGACACTGCTTCCGGTTTTTTTTTGTCGAGAAGAAATTATGTAATTGTCTTTGATTTATAATAAGCATGCGTAAGTGGATTCTTAGGGAAAGATTAGGGAAGATTCTCAGGGTAAACTTGTATATATGACTTGGTAACCATCTTGGTTTCTTCAGCCTCCCTTGCGACGACGCGTGCGGAAAAGCAGCGCGGAATAAACGACTGGCGAGTGCTCTTGACCTGGAAACGGACGCGGACGGAGAACTCGACCGAGCACCCACCATCACTTACACCGACTACCTTAGGTTACTATTAGGATTAATCGCTTAATACTATTGTATACTTATTTACTTTACTTATAAAGACTTGTGTCCCTTTTAAGGTCATTGTAGGGTTTAGTTAATAGCTTATGTTTAATCTAGTGCCTACTTGCAATTTTGCTTTACAAACTAGGTCACCAGGTCAACTTTAAAATTATAATTTGATTTAATGACATAAGTTAAAGGTTCTCCTTATTTAATATCTTTTTAGCTGTATTACCGGTTTTAGATATTGAATTGTAAAATATAACGGACTAAGGAACTTTTGATAGAATAGTTTTTCCTTGTGCCCTGGATTCATTGGCCAGTTAAACATGTGTGAGTTTGACGGAAGGAAGAGAGAATATCATCAGACAAGAGCTAAAGGCCGAGCCGTTGGTGGTTGCCGAGGTGGAGAAGGCGCTCGTTGAACTTGTCAGGACTGCGGAAGCGGTCAGAATTTTTTTTAGAATATTATTATTTTTCCCTAGGAATTGCGTAAACTTTTTTATTCAAAAGAATTTTTTCTAATTGCAATTATAATTTTTTTCAGCATCCTCTCGGATTCGCGGTGAACAAGAATTTCCCGCCAATGAAGGCTTGTTTCATTTCACTCTTTAAAAAAGATTCGAAACGGAATCAGTAGCATTATTATTTTCCAAAACCCCCGCATTTCAAGCTGAAGGGCCGTTTTTAGTTGCAGAAAACAACCATTATCCCTGATCATTAGAATGACTTACCATGATGAATCGTGTGGTTAACCGTGGAATAGTATAGGGAATTCCTTTTTAGAAGAAAAATTTAATTTTAAATAGTAACATGTACATTGTGTAATAAAATAGATATAAGAATAATAAATTTAGGTGGAGCATCGCCGATTGATCCATGAATACGCGGCGTATTTTAACCTTGGCTCGGAATCAGTGGACGAGAAGGCGAAGAGGAGTGTCATTGTTGTTGCGAAGAAGTTGGTGATTTGATCCTGGTTTTGAGAGAGAGAGAGAGAGAGAGAGAGAGAGTGGGAGAGAGAGAGGGAGAGGGAGTGGGGGAGAGAGAGATAGTGGGTGAGAGAGTGGGAGAGGGAGTGTGAGAAAGAAAGAGAGAGTGGGAGAAAGAGTGGGAGAGAGAGAGAGAGTGGGAGAGAGAGATGTAATGACCATTGCAGAGGAGTCAGCCGCATCCCTCTCGTCCTTCTGACAAGCCTCGCCAAGTTCCCTGCACCAGCAATGTAAGTAGTTTGTACACAATTAGTCTTTCTGATTGCAGCTTCCATTAGAGCAATCGTAAAAGGTGGTACTTCTGTTTCGAGTTGCACATTGTTTACGTCTCGTAAAATCGGCTGATTTGTAGTTTGCTGATTTAACATGAAGCGCAATCTTTTTTCCACTGGTTACGCGCGTAAAAAACTGAATCTTTAAGACTTTACTGGAAATGAGCTTGATTTGCTTGCAGGGAGAAGCCAGCGGAGCCCCCTTCCGAGGCGCAGGGAATGCTCTCCGTTGGCTCCGTTCCTAAAGTTGTGAGACGACGTGCACCACCGCCCGTCAAATTGGAAGAGAAGACCGCACCCATTACGGTATCTATTATAGTCATTACCTCTCTTTCTATCTCTCTCCTTTTCTCAGTATCCCCATCTCTATCTCTCTCTCTCTATCTCTATCTCTCTCTCTCTCTCTCTCTATCTCTCTCTCTCTCTCTCTCTCTCTCTATCTGTCTACGCGCCAGACGAGTATCCAGAATGCTGTTCGCGTAGAATTACATAGGTAAACCCGGCTGGTTAAGGTGGCCAATTCGTTCGCTGCACTTCTAATGGATGATGAGGGTGGTCCCGTTCATGAGAATCCAGTCAGTTTTATTTTTTCGTGGATATCACTAGCCTGTCAAAATGATTTTTTTTTTTGTAGTAGAAAGAAATTCCAATCGAGTTAATTTGTCTTATACCGCTATCTGGTCAATTTTTTTCAAATTGTTTCGTTTTTAGAAAGCACCGATGACACCAGTCGAAGGCAAGGAACGTGGCGAAGTGCCTGAGGACTGGTGGGAGGATGTGGAGAGGAATCAAGCTGAGAGAGGAGGGAGTGAAAGAAGAAGAGGAAGTGCCTCCTGGCCAGAACGAAGAAGTTGACCTGGAGAGGGCGATCCAAGCTTCTCTCGAGCAGTATTAGCTAGTAGAAAGGGTAGAGAAGGTGTAAGCCAAGACATCAGTTCTTGTTTGTCTGTTGTTTCTTTCAGAAAATGAATACGAATACTTCACATTCGGTCCATATCCTGGTAACTGTGCTATATTCCATGTTCGTGGATACAGCGTAACCAAGCACAACCTGACCTTTTTATTGTGTTTTCCCCTGTAATTTCAACGGTACCCGCAATATCAATGTTCTTTGCCAGTATGTAATGCCAAAACAAGCTTGTGTCTGAAGCAGCGAATCGAATTTGGACCTTATAACGTTCTTCTCACTCCACTGCGGTTGTGCAACATTTCGCTTCTTTTTTTGCTTACTTGATACTTCTGGTGTGGCCCTTATGCTAAGCATAAGGGTAATATGCTATATATTTCTGTGAAATGGTTTGCGGTTTTAAATTTTTCACTGGGTTTAAAGTGTCAAATGGTTTTCTCTGACCTGTTTCCGGTATAAAACGTTGTTTTTTCTCGAATGGATAAATGGAGCATATCAGATCAGGAATTACTGTGGAGCACATGGAGTACAACACTTTATAACAAAATTTAATTTAAAAAAAGACGGTACCATACTTTTCAGGAATGATTTTGCCCAAAATCGACTCAGAGAAATGTATCATAAGTTGAACGAAAGCATACATACATAACTGAATAATACCAAAAAGAACAAATAATCAATAAGAGGAAGGAACATAAAAAAAAGAGAAATCTGGTTTTAGCGAAAAGCCAAGGGCAAATATTTTTCGGTGCCACCGTACACTCTTTCGTTAAAATTCAAACGATGACTTTTCTTACGCGGAACAAACTGGGAAGGCACTGTACCCTCTTCCATTTTTATGTATTTTAGGACGCGATTATTTAAAATGCTGTGTGCTGCGCTTTGCTAGAATTGTATAGTTTTTTTTCAATTCTGTATTATATCCTGCAGCTGCGCAAGAAGTAACGGTTCTTTTGACTTTATTCTTGACATCTAGAAAATACATTCAAAATGTATTATTGTTGAATAGTTCTTAAGAGTATCTCTGCTGTGTTTTATTTGCGATGCTTTTGTCATTCGCGTTTTGCTTTCGTGTGCACTTTCAAATCTGTTAGACACGTGATCGATTAGAATTATCCATGTTCCTTTCCAGGTAATCAGCTGGTTCTCCCTCCCACTCCGTAGCCATGGGTCGCATGCACAACAACGGCAAGGGTATCTCCAAGTCGGCGCTCCCGTATCGCCGCTCGGTGCCCACGTGGCTGAAGCTCACGTCGGATGACGTCCAGGAGCAGATCTGCAAGCTCGCCAAGAAGGTTTGGAGAAGCGCTGCCAGAGGATCTCACAAATCCGAGGCGCGGGGCGAGTTCGTGGGTGGCTCGGTTCGAGTCTGGCCACTGTCATGGGCTCGCCCAAGTTTTTTTTTACTTGTACATTTTTGGGACTTGCTCTTAGGCCTCTGCATACTTGTTAAGTGCCAGAAGAAAAAAAAGTGAAAAAAAATAGCCTGGCCTTGAGGTATTCGAGGCGCTTCTAGGGTTTTTATTTTATGTTTTAATAATATTTTTAATACTAATTCTATCAAAGGGGTTGATAGCTGTTAATGAACTGGTATTTGAAGGGTCTCCGCCCGTCGCAGATTGGCGTGATCCTCCGTGACTCGCACGGAGTTGCGCAGGTCCGCCGTGTCACGGGCAACAAGATTGTCCGCATCCTCAAGAGCAAGGTACATTCATGTTTCTTGAGCTTCAAGTGATTTCGTTATAAAGTTAAATATAAATGCGGTAACATTGTCTCGCGATGATGCATTTCCAATACCATCTTTCGGCTGATGCAATGTGCTGAAACCTTCTCTGGACCTGAGCGAAATAGTTGTCTTAAAGAAGTGGAAACTACAAATTACTGATATGGAGTATTTATTAGTTTCTCGTTATCAGGGCATGGCCCCCGAGATCCCGGAAGATCTCTACCATCTGATCAAGAAGGCCGTCAACATCCGCAAGCACATGGAGCGCGCGCGCAAGGACAGAGACGCCAAGTACCGCCTCATTCTCGTCGAGTCGCGTATCCATCGACTCGCTCGCTACTACAAGGTATGTTATGGTGGAAGTCCGCCCAGTCTAGGATGGTTATCATTTGTCATAATATGGATACATTTTCTGCATTCACTGTGCGATGATGGTTTACCATCTTTCGGCTGACTCTATGTGCTGTCAACCTTTTATATGCTGAGCACGAGTAAATTGTTGTGATTTTTTACGGGTTTTTTTTTTACATGAAAGGGAATTGTAACTCCTTTAATACGACTTTTCTTTAGACGACGCGCACCGTGCCGACCACGTGGAAGTACGAGTCGGCCACGGCTTCTGCCCTCGTTTCGTAAGAGAGTCGGCCGCAGTTGCCATTCCGATCTCGCTGTTGTTTGTGTTATCAAGAGGTCGATAAATACTGTTATTGTGCTAATAGCAAACTGTTTTGTGGTTCAGTGTATTTGCTTGCAAGCTGAGAAAAGGAGGGAAGACAGAATGGTCGTCACTTCCCTAGATTAGTGAGCGTAATTGTGACTGTTTCCTTGCAGACATGAATTCTGTTGTTGAACAATGTAGAAACAAGATTAAGGAGTTCGGCAATAATGACCCAGTATAGCGTGTTACAAAACATTAACAGGCCACGTGACGGGTTCTTAGCAATTTTGCATCGCACGGTATCTTTTGCAGTCAGGTTACGGTATGCATGAACAACCACCTCGCACCAATCTCTCTCTCTCTCTCTCTCTCTCTCTCTCTCTCTCTTTCTCGCGCGCGCGCGCGCGTTTCAGTCTTAGTCTCCCTCTCCCCCTCTCTGTCTATCTCCCTCCCTCCCTCTCTGACTCTCTCTCTCTCTCCCTCCCTCTCTGTCTCTCATCTTTGGAAGGAGATTTCTCTCTTGAAAAAATAACCTTTTCATGTATATGATGTAAACTATACCCTTATATGTATGTATATGATGTTCAATATGCTCCTTTAATCTGCATTCGTTCACATTTTGGAAAGAAAAGTAAATTAACAGCAGCAGTTAGCGATAGTGTCTTAATTTGAAGAATAAATAAAACAGTTAAAGGAGAACGAAACTCAACCGATATCTATTTCAGTTTTCCTGACCATATTACTTGGTAGTCGCTGTCTCTCTAAACCACATGCTCTCTCGCCCTTGAGGCGATCAAAATGACGCGAATTCAAAAATGAATTTTAAATCCCAGAATGCCTTGGCGTCACTCGAAGGCGATGTCGATGTCTTCTCTTCTGCCGTCTCGGTCGAAGAAGGCCGCCGCATCCCCTGCCGTCACATCCGACAGCGGATTCGCGCATAGCGGGCACGGCTCCTTCGCTGATTGCAGTCGGAAAATTAGCCAATTAATTAATTTACTAATTATAGTAAAAATTGAATAATTATTCAGCGATTAAATATATACTTCATTACATAAAGTATTTGCTCATGCGCTCACTTTCTGAACTCTGAGTAGAGGCCGGGAAAGTCGCAGCTCGGGCAAGTCGCGAAGTCGGCTGCGACAATGTGACGACCCTGACGACGAGAAAAGGATGGTCCATATTAAAACATCTGCTCAAAAATGATGTTTTTCATTCATTTCTTTTACTAGATGAATTGTTTAAAAAAGCCATACATTTTATTTACACTTCTAAACAGTGTTTATGTATATATTTTTAAAATAAATTATTAGGTATCAAAAATTGCTGTCACAGCTGTTCATCGCTCGTCGAAAATAGCTGACGTATCCCTTGCTAATAACTACCGTAACGATGCAGTAAGGTAGCGCGCTCTTGCAATGCGTGCAGAGGAGGACACTCTGCGCGAGGGGTTTCGAGCAGCGCGGACACGGGTCGCGCGCCTCCTCCGGGTCGCTGAGACCGCCAGACTTTCTGTGTGAAATTTCAATCACAAATATATCTTTCTATGAAATTGACGTAGTTTTCATTATTATTTTATGAAATCAATGTGCGTTTTTATGTTTTTGACGTCACATTTACCGAACGATCTGTGCAATCTTTCCTCTTTCACTTTTAAGGAATAAGCAGAGAAAGATATAAAGAATTTGAAAAACAATAAAAATAAGTAACGGAATTTTAAAGCAGCACGAAACTCAATCGCAATCTACTTGAATTTTCTGACCATTGTCTCTCTAAGCCTCATGCCTGCGCAAAAATGCTCGAATTGAAGTGTTCGCGCTTCGCTCATTATAAGAAGAAAAGAAAAAGAAGAGGATGGCCGACCGAACGATCTGCTCAATCTTCTTCTTGTACTTGGCGTCGATGTGACCACGCAACTCAGGAGCCATGAGCTGAACGGCGAAGGAGTACGCAGACGAACGCAGACCAGCCTTCGTGCACATCACCACGGATGACGTCAGGATCTGCACCACGTCTGGAAGGAGAGAGAGAGAGGGGAGGGAGGGAGGGAGAGCGACAGAGAGAGAAAGCGAGAGGGAGAGAGAGAAAGAACTAGAGAGTGAGAGAGACGTTGCGGAAAGCTCGAGACGTTGGCAGAGACGCGAATAAGCATCCGCGCCGCTTGCATTACTTCGCCACGGCCGATCATCGACTGAGAAAGGTTAATCATGAAGGAGCCAAAATCCAGATTTTCAATTCACGCCGTTTTGAGTGACATAAGTAAAATAGAGCACGTGATTTAAAGAGACGCGACTTCAATGGTCATGAAAATAAAATAGATTATGGTTGAATTTCGTGCACCATTAGGTGCCTACTTATAATCAGCTATTTCCAGCATTTTAGCCCAAACAGTACGAGAATCCTACTATAAAAATTATTCAGTGTACATGGTATTCATACATAATTCTATTTTTAAATTAACGTATATCTATATGAATAAGATTCCGCCCACGAATATTTCTGCAGCTGCTCTTGATTGAAGGATTTCTTCCTGGAATAGTAATTCTAATCGTTTTCTCTCGCAATATCGATTGATGATTATTGTACCTTTACAATCATGTAGGAGTGAAGTAGCATAAGTGCGTTATCCATGAGCTGCGGAACGCGGAGTCCTTTCGAGTGCAGGTCCTGGGGAGAGAATATTATTTAATTGAGTCTGAAATCTGTTTAATATAATTAATGTATTAAAAAGTATTGCTTTGAATAGACAGCAGAATATATAATATATATGACTCGATTTGCGAGAGAATCCAAAGGGCCTGGAACCCGGCATAAATTGAACACTCAGTCAGGTTTTTTTTATATTCTTGTTAGTTACTTTCTGACATCGAATTTCCGCGCAAAACCTCTCAGATTTACATAGATAATTGAATAATGGAACGAGACCTCCGTGGAGCACGGACCTTGTACATGGCGAATAGGAGATCGCGCGCGACCTTGTAGGAGCCTCGCTCCTGCTCGTCCCGCGCGATTACTACCGCCGTCTTCGCCGCCTCTTTCGTCATGTTGAAGGCGACGAACATGCGGAAGATGTGGCGAGGGTCCTTTTTAAATACTTTTATTGCTCTTTTTCTTAAATGATGTAAATAAATAAATAAATCTATTTCAAAGGAAATGAGCAATAAAAGTCAACCTGCTAATTTGTCTGTAAAAATTTCTCTTCCACACAAACAATCGAGTCAATTAAATCTTTTTATTGAATGAAAAGTTGTTATTCACAGCTCAACATTCCATCAACCTTGAATAATGTTGACACCGCGCATTCCTACCGTACCTTCGGCCGTCCGTCCGCGTCTCCCATGAGATAGGAAGTGAGCCGCTGGAGCTGAGTGGCGTCGCGGCTGGAGACGCAGCATTCAATCGCGAGTTTGACAGCCTCGGCGCTCTCTTCTAGTCCGGGCGAGAGGAGGAGATTCATCGCCTTGGATGGCGAGGTTTGGATTAAAGGAGGGCGATCACCGAAAAATATTTAATGCAGGTTCGAATTGCCGCGTCTGCCCTGTGATTCCTCACTCTCATTCTCGCATGCTATTTCGCAGGTCGCAGAAACCCGCTGCGTGAAAATAGCACGCGCGAATGAGAGCCGCGGCAATTTGAAATATCACATAATTTTTCGGTTATCGCCCTCCTTTAAAGAGAATGTGCGCAACATTTATGAGCTATATAAAATATTTTGAAATAAAATCTTTCGGGAGTTTTCATCATAAATGAAAAAAATTAACGAAATAAATTCATAAGTTGTTTATTATATCCATAAAGAATTTGAATTGAATAAAGAGAGAAAAAAACACATTTCTTATATTTTTTTTTAATCGTTGATCTTTCACCATCTGATGATTGCCGGCGAGCAGATGGAATCGGCCGGCCTCGAGTGCCTTGTCCTGGGAGGCAAAGTACTCGGCGAGCTGGGTGTACTCGTCATGGGTGCCGTCTGAGACAGGGAGGGAGAGAGAAAGAGAGAAAGGGAGAGAGAGGGAAATAGATTGAAAAAATGTTATGAGCAATGTCTAGCAATAAGACATGATAATTTTCTCACTCTTTCCAAGTGCTTCTGCGTAGTCTTCCATCTTATTCGACGTCTCGGCGAGGTGGAAGGCCTCCTGACGGGAATTTAATATTTAATCTTTATTTTTATCTTTTATCATATTATTTTTATTAGTAAAAAAGATTACTTATTGTACAAATAATTTATCTAGTATAAATTTTTAAAAAAATAGCTAATTATAAATTAATTACAAAGATTAATCTGAAAAAGCCGACATGGTGACACTGCGACATGACGAGGAAGTGAATGGCGCTCGCGTGGTCGCCGAGCTTCATGAAAAATCTGGAAAAAAAGGTTGTCTCTCTATCTATCTCTCTCTGTCTCTCACACTTTCTCTCTCTCTGTCGTTTTCTCTTTTTCTCTCTCCCTCTGTCTCTCTC
>CALZFC010000049.1:320000-340000 GCA_945643635.1 Allodiplogaster sudhausi
AGAGAGCGAATCTGAGAGAAAGGAAGAATGATTAAAGATAGCAATCGAAATGACGGCCCCAGAGGAAATTAGGAAGATTTCTTCAGGAGAGAGCATCAATTTTGATTGCGTGACGTCAGAGGACGGCAAGTTCAGCGTCATCGTTAATAAAGTCATTTTTTACATGCTTCTTACATTAGCAAAACACTTTAGTCTAGCATTTACATATAGATATATACGTAATATACATTTATTTGAATGACCAACTTAAGCCCTTTAATCAAAGTAAACTAAACTTCTGTTTTTATATAATTAAATAGTTAAATTAATGAACTTATTTACTTCGCTTTTAAAATTTTAACTGTAAATATTTTTCCTTGTTATAGTTTGCGCCAATCAGACTAAAAACGCCCAAAACTCCCTTTCGCATTGAAGTCTTCACGAAGGGCGAGGACTCGGTCGTGGTTGAGATAACTCCAAAGCATGAGGAAGTCAGAGAGAGCATGAGAATGAGAGGGGACATGAGGGAGAAACGGAGCGTGAACGTCATGTCGAAGACGAGGCGCCTATAAACGTTCACCAGGTGGAGCATGTGGTCAGCGATAGAGAGAGAGAGAGAAAGAGAGAGAGAGAGAGAGAAAGAGAGAGAGAGAGAGGGAGAAAGAGAGAGAGAGAGAGAGAGAGAGAGAGAAAAGACGTAATTATTGCCAGGCCGACTCCGCAGCTGTCACGGTATCTGACATTGAGCACCAACGTGAAGCGGCTGAGCACGAGGTACATTTTGCAGCCCTTTTTTAAACATAATTAATCCGTTTAATAGTCTCGTTAATTATTAACTGAGCCTTAATTAGCCGGCTCTAAATCGTTGTTCGTGTGTGTCTGGGGTACTCTACAAGTCGTTGAATGCAGGACCTCTCGCGATTCCCCCACCACGTCAGACGACGGCGAAGACGACAACACGAGGAAGACGAAGAGGAACGCGACGAGGGAGAAGAGATGATCAAGGGCGAGGAGGCGGCTCTCGCCGTCGCAGCAGACAAGGAGCAGCCGTGCGATTTCAATTTATTTTTTTCTCAAAATTTTTTGTCAATTTCTACTTTTAGCTTGTGCAATTGTGTCAGTCTTAAAAAATTATTAAATCGGTTCATGCCCAACGGCAATTATTTTAAGTAAAAAATTATATATATATATATGTATATATATATATATATATATTCATATATATATATGTATATATATATATATATATATATATTCATAAATGCACTAGACATACATATAGATAAAGATGAAAATTACAGTGAATTGACTGTCTCCTTCGCCATCATCGAACATGAAGAGAATGGTGGCGGCGGCAATCCGGCCGCTGTTGCCTTCGCAATCATTGAGGTCTTCGGCTTAGACTTTCTTGTACAAGAATTTCACTCCGATGTATTAGAAAGAATAATTGCTCTAGATTCACGGGCATCTCTCATCTCTTTCTCTCTTTCTCTCTCCTCTCTTGCTCTTCTAGACACTCATTCTTGCTGGCATACTCGGTGGCTGCTTATGGATATTCTGCCTGAGGCGACGAAACTCTAAGCAAATGGTTGGTGCCTCGTGTTTTTTTTGTGCTGAAGCTGATAAGAGCGAAGATGTTACTTGTTGAACTGGTCAATAAATACTGCATTATTTTTGGATATTTAGCCATGATAGAGCAAGAAACACAAAATATCCTGATCTTCACATCATAGGGCTCAATGTACAACGCCTACTACGACAACACTGCTGCGGCTCACAGTGGAGTCGAGTCTAACCCACGCTTCAGCGACACTTACGGATACTGTAAGTGTTAACTAAATATCTTCACGGATACTGCAAGTCTGATTGAACTAATTTACTCTTTTCAGAAAAAAAGACATCAGCCGTGCTATTAATCTTGACAAAACTGGCACCGGTTTCGCAAAACTAATGGTTTTCCAAATTTCAGCTTTGGTTACAATTCATGCCAAGGAGTAGAGATGTACGTTGCCTTCATAGAGCCAAAAAGAGAGGTTTACTAAAAAAAAACCCTCTTTGCTTGCCATCTTCGTTAATTCTTTCCGCTGGCTACCTTATGTCTTGGCTGTCTATTGATTTTCTTTTTAACTTTTGACGTTTTGTTTTTCGGCTATCGCAACCTCTTGAAAGCCTACGTTTTCGGGTCCATCTGATACCTTTTTATTTACTTAGAAATAAAAAAACGGTAATTTCCCACCATTTCCTTTAAAGCATTTTTTTTTAATCATAATATTCAGCGTTGAACAACACGGGTACGACTAACAACATCGCCTTGGAGACCATGCAGAACACTCGTAAGTCTCTACTGTTGTTTTTTGCGAAAATTTACATGTATTCACATATTTCTTTTAGATATTGTTTATTTTAATAGTGAATTTATTTTAAAGATTTATATTAATATTTGTAAAATACATTACAGATTCAACAAACGGTCGCGCCGAGCCAACAAACACGCCAAATTTAGTGCCTGTTTCGCTAAGTTAAAACGAATAATTTTGTGTTCATTGTTGTGCGAGATGTCTAGCTGAACTTTACTTGTTGCGCACTGTGCATTTTTAATATTTCGATTAAAGTAAATTAACAAAAAAAACATACCTCTTTAGACCGATTGCCTGATTTAGAAGCTTGACCATCTGAAAAAAAATTTAAGCAAATTTTTTACTTCTTGTAGACTTTTGAATAGCCGCTGTCATAACTCGCTCATGATATTACATTCTCTGCATATTCTGGATATCTTGATTTTCAATCGAGTCCTTTTATTACTACCTCTTGTTGTCTGATACCATAAAAGTGCCTTGCTATTCATATTCCCATCTCCATCTCTCTCTCTCTCTCTCTCTCTCTCTCTCTCTCTCTATCTCTTTTTATCTTTCTCTCCATCTCTCTCTCTTTCTCTCTCTCTCTCTCTTTCTCTCCATCTCTCTCTCATTCTCTCTCTCTATCTCCCACTCATTCTGCCTCTCTCTCTCTCTCTCCGACCTCCTCATGTCCTTTCTTGTCGAATACATTATCAGTCATGTGCGACGAAAGAAGTACGCCGCTCGTCTTTCCATTCGATGTGAGACACTGCACGATGCCCTACAGAGGCAAACTGTTGATTCAGAGACACATTATAGTCTCGATTTAATTTGCTTAATTAGTTAAAGACATGTTTTGTTGACAACAATAAGGATACTTTAAATGGATTTCCTCATCATTATCATAACCACAAGTAAGACCGTTAATAATAAATGACAGAAGCAAAGAAAAACATTTTAATGTGTAAAACAGTACTTAATTTTAAAAAGTAATTAAAATTATGGATTTAAAACCAGGAAAGCAATCGTGACCTTGCTGAGCATGAGTGGCGTGTGGCCGAAGTCTAGCTTGGTGCTGCCCATGAAGGAGATGCCTTCGCCTGCAAAATACTTATTTTTCCGCATATCTAAGATCTTCATAATAATTTTTAATGTCTCATGAAAAATGAAACTGAAGATGAAATTAAATGCCTTCTTTCTCACTTTTCCTCTTCGTTTCTATATTCCACTTTTTTATCTATAAACATTGGAATTTAGGCTGCTATAATATTTTCTCTTTGTGACTCTCCTATTCTTTTCAATCTTTATTCCGCTCTCTCTCTCTCTCTCTCTCTCTTCGTCTCTCTATCTTTCTCTCCCTCTTTCTCTCTCTATATGCCCCCCTTTCTATCTCTCACTCACCTCCAATTTCATTCCTGGACAGCAAGAACACGTAAAGGTGCGCCGAGTCGTAGACGACGAAAGTGTCTCGGTCGATCGTGAACGTTTCCCACAGGGCGCCGCGGTACTGTTAAAGATACAATAAATACATAGATAAATATGTGAATAAATATAAATAAATAATCTTAATTTTGCAGTTTGTGTTGTAATTGTATTAACTAAGATAGATATATGTTTCATTAAAATCGTCCAAGTTATATCCAAACAACCATCTTCGATGTATTTTGTTATTGTGTTGAGAAAAAATAAATTTTGTGTCGAACAGAACCACCAGGAAAATATTTTTTTCCAGTTGAATTTTTTCTACATAATATCATGCTGTCCTTGTCCAAGGTACAATTAAAACACTGCAAGTTTGTAAAAGAATATTGTAGTACATAAAGCATAATCAAACCTGTACAGTTGCACCAATCGGTGGCAGCTTGTTCAGCGAGTCATCCACGGGGCTGAATTATTTATCTACTTTTAAAGAGTTGTTGTACTTCTCGTCCAGAGAGTAAAGAACAGCAGTTTATAAACGCAATATGTATTTTTAATTATTCAAGATTTTTAATCTCTGCTTCTCCTTCTCCTCCATTTCTCTTCTGTAGGCTTCCGTTCTCTACTATTTCTCTCTCTATGCAGTTTCCACTTCTTAATTACATATGCATAATATATTATGCATTAAGAATTATTGCATCATACAGTAATGTACTGCTCTCTGTTCATTCTAATTGACTTATTCTCTCTCTCTTCTATTCATTGGTTTAATAAATTATTATGAGACAAACTAAAATATTCCTTGTTAAACTTAATCTAAAAGTAATATAATGGCATATGTATAAATGTACGTGTGTTTATTTTTTTAACTGTTATAATGTAACACACTAAAATATCATTTTTTTTATTAAGTGAAAATAAAATAATAAAAATAACAGTAGCTTCCTCCTCGCCTATAAATGTACGTGTCAATGCGGTCATCGAATAAACACGCGCGGACACCGGCCGGCTCCACCACGATTCGCTTGATCGCCACGGAATGACGGAACTCGGAAACGATCGCCCACTCGGCCAAGCCAAAGTAGACGATGTAGTTCGTCTGTAGAGAGAGGGAGAGATAAGAGAGAGGGAGAAAGAGAAAAAAGAGGAGAGAAAGAAAAGAAAGAGAAGACAGGGAAGGGAGATAGAGTGAGAGAGATAGAGAGAGCGAAAGAAAGAGAGAAAAGGAGAGATATATAGAGCGATAAAGACCATTCTGAGAGAAAAAAAATGAGAGAGAGAGAGAGAGAGAGAGTTAGAAAGAGATGGATACAGAGAGAGTGGGAGAGACCGAGAAATGGACCCAATACGTTCTCCTCATCGTCAGTCACATCTCACACTTCTTATTCTTTCACGGCAGAAATAAATTATATTTATAAATGTGATATCTGTAAGATTATCAATTAAAAAATCTAATTGATAAATAAAAATAAAGAAGTAATTGCTGCTAACAGTCGTCGCAAAGACAAGGAACTCGTCGGTGAGGGCGCACGAGACGATGCGCGTGTCGGCGCCGCGCTCCTGCTCGGGGAAGCTGGCGGCGAGGGGCGCGGCGGCCGCGTCCACGCCCAGCAGCGATCGCAGGTGCTCGTCGTCTTCCAGGATCTGGCGAGAGGACAAAAACGGCGTTGTGGGAATTTCATCTCTTATTTTCCCTTTTTATATGCATTTACAAATACAGGGAGATTTTCTCTGGAATACCAAAAAATAATGTGACATTTCATGTTCTTCAAGTATCACGCAGTATTTTTGCAACTTTCGAAATAGATCGCATGAATGAGGATGCCATCTCCGATGATGAACCCATCACATCCAACCTGCATTAATTATGTAATACATACATATCCAAACATTTTAGACATATGTACATGTGTATGTATGTACATATATTATTGCTACCATTAAAAATTTTATACAATATTCTCATTTCTACCACTTGCTATCTGCAGATATGACGCGATTTACGAGAGAATCGTAAAGAGGCTAAAGCGCCGGGGACGACCAAATTACGGTTGGCTCAAAAGCCCTTTATAGGTACTTGTTAACAGAGAAACTAATAGAATGGGTCCTGGAGTAAAACGCCATTTTTGTGAGCTGCGCGAGGATTTTTTTGATACTCTCGCAAATCGCGTCATATGTATGCACAGATCTGTCAAAAGTGACATGTATCAGTGATTTCAAAAGCGACATAAATATCCATAATGCTTTGATCCACTCACCGCATGCAGACGGACGCGGCCTTCCATGAAGACGATCGTAAAGTGGCGATTCAGTTGGACCGCCCGGAAAGAGAAGAAGATGAAGAAGAAGAGGCAAATGGCGCATCAAATATTTTAATTTATTTTTTCTTTCAATATATTTCAAACATATTAGAGTCGTCTTCCTATGCTAATACTTCAGATACAAAAGAAGGCAAAGAACAGTAAAAGTGAGAGATGGTATAAAAATTGAATTAAAATAATTTTGAATGACCACACTTGCACAGACGAGAGGTACTCATAGCGTGCGACTGGGCCTGCATTAAAAAGTTCAGTTATTTATTTAACGATTCATGCTCTCTCTCCCTCTCGCTCTCTCTCTCTCTCACTTCCTCTCTCCCCTTTCTCTCTCTCCCTCTCTCTCTCTCACTTCCTCTCTCCCCTTTCTCTCTCTACCGCTCGCTCTTTCTAACTTCCTCTCTCTCTCTCACGTCATCTCTCTCTCTCAGCTCTCTCTCACATCCTCTCTCTCTCTCACATCCTCTCTCTCTCTCTCTCTCTCTCTCTCTCCGTTTACTGACCATCCTCAATGCGTGACGGCTGTAAGTGGTAGTCGTAGAACCAGACGGCGTTGGTGACCGCTACGGCGACGTGGCGAGGGCCGACGGCGAGAAGGGAGGGCTCCGCAATTACCTTCACCGAACGAGCATGGGCCTAGAGAGAGAGAGAGACAGAGAGAGAAGAGAGTAGAGGAGAGAAGAGGAGAGGAGAGAGAAGAGAGTAAGAAAGAGAGAGAGAGAGAGAGAGAGAGAGAGAGAGAGGAGAATTGAACAGTAAGAGGAAAGAGATAGAGGAATTCAGCGTTATGGATGCATAATGTTACAGTAAATGAGAAATTGTGAGAGGAAAGGGAAAGGGAAAGCACCTTGTCTCCCTCGGGGAGGACCATGATCTCGTCCAGCCCTGAGAGAACGGCAACAATGTCCTTTGAAAGTAAGATAACAATAGAGTCCACACTGTTATTATTTGTTTTGTTCTTTCTAATTCTCTCTCTTTTTCTCGTTTTCTTTCATCATTCCTCGGTCTCTCTCACCTCTCGCTTGGTCTCTTTCTCTCTCATAAATTCGCTGACTCTCTCACTTCACCCTTTGTCTCGAGATTTCTCCGTCTGTCGTCAATTCTCTGCTTCTCTCACCTCTCTCCTTGTCTCTTTGTCTCTCTCCATCACTCATAAATTCTCTTTCTCTCTCACCATCACTCATAAATTCTCTTTCTCTTTGATTCTCTTTCAAATATTCTCTGCCTCTCTCACCTCTCCCTTTGTCTCTCCATCTGTCATAACTTCTCTGCCTCTCTCTCCTCTCTCTTTGTCTCTCTCCATCTCTCATCAATTCTCTCTCTCTCTCCCTCTCTCTTTATTCCTCTTCTCCTCACCTTGTAAGCTGCTCCAAGTTGCGTGATGCTTAGTAGATAGACAGCGACGAATCCGGCTGCGCCTGCCACGGCTGCCATCTTCCCGTCAGGCGACAGCTCAATCTGTGTCAGTTCTGTAAGAACAAAAAAAATCTGAATCTTTATTTTTAACAAAGCAAATGTGGAAATGCAGCAGGCGAGAGCGAATTATATACGGTAGAGTTCTAATTTGTCACACTTCTCTCTCGCTCTCGCTTTCACTCTCTCAACCCTCTCTCTCTCTCTCTCTCGTCCAGTCTCTCACCTTTTTCAGTGTCCATATTGAGAATATCGTTCGTCTCGTACTGCGGTAGACTGTGGACGCGAATTCTGTAGTATACTCTCGATATGGCCGTTTTGAAGTAATTTACGTATCCGTGTATTGAAAAATTAAACTTTAAAGACAAATGGAATATGTATTAATAGAATTTATTGGTTTTTGGCATCTCGCCAGCTCGGCACTCACTGATTATCGCCGCAAGTCGCGACAACTTTCTGGTCAAAGTTGATGGCGAGCCCGCCCATGTACGTGCGAAAGTCTTGTTCGGCGTGTAGCTCCTATCCAAGCACTCATCATACTAATGGCCCTTGCAATCTCTGGCTCAGTGGTTGTCTACTTCCATACCACGCGAGGGTCACGGGATCGATCCCCGCCAGAATTGCAAAGCCCAACTTACACTGCCCATTTCTGCAGAGCGCGCCGATATCGAGACGTAAAATCCGTTTCTGAACGCGACCAGAAGATAGCCATCGCCATACCTTGAATTAAAAATTAAAAATTTCTATATATTATTTACATGTAGTTTCATAACCGCTCATGCTTGAGTGCCAAGCATTTGTTTTCTTCAGCAACATAATGTTGAAAACACTATGTCGCAAGCCACATCAATTTCTAATTTATTTAAATTTCCCTTTCTCGCTCTCTCATTAATGTTCTTTCTTGCTCATCTTTTTTATCGTCATGTCTTTTCTCTTGTCTCCGTGTAAAGAAAGAAAAGACATCGGAAATACGTACATCGTTGGCAGATCGTTGGCAAAAAAAAGCTAAGCCTGGGACTTTCTTCATTCACTTCCGTCTCAACCACTGACAATGAGCTGCTCTTTGCGCTCTGTATTTTGCTAATGAACTTTCCATGGCACTTTACCATTGGTAGTCAACAATGTTGCCGTATCGATCCTGGAATGCAAGATTCGTCATGGAGGAAGTCTTCGAGAGATTGCAGAGGAGAAGCAGCTTGCTGTTCAGCACCGCGCTGACCTGTCAATCAATTCAGAGATCCCCGTTCATTCAATCAGCACACTGGCCGGAGAAGGCAAGAAGATAACTTATTTCTTTCTAATTATAGCAAATGCAGTTTTAATGCAAAAAAAAAACCATTGTGTCGATTCGGACTGTCTTCTCCTCGGTGACATTTCGAATCTCACTGCTGGTTATTTGTGTCGGGGCATGAGAAAGACTGAGAGTGTGGAGCTGAAATGGTGACAGAAATAGGGAGAGAGAGGAATGTAGAGAGAGCAAGAAAACAGAGTATTAATGAGATGTAGAAAAAGAGAGAGAGTATGAGAGAGAGGGTATGGAGAAAGGTGAAGGAAACAGAGTAAGAGAGATCCACTGAGGGAGAGAGCGTGCGAGAGATAGAGCGAGAAAGAAAGAAAGAAGTGAAGAGAGAGAGACGAAGAGGAATTTCGAGAAACATTCCACCTACCGTATCTCCCTCTGACGACGACACCGAAATGGTCGCGTCATCCGAGCCGCAGACCACTTGGTCCTGGCGGGTGATGCAGCCGGCAACGATGCGACGCTGGTGCTTGGCGAGCACTGGCACTTTTCTGAGAGAGAGAGAGAAAGAAAAGCTAGAGAGGGTTAGAGATAAAGAGGAATACAAAGAGAGAGATAGCCTTTGGCAAAAAAACATTAAGGATAATCCTACTTCTGCTTTTGGTGGTCGTAGATGAGTAGATTGCCATTGTTGTTGCCGACAGCGAGGAGTTGTGAGACGGGAGACCAGGCGATGAAGAGAGGAATCTCTCTGACAGAGAGAGAGGGAGAGAGAGGGGAGAGAGGGAGGGAGAGACAGAGATAAAGAGATAATGTGGCAAAGATTTTAAGATAATGGGAATGAAGCTGCACTGACTTGGCCCCTGTTGCGAGGTCGAGCTGGTCAATCTGATGGGTGTTGACATCGACCAGCAACACTCCCGTCACTCGGTCGCAGATCACTGCCAGCACGTCGCCCTCGGCGTCCCACGCGAAGGACTGGATCGGGCTGCAGGGGATCTCGCACTCTTTCTCCCTCCCTATCTCTCTCTCTTTCTCTCTCTCTCTCTCTTTCTCTCTCTCTCTTTCTCTCTCTCTCTCCTCTCTCTCTCTTTCTCCGTCTGTCTCTCACTTACGCGCCAAGTTGCTGTGCTTCGATCAGCTCGCCTCTCCTGTCCATAACCAGCAGCGAATTGTTCGAGCTAGTAAAGAAGTTATCCTTATATCATTAATGATGTAATGCTGAGACAATAGTCTTGAGGAATGGTGACCGTTTTCCTTACCCAGCGACGGCGAGCAGCGTCCCGCTCGGTCGCCACGCGATGCGGCAGCTACCCGCCCCTAGCAGCTCATCCTTCTTCGTGAACAGAAGCTGGCAATCACAACTCTCACACTTCTTCATCGAAAAAGAAAAAGAAAATTAGGAAAGGGATTCGTAAACTAAACATTTCAGTCATCCAAATAGCTTGTTTACGTTGGCGAGACACTACGCCTCTCTTTGTACATATCTTTCACTCATTGTCGTTATTTTTTTTATTTGCACCGTATTTAGAAGCGCCGCTTTGAGATTTCACCATTATACGATGCACTCAATCAATCAATTTATCGATGGGTTGTGTGATGAACACAGAGATGTTCTATGGAAGAACGTCGAGTTCGTTGCGGGAAACGAGCGGAGTAGATAGACTGGCCATATACGATTCATATACATGTGTATGTACATATTGTATATGAATGTATCTACATGCCATAAGAATATATAAAAGGGAAAAAGAATAATAAAGAAAGAAGACCTTGGCCATCCGTTCGGAAGCCGCTCGAGATCAGCCACGCATCTCTCCCTCTTCGAGAAGAAAGGCGCGTCCCCTGTGCCTCGCGTGCTCTCTGCCGAGCAGTCCACACCCGTCGTCATGGAAACGCGCCAACCTTATTCTGAGGGACGAAAGGACGGTGTTATTTGGATTGCAGATCCAACTGTGACCATGCCTTGGTTGCGGCAAATATGTATGAATGTACACGAAAGACTTCTCAAAGACATTTAGACCCAATCTGGTCGGCTGAACCACCTAGAATGAAAAATGCAGAAATATATTTGTGTACCACGAACACAAATATTTTTTTAAGATCACACTTTCATTCCAAGCATTTTCAAAAGTATCCATAAAAAGATTCTCATCTATGTACATATGTATATGCTTGCCATAGCGTTCAGAGGAATTGACAATTCGATGCGCCTGCTCGAGAAACCAAGCCTCGGCGGGCATCCCTGGCGCTGACTCTGCGAATTCCGGAATAAAATAGAGTAGGAAATAGAAGAACGAGTTCAAATGTTCAGAGAGTCCATCCGGTATCTTGGTCACTGCAACATCCTTCTCTAGTATGAAATGACTAATTCGATTCACATTTGCCTTGATTTTATCTCATTCGAGAGAGAATCAACTGCTTTGACGATCTCACTCCGCTTTAAAGGCCGGACCAGCCGCCCAATTTCCTATTAGATTCTCCTAGTTTGCTCAAGCAATGCATATGTGTTTATTTTGATGAGAGCGTCAGTTGTTCATGTGCAAATTCACAGTAATCTGGTCATCGTTTTCAAGCGAACAGTGGCTATTTTGACTAGAAGCTCACCACTCCCTGGAAGACGCCTCTCATCCCAGTTCAGAAGAAAGTAGTTGCTAGACATTTGTTATTGTTCAAGGCGCCAATATAAAAGTGTTTAGGAAAAGTGGAACTTAGGAGCCCCAAACTCAATTTTGAATTCGCGCGTTTTTACTCGACACGAGATATGTTATTTAGATAGAAACGACTGCAATGGTCAGGAAAATTCAAATATTCAAATATATTACAGCTGAGTTTCGTGCTGCAATACGAGTTTCATGAAAACGCCGCAGCCCCTCGTCCTCGCGACGATCTCCTTCCTGGCCGCTCCCTCCTTCGAATACTTTGCATCGTTCATGCCGAGGCCGACTGCTTTAGTATCTTTTATTTCTCTAATTTATATATATATATATATATATATATATATCTTGATACATTTATATATATTTCTTCAAAATAATAAAGTCCATAGTTATCTCGTTTTATGCTGAACATTTTACTTTTTCTATTCGTCTCAGAATTTACTAGTGACCGTTTCACTCTGTATTTTGCTCGAAGATGCTGGACGAGTGCTTCGGAGGCCTAGACTGGCCCCGTGGCAGTCTCCTCGTGGACGAGCGCGCCCTCCGGCAGCTGGCGGGCGGTGGCTGCCCCCGCATGGATGCCGTTGATGTCGCCATCCCGGTCTGTACACAAGGAAAATATCGCGGCCAAAACACGATTCGTAAAATTCGTGCGAGTACATATGTATAGATGTTAGAATATATTAGTATCTCAATTCGAAGAATGTAATGAATAATTTTTCTGTGTATGTGTGGTACAACCGCCGAGTTGTGAAAGGGATGTTCAAATCTCAATGTTTCGAAGAGTCAAACGACTATAGGTCAACGACCTCGAGGAAGGGATCGAAATGAAGGACGGAAAGACACTTCTTCACGGCAAGAACACAACCGTTCAGGCACGTACCATCTTATTGCGCCACTCAAAATCAAAGCTGGTATATTCATGATAACTCCCTGATTGCTTGGAAAGTGCGATCAAGCGGCTTTCCTGCTCTCTCGCATTCTTTACTACTTGTATTCCATTTCTACTTCCACAGCCACGGCGGATCAGTCATTTGTTTTTCGTTCTCCGAAATCTTATCACCAAAAATTTTATAGCAGAAATAGGGCATAAGGCCCAGAAATGTTCAAGTTAGGCTGGGAATGTTTTGGAGCATTTATGACACCTGCCTACAATTGTTGTGGAACAGGCTGTTAAAGGTCAGTGCACCGGGACAATTGTAATCAGTTACTAGAATGTGTTCGTTATCTATATTCGGCTTTTACAACATGAAACGAAAAGTACATCTAATCAGGGACTATGCAGACATTTTCGCGTCAGGGAACAATTTTCTCTAATAACACATTATATAATATAAGTTTATTTGTTTACGAAACGTTCTAAATTAAACTAGGAAAAGGGTTCAGATTCGAAAGATTCCGATGCTTGCAAACGAGGAGAAAGACTTCATTCTCTTCGCTACACCGACAGGGAAAAGAGCAATGTTGAAGTTAGCCTTTTTAGAGCAGATACAAGTAATATACAATAAATTGGCAAATGAAATGCTCTCTTCTAGATTCCCCGTTGATTCTGCTGGCTCTCTTAACATCCCGAGTGATATTGATAGCTTTCTCGAACTCTGGGAGATCGCGCATTTCATCGATTGTTTGGACATTGAGTGTGTGGAGGTTTTTTTATTTTTTATTTTTTATATACTATCTCATATTTTTAAACTTCTAGGTATTTTATCAAAGGTTTCTTTAGAATAAATAATGGAACCAAACGATTACTTTTCTAAAGCATGGACCGGGAGTATTCGCCACGAAAGATTGCACTAGAAGATATCAGTTTTGTCGCCGGTCTACGTGACTTCCTACACAATCGCTTCGGCATAAGACCCTCTCTCTGTGGAGGAACGCTTTTGGGTACGTCGCCTGACAATAAAAAAAAACACGTGAGATAAAAAAAGAGGCTATCTTCATTCACTCATGATATAATCAGCAAAATGTAGTGCCTATCAGCATCAACTGGATAGATATTGTGAGCTTCTGCAGCAGATTCACCTTCCTTGATTCTATTCGCTGGGAGGGGTGACAAGGTGACAATACCTGGGAGGATTACTTTTCGAACAGAGAATGGCTCTCGAGATACATGGACCCCAAAGCTACGGGGCCCCGTATTCCCCTAGCATTGCAGGTTGGTATCGCGAGTGTTCGATCATCCCTCACACGACCGACTTCGACTTTGCCGCGTTCTCCGAAGAGTACACTCGCGACCTCGTGCCGGAGACGGACAACTCCAACGAGTTCCGCGTTCTTCGCATGCTTGGCCAGGTCCCCTTCTCCTTCTCCGCCTTTGAACAAACCACTCCATTTTAGAGCCGTTGATATTTAGCGTTTTTGCAGAAAGCGTGTTCAGGAAAAACACATTTCAATATAAGATCCTTGAATTTTTCTTCACTAATCACGCTAAACAATTCTTGAAAAATGCAGCAAAACAAGTGCAGCAAATCATTTGCTCCGCTGCGACACACGAAATACTATATGAGAACGCAACAATTATGTCACCATACGTCATGAAAATGCTAATTTCACAACTTTCAAGATTTTTCTTAACGGGATTAGTGAAGAAAAAATCAGGGATCTCAAATTGATATGTGATTTACCTGAAAATCTTTCTGCAGCGAGATATTCCACTTGGCCCATTTGGCCTATAGGCGACACAGCATTGACCCCTCGTCGTTGAGCGGTATTGTATATACATACATACGTGTAGACCGGAAGAACTTTACGCACCACTGATTCGCCTCTCTCGAAGGCACGAAATTGCCGCTCACTGTCGAAACTCGTTTCTTTCAGCTCTGTGGGGACGGAGATAAATGCTGTTGAAAAGAAGAGAAAATGGGGTATAGACATGTTTTAAGGTATACTAATAAAGCCGGACACGTCCATTCAGTAAAGTAGTTACTGACTTTTCCTTATAATTGTTTTAGCCAGCCGATTCCTTGGAGTTGACTTTTGTGCCGTTTCCGAGTGGGCCATCGATGGATCTCTTCTTCATCTATCGAACGCACAACTCTTCGTACACGCCAGGCATCGATGGGCTCAAGAAGATTCGCTGGGAGTATCCGTGGTCAGCGAGTGCAGGAGGAGTCCGGACCGAATTCTTTCCTCATCTGGAAGACTATTCCATTGCGCACTGCTTGAAAACCCCTTCTTGTATATTTTCTTTTTTTGTATATTAAAACATTTAGTTTTCCGTCAAGCACATTTTGCAACGTTTAGGCGAATTGAGCGTTTATGCACTGGGGAACTTCTCGGCCATCTCTTCATCGTTCCGTGCGAAGTCGAGCTCATCCTAGAGGTTATCCACGTTCAGCATTCACCTTCAAATGTTTATCCAACTTTTCAGACACATGTATTCACATACATTTTGGTAAAATGATGCAACAAATCTCAGGAAATAAAAAAAATTATGATTTAACATCTAACTGCCTCAGGCCAGGGAGAAAGCCAGAGAGCAAGCAAGGCGTGAGAGTCAGAGAAGACATAGCACGCTCTTTAAATTTAGTGGTTGTTTGCTCTCTCTCTTTCTCTCTCTCTCTCTCTCTCTCTCTCGGTCTTGCGAAGTTTATTTTTTGGTGATAGTCTTACTCTTTGAAAAACTCAACTGTAATCCATTTGAATTATCCAGTACATTGTAGTCTATAAATCACTTGCTCTATTGCCCTGGTGTTTCAAGGAAAAGGCACGAATTGTGAGTTCTTGGCTCCTTTAAGACTCAGTACGGTCCGAAGTGGCGCGAGGATTGGCCGGAAGCTCGTTGGAACTGGAGCAGTTCGAGCCAGAACAATCGAGTTGTCGGTGCCTTTGCGCCGGACGATTTGAAGGAGATGCGTTTTGGCGCTGCCGTGTGAATTAATATATAATTGAATAGATACATTAATAAATTAATGAATCGATGATAATAAACTACATATCTAAATTTTAAAAAATAAACAAATAAGTTTAGTAGATAAATCAGTTTAAAAATATACAAAGAAGTGTCCTATCCCCTTTCACACAACCAATTCAGTGTTATATGTATGTACGTCTTTTGTTTGCAAGAAAATGAACACATGCATGCCATTGGTTTAATAAAACAAACTACATTATCACTGCACCTAGAAAGCAACAAAGATGTGTCCACTATCAGAAAAGCGCTCTGTATGTGAAAGGGTAATACATAAATAAAATGATCGATTTTCTTATGATAAAGCAACGCATACAATTCTTATTGTTCTTCTTACTAACTCCTTCGGCTTAGCTTGCGGTAAGTCGTATATACACGTGAAAAGAAGACCGAATCACAGCGCGGGTTCAAAACTGGGCGAAAGTCGATAGCAGAAGTATTGACGAAATTCAAATGTGATACGGTTACTCTCACAACTGATGCACTAAAATGCGATTAGCTATGAATACAGAGGAGCAACATTGCACAACCGTTGCATATATGTCTGTAGATATTTTTCTTAAAAAGGGTAAAATGGAAACAAAAATCAATTCCTGCTCTGGCATCTGGGTAAATCAATTCTCTATGACAGAGTAACTAGTAAAGAACACATCGCTGAAATAGGCATAAGCATCAAATAGCGTAGCAAAAATTGATCTTAAAGGTGAAATCTGCAAAAAATGTTAGCGCCAAAGATAACAAAATAAAACAACAAAATAAACTAGAAACACTTAACTTCAGCTTATAAAATACGCTTTACTTTTCTAATGAAAGGGCAACTCTACAAGATAGCTAGCGAGCGACAGTGAGCTTAAAGTCTCTTAACCATAATTTCAAACTGAAAGTCTAGACCGAACAACCTGAATAGAAAAATAAAATAAAAAAGAACGTAGCGCAATCGCTGGTAGCCGTAAAAGCTCGACTTTAAAAAGCAATTGCGTTTCTTTTTTTGTTTGAGTTCTTCCAAGGAAAACAAATGAATACCTGGGGAAATAAAATATAACAAGATTAAACTCCTGAACTTACGAGAACTATAAAATGTACTGAACGATACTCTCTAAGGCACGAGCTATAAGACACCTTCGAATGGTAAAAGAAAGATAGGCTACCGTATTCTTCCTTGATGTCACAGGGAATACTTTGTGTGATTGCACCGCCCACGTCTGCACTGAATCTGTCTTCTCCTTAGGCCTTGTCGCCAAAGACGTCGTGCGAGCTCTCGAAACGCTTCACCTCGTCGAAGATCAGAGCTTAAGTAAACAAATATCGAAAAATTTATTTTATCATTATCAATTTTAATAAAACAGCAATAAAACGCACAACTTGGCCCACAATTTGGCCACAAATCTTTGCATATTAAAGAATAAATTTACTTTTTGAAATAAAATTTCGTAGTTAAATCGAGTAAAAAAACAGTTGAAGGTGTGAAAATTGCGCCCCAACCCTTCCATTCGCCGAGGCCATGATCGGCGAAGTCGAGCTGCTGATTGTAGCGAGATTCGGACGGACTTGCATTCACCTATGAAGTTTTTTATTCTATTATTTTCCCAATAATTGTTTTTTAAATAAATATATTTAAGATGAAAAAGAGATTTACATCTTGAAGCCTTTTATTTTGTGGTGTACGATATCCGAATGGAGGCCAGCTCACCTCGGCGTCCTTGTGCCACAGATAGACATAGGGATGCTTGAGGGCGTCGGCCACCGAAATGCGCTCCTCCGGGTCCATGGCCAGCATGCGCTGCATGAGATCCCTCGCGTAGGCAGCTTAAACAGTCAACCTCTCTTCTATTAGAAACTCTCGTTTCAATACTGAGCCCTTCTGAATCGTTCGAAAATTTTACGCCTAGTTCTTAAAGAAGAATCGGTAATAAACATAACAAAAAGATAACAATATAGATTATGTTAATAATAGTGTTATAATACAACAAAATGAATAGTCTAAAACCAGTCAGGTTGGCGCGCGGGATTTCGGTGGACTCAAGAAAGTTCTCTGCTGGCAGAATCTCTTCGATCGGACGTGCTGCGGACGGAGGGCGACTTCGCACGTAGCTGGACAGAAAACTGTAGAATTCCTACGCTGTTCACGCTGACCAGTGATTGTAATGCTTTTTAACGTTTTTTTCCGCTTTTTGAAAGTGCTCTTTCTCGCCCATTTAGCACAAAAATATATGTATGTATTTATCATTAAACCTATTCTTAGCATTTTCGGTAGATCTATCCCGAAAATGCTAGGAATACATGAATACAGCTCACCATGTTTAGGTTAGGAGGGAATCCGACAGCTTATTTTATTCCGTTTTCTTTCCAAATCTTTAGTTCCTGGTCTCCCTAACGCTAAAACGTTTGGTCCAATATTTATCTCTCTATCTCCCACTCTCTCATTCCCTACTCTCACTCTCTCTCTTCTTCTCCCTTCTCTCTCTCTCCACTCTTCCCTCTCTCTTCCCTCTCTCCACTGACTCAGCGGCGGAGGGTGCGAGTCTCTTGATGAAGTGGTCACTGGGTGTGCCGAGAACGGAGACAATCTTGCTGAGTTGGTCGACTGAGTCTCTTCCTGGGAAGAGCACTCGATGGTTGATCATCTCTGCCAGAATGCAGCCGACCGACCAGATGTCCACTTCAAACATTACATTTATTTTTTTTATACAAAGATGTATATATTTTCAATAAAAAAAAAAACAACAGCCTAATTAATTACTTACATATGTATGTACATGGAAACAATTTCCTTTAATTGACAATCTAATTTTAACCATGTCATAATAATCTTCAAATGTATACTCATTGTTGGTAACTTGTATGAGTAATGCCTAAAAAGAAGAGAGGAATTCACTAGGCGACTGCCAGTCCCCATCCCCCACCTCCTCCCTTCCCGTCCCTTCTCAGCCCACCTTTCTCCGAGTACTGCATTCCAAGAATGACTTCGGGTGCTCGATAATATCTCGTCACGACGTACTCGCTCATGCGCATCGCCGTGTCGATTACCTTATAGTATTATTGATCAGAATAGTATTTAGAAAATAGATTTTTTCATGTCTCGAGAAATAAAAAAAAGCAAAACCGTCTTGCGCGCGAGGCCAAAGTCGAGAATCTTCAGATTGCAACGCTCATCAACGACAATGTTCGACGGCTTCAGATCCTACAATATCACTGGTTCTGCCATTGTCAAAGTATCTGTTCAAGGTAGCAGATTAAATAATGTTTCGGCATATTTCTTGAGTAGATGGCATAAAAATGAATTAAAAAAGCAAGAGCTGACTCGATGAATAATGCCCGTCTTGTGCATGTGGTTGATGGCGCAGAGCATTTGGTAGACGAAGAAGGAGAGGGTGCGGTGGTCGAGGCGGAGGCGGTTGATCACCTGCAACAGCCAACAAGTCACGACTAGGCGAGGAAGGCAGTCCATGCTCTCTCTCTCTCTCTCTCTCTCTCTCTATCTCTCTCTCTCACCTTCAAAATCTCCCTGTTTTACACTCTCTTAATTCAGCGAGAGGGAAGGAACTGATTCCGTGAACTAGTCCTTTAATAAATTTAAAAAAATACTTTTAAAAGATGTTTATTGAGAGCTGAAAAGACATGAGAATACTTAGGTGATTGTAAACCTGATGAAGATTGTGGTTCATGAGTTCCATGACGAGGTAGACTTCGCGGAAGTCTTCGACTCGCTCCTGAGGGGTGAAGGCCGAGAACATGTCGATGATCTGCAGAGCAATTTAATCATCAGTTTATACTTCAGCTGTTCGTCTAATGTAAAGCTATGGAAAGAAGGCTTGTCAGTAAGAATAGAGAAATGAACAGAATACGAGAAGATAAGTCAGAGGGAGAGAGAGTAAATTAGAGAAGGAGAGAAGAGAGGGCGTAAATAATCGAGAGAACGAGGGGAGATAGGGAAGGGCGAGAGAAAGAGATCGAGAAAGAGAGAGAGAGAGAGAGAGAGAGAGAGAGAGAGAGAAGGAAAAGAGAGAGAGAGAAAGAGAGAGCGAAGTGAGAGAGCGAAGGAAAGAGAGAGAGAGAGAGAGAGAGAGAGAGAGAAAAAGAAAGAGAGAGTGAGTGAGTGAGTGAGAGAGACGGACATTCTGGTGTTTGATGGAGGCGAGGAGCACGAACTCCCTGTAGGCCCGCTTGGCACTCATTGGCATGACGAATGGCTGCTGCATCTTCTTAATGGCCACACGCCTTCCGGTCACCGTGTCGTCGGCGCTACTGGAAATCAATATGTTTTATTTATATCATGTTTTTATTTGATTACATAATAAGTACGTTTCTCGATTAAACTGGATTTAAAAAATTAATACAGCCAATTGATAGCAATTATAAGAATGATTTGCAGATTTAAGGCAAATATTTCTTAGAATTGTTATCAAAATTAACGATTAGGAACGAGGTAACTAGAAAGCGGTGATATGAGGAGAGGAGCGGGTGAGAGTGAGAGAGAGAAATATACAGACAGATATAAAGATAGTGAGAGAGAGAGAGCAAAGAGAGAGAGAGAGAGAGAGAAAGCACGTACACGACTGTGCCTTGAGCGCCGGCCGACAGGAACTCGAGATTCTTATATCGCTTCGGGACGGTGAAGGCACGCGAGTTGTCGCCGTCTCGAATGACCGTAGTGTAGAATCTGGGAACAAGTTTGGTGTTTAAGTTTAAGAAAAAAAAAATTACTTTTTTAGTAAAAAAAACATAAAT
>CALZFC010000049.1:345000-432500 GCA_945643635.1 Allodiplogaster sudhausi
TATCAGAATGTCCTCGCGATGAGGTAGCAGCATTTGTTCCTTCGAGAAAGCGGAGAACCACCACTGCGTTATCCAGTTCGGAGATATCGGAATGAGGGAAGTCCCTTCTCCGATTGCCTTCCGGATCACTCTTCCGATCAGGTTGAGTGAATGATGGAAAAGCGTATGCGAAAAAATCTATGACCATGACTGACTGAAGACGTCGGTTGACGCCGTCAGTGGATATGGACGTAGAGTATTGAACCGTTCGCACATGTGGTTTAGACAGGAGAACGAACAAGTCGATACTTGGCTTCCCCAAGTGTCGAAAATTGTCAGTGTGATGACCTTGTTCCGAGAATATTCATGCTTCTCGCGGATAATATGTGATTCATAATCAGTAATCACGTTATCAATCCCCGGTCTATAGGATGTTACTAGGTGGATAGACCTAACCCTAGCAAACTCCCAAACCTTCATTGCAGCGATGTTCATGTTCTACTTCGCGAAACTCCAAACGGTGGAGCTGTTGTCCATTTCCGAAAGGACTTTTTGTTGGAAAGAAGCATCTTAGACCGAATCAGACGGTTATAAGCTCCTGTACATTAATGTGGTAGCTCAGAGATCCTTCTTCCTCCAGTTCTCTTGCCTCTCCATACCGCCCCCAAATCGCATGTTCGATGTAACAGAACTGATTTCGGATATGCGGGGTTTCCATATGGAATCTTGGCAGTCTGACAATGACACCTCTTTAACCCACCGTGTTAACTCCTTCTTAACCTTAGATGGTAATGAGACAAAATACTCGAACGACTTTTGGTCGTTCGGATTCGTCATTCTTGCGAGCCATTTTGTGTGTCTCCTATCCGGAAAAGACAGATAGCCCGAAACGGGTGTAAGCGAAAAGGTTCTACCCACTAAGGTAGTAATTACTCTCAACTTAACCCTTTCTGACTTCACAACAGAAGTTTATCTACTTTTCCTGATTTACTGTTAAACCCAGTTTCGTGAAAAGTATAAGCGCATATTTGATATCAGATAGAAATTAGATCTATCATTACCCATCAAGAGTCAGTCATCCAAATATACAATCAGTCTAAAATTCCTCGACTTCTAAGTTCCTCCGCTACGGCCTTCATCAACTGTGAAAACACGTATGGCGTCGGAGAAAGGCCAAATGATTGAGCCTGGAACTAGTATACTCTCCAAGCGTGTTCGAAAGTTAGAAACTTTTGATAATCTGTGTGGATGGGAATCGCGAATTTTGCCTTATTAAGGTCGATCTTATCGAGAAAAATCCCTTTGTGATAGAAAGAAACTTCACAAGATGGAAACCCTCCATCTTGAAATTGTTATGAACCACATAGTGATTACATGGTTTCAGATTTATCACTGATCGCAATCCTCCATCTTCTTTGTACGGTAAAAGAAAATGGAAGAAAACCAAACACTTTCATTTGGGGATATCTCAACAATCGCCTGTTTGTGCCCTAGGTTGTGAACCTCTTCATCAATGGCATATCTATGCATCGTGCTTCTCCTACCGAATGGTCTACGTGACTTTGGAATGGAAGGCATTGCATAGGGTTCAATTATATACCCGCTCACACACCCTTTAACTCACGGATCATTTGATAATCTATGCTACTCAGCAAGATGGTATCTAATGTTCCCGGCAGTAAAAAATGCCATTTTTTAAACTAATGAGTTAGTGTGGGATGCCTAATTGTAGCGAGAGTATCCTCGACTGACCTCTGGCCATCCTTGGCTCTCATTGATTCGACTCGCGGTGTTGGCTGAGGCTTGCTGCGAAGCTCCCTCTGTGCCTTGAACTTGGCGAGACTCTTGGCGACGTCGTTGCCTCCTGCCCGCTTCTATAGTTCGTCGATGAGCTGCTTCCCATACAGACGAGGGAAGACATCTCCACCCGAGATGAGTTCTTCTTCAGCTAGAGGTACTGAGCGTATGCTTGGCATGGCTTGGCGTGGATCAACACCGTTCGATCTGCAAAACGAATTACAATTGTCCTCTTTCTTGCCATAGTACTAACTCTATTGTAATATATTATATAATAGTATAATAATAATTTTATTACAATTTTGTTATATACATTTTGTCTGACCTGACAATGAGAATAGTCTATCTACGCCAGCAAACGAGTTCATGATGAGCTGCTCCTAGCAGACTCATCGATGCCTTGATGTAGCCTGTTGATTTGGCCCGATCTTCCTCTGCTTCCGCTGCAGACGTCTGAACAGCAATGGCAGAAGCTCCGAGAGCAGCCATGAGCATACCGTCCAGAGCGAAGATCTGTAAGAAAATAACAATTTCTTTGAAAATGTTAGAGCTTACAAGTTAGACTTTTTCAAATATGATAGATATTTCGAAAAAAGTAGTCAACCAAAGAGTGGTAACCTGAGATTCGCAGATTTGGCCAGAAAGGCCCTTCTTCCTTGGAATCTCTTCTTCGACTCTTGGCGGCTTGGCATACACGGACGCAATGAGCGGGAGAGCCTCGACGTAGGCTTCTCTCTCCGTCTGCGACCATATGGTGCCCCTCGCGGCAGACTCGAAGAGCGAAAGAGCCGGCTCTCCGATCCGAAGCCTCTTCTTGGGCTCCTTGATCAGAGCTTCTGGTGCATTTGGCACCGCGGATTCCGCCGGATGAACTCGCTCCTTCTCGGAATGGAGAGATTCGATGCGCGAGAGAGGGGAGTTTCCCCTTACAAGACGATTCTCATCGGTTGAATAACCGCTCCTTTCTTCCGATTCCGAGGAAGGAGGAGAACTCGATGAGCAGGACTCTGAAGAAGAGGAAGAGGAGAGATGTCGCTTATGCTTCCTCTTCCGTGTCTTCTTCATTCTCTTCTTTCTCTTTCTCTTCTTGAGGTGAGAGTCAGACGTGGGAGAGCCGTCCTTCTGCTCTCCGCGTCAACTCAGCGAGGAGCCTCTCCATTTCGTCTTCAGACATCCTGCAAGAAGAGAAAATATTAATAACCAATCTCATTAATTAAAGTTATTAATATTAGGGTAAATTCAAAAATCTATCCCAAATTTGCTTCTCATTACAAGAGAGTTTTAGGATAAATTATGGTAAAAACCATGTGAATTTACTCACAAGGGAAGCCTCTTTCCATAACCCAGCCAATCGGGATCTGAGTAATTTTCCTATGTAGTACTTCTCGAAAAATGACCCTGAAACTATTTTAAAACTGCGGAGGACGCATTTGCGATTTTATATGAATTTTTGAAAAATGAATAAAATTTACATACGAAATGCTCCATCTTTATCAGTCGTGGTTTTTGGCACTGAAATGTGATCGGCGAGTGCAGTGGGTTACGCTTCCGGCCTCAATTTTTAAGGTCACGGGTTCGATTCCTTTCGTCGACAAAAGTTTTGCTGCGACTATTTTGATTAAAAAACTAATAAAGGGCAGAATTAAGTGAATTTTAATAAGATTTAGAATGTATGCATATTTTTTATGATAATTTTAAAATGTTTTCTTTATTTATAAAATTTTTTGTTGGACTATGTTCACTTCGCAATGAATTGCGACCCGCGAGTGGTCTTACGACTGCTTGTGGAAAAATATGGACTTGCTGATACTTCTGCCGTCGCCACTCGCGAGGATTACAAAATCTTCAATTCCCTTTCACTGGTTTTTGAGGAGGCTTTACAACAGTCACTTCTCTTCGATGAGAGTGAAACACCACTGTTATGTGGAGACGATGAAGCGGATTCCGATTGGGATCCAGTCGACGATACTGTTCATCCGGATAAGCCATGAACAAATTTCGCTTTATTTGCGACAAAAATGGATTGACCAAATTGCGGGAATTCGAGGCAAAGTACATAGCAGACGGAGAAATTCGCGCCAGGATTCGAGATCGATATCGCCAACTGGCGGAGAAACTTAAAAAATCGGTCAAGGAGAAAATGGAAAATGGTTTGACGGCTTGCATAATGCAATGATGCTAAAAATTTATAATATGGGACAGGTATGGAGCTCCACGACGAAGACCTTCGGAGGCTCGCACACGCTATCAACAGAGATTGCACAAACATCGAGCACTTTGCCACCGACTATCACATCTGCTAGCAGTTCTCCCATCTCCCTTTATTCCAACCGCAATAAATTTTTGAGAAATTTTCCGTAAGACCACTCGCGGGTCGCAATTCATTGCGAAGTGAACATAGTCCAACAAAAAATTTTTAAATAAAGAAAACATTTTAAAATTATCATAAAAAATATGCATACATTCTAAATCTTATTAAAATGCACTTAATTCTGCCCATTATTAGTTTTTTAATCAAAATAGTCGCAGCAAAACTTTTGTCGACGAAAGGAATCGAACCCGTGACCTTAAAAGTTGAAGTCGGAAGCGTAACCCACTGCGCTCGCCGGCCAAATTCCAGTGCCAAAAACCACGACTGATAAAGATGGAGCATTTCGTATGTAAATTTTATTCATTTTTCAAAAATTCATATAAAATCGCAAATGCGTCCTCCGCAGTTTTAAAATAGTTTCAGGGTCATTTTTCGAGAAGTATTACATAGGAAAATTACTCAGATCCCGATTGGCTGGGTTATGGAAAGAGGCTTCCCTTGTCAGCGCAATTTAACAAATTGCTGATTACTTCAAAGTTTAAAAGGTCACTATGAAGATCATCCGTTCAGCAACGGAAATTTAGATCAGAGGCTAATATAGGCTATTGGCTTGATCTAATCCATGTGTAAATAAACAGCATGGAGAGGAATCTCGAGTGGCCTTTAGAAGCAAAGACCATAGCGAGGCCATTTCTATGCGATCGACTCTGACAGAGAGAGAAACGATCTAGCAAGAAAGGTTCAGTTGCGAATCTCTCCAGGCTAGCAAACAATCTCCCAGAGGGTGATCTTGCAGCGAGAAATTCTAGCAACTGCTTATCCAGTGCGAGACTACTCAATGAGTCAAGCAGAGGAAGACCCACATGAACGAATCCAGCCAAAGGCGACTCATTCATAAGTAGGCGAATCCGATTGCAAGCCACTCCAGCCTGGTATCAATTCCGCTTGCACGGAAGACACCTAGCAAGCGACTCCAACAAAAGGAAATCCCGATAGCGAACGACTCAACTCTGGCATCAATCTTTGTAAAAGGAGACACCTAGCGCAAGTCACTCAAACCAAAGGGATAATTCACTCGAACCCCTCAAGCCAACGGAGGCAAGAGGCTCAAGAGCGAAGAGGGTGAAGAGGGCAGTTGAACAACGAACCCCAGAGAAGAACGAAGAACCGACCGCCCGCTGAGCTTTACAGGTTTGCAACTGAGGAGACAGGGGCTAGAGCTCCCTCCTCATCAGCAAAGTGGGCGAGCCCACTTTTGCATACGGGACTCTTCCCCCTTAATTTTTATCACGCGTGACACGTATCCCGTGATTTGCACGTACGAGGTTGCACGTAATCCTCGGTCTACATTCTACGCGTTTTGTAGAGAATTATGCTGAGCAAGGGGCGCATAGCTATCGTGATTACTATGAGCAATGAATTATATTGGATATGGAACAGTACAAATATTAAACAATAAAGGCTATTATGTTTACCCTGACATGAACACAGCTTGGTCCGGGGTTTTTTAAGCAGAAAATACAGTGATGTACCGCCAAAGTGGCCGATTTGTACCGCAGCGCGCGCAATGTTCCAAATGGTACGCAAGAAATATCTCGGCGTACACGTAACCAAATAAAGAGAACTATACCTTATTTGAATCCCGATTGTCTTCCACACACAGCACAAAATGTCTTAAAATGTAAATTTCAACTTTATTTCATAAAATAAAATCAAGTGGTAAATGCAGTAAAAGCTCAATTTGAGTTTTCACCACCACACTTTACACCGAAATACACCGAATAAACGACACTTCGGCATCATAAAACCAAGCAGCATTTTCGAAAAGTTAGCTGTGTTTTTGATAGTTTCGTTGTTCCTGTTGGGGTTTTGTCTGATTTCTTAAGATTATTATTTGATACAACGCTAGTAACGCCCGGAATGTTTGGAACCACCTTCGGGGACCTGTTGATGTGATATTTTAATATCTTGTTGCCACGACCATGCTTGATTCTTCGAATACTCGAAGAGTAGTTTATTGCCATTCTATTGAGGCTTAGAGCGACTTGGTCAACTACGCTGTTACTCCGCTCTTTGTCGATTGGGAATGGCGGAGGCTGACTGCAGAGACGATTCGCATTGCTCACGGTTGGCTGCGTTCTATTTCAGTTATTGTTGTTGTTGTTGTTGTTTGTTTTCCTTTTGTGCTCGAAGTGATATTTATTACATCTATGATTAATCACTGAAGCTATGCTAAATGCTGGGGCTTATTTAAACGTAGTTTTGTTCGAAATTTCTTTCAAAAATTCATAGCGGGAACAATTAATTTGTTTAGTTGATACAATGTCCTTCGAGTGTGTGAAGTATGTTTTATTGCCATTAAAATGAGGCTCTGAGCGGCTGCTTTGACGCGGCTTCCACTCTGCTCCGTTTGGCTTGGGAAGGGCGGCGGCAGTCTTTAAGGACGATTCTGCTCAAGGTTTGTTGCTTTCTATTTCAGTTCTTGTTGCTTTGTTTCTAATGCTTTGCTCCAATTGATACCCCCCATATACAATGGGACTATGTTGAATGAGCTGGCCTATGAAAGCTTTCAATTAGCTTTTGTTCAAAATTTATTTCTAAAATGTATTGCGGGATGAATAGATCCGTTTAGTCGATACAAATGTTCTTCAAGTAAGCGAAGTGTATTTTATGTGCTTCGGCGCCATTTCCACTCTGCAGTTGTGCTCGAACTTTATTTCAAAAATATATTACTGGAGTACAGATTTGTTGGTACCCCCAAGATTTACAGGAATCTTTTTTCATGAATTTCACTCAAGAGGCGTTATTTGATGCGTGGACTGAATTTTCCATTGTTACAATCATCATGCTGGAAGTAATTTTCGCGAAAAATGGGAATACACTCATTTTGTTCAGGTTGTTTTATGCGGGGGGCACAAATGTATCCTTTCTTTCGAGTTAAGATGTTTTATCCTATTCTAACCATGTGCCATGTTAAACAAAACTTCATCCTCGTATTACTCGAAAGTAAACATCACTTTTACATATTGCTTCCGAAAAAGAATGACCAACGAATCTTGTATTATTTTTCCATGTAATAAGAAACGCCGCTGGACTGGATTTCAGCTAAATTTGGGGTGGGATTGCTATAAGAATATATTTATTTTCCACTACAATAGTGGATATATTGCCATGATTAAAAGATGTTAGCCCGGTGATGAGCGACTTTAATTTCTTGTCATCGTGTTCAGGTATCCGTGCTGCTGCAGAAATGACGCTTGGCTAAGTCCTTCTTCGAAGTTGCGTCGAAGCAAGTGCACCCGAGCTGCTCGGCCAAACTGTTTGCCTTTGCAAACTGCTTGTCAATCGTCACACTTTAAATTAAAATGTTCCTATATCAAACTCATCCTATACCGTAGATTGTATTACGGTAGGTATTCATGCGGAATATAACTTTGTTTGCGTTTATTTGAAGCTAAATAAGAAAGGTAGAATGCTAGCGCGATTGCTACATATTCGTTATGAATGTATCAATTGAATACCATTTACTAATCCTTTAATTATTTCTCAGATTGCTATTTTTGAAGGATCGCCTCCAGTTTGCCGATTACAAGGAGGTCGTAGCCGGCACAGCCAGACATGTGCACATCGCGGCCAGACTCGCCTCGATTGGGCACACAAACTACCGTTAGTCCCGACGTTTCTTTTTTCTTTGTTGATCACATCACAAGGTATTTAAATTATGGGTTATCTTCACAAATCATATCAGCATAACTTACATCTAAAGTTGTTACCTTAAACCTTTTCATCTAGCAAAACTCTTGAAAACGCCTTTGCCTGTTTTTAGTATAATTTTTCTTCAATATCTTATATGTGCTATGCACGGGAAAAATGAAACATGAAAACGTTTTTTATTTTTTTATTTTGTTAATAGAATGCCTTCTAGACTGAATACTAGATTATTTTTATAGTTGCCCATACCTTATTTCTTCGCTGTCAGGCTGGTTCCGCTTCGGAGGACGCTGATGACTCGGCAACTGCAGCTTAACAAGAGTCCTAATTCCCTACCTCTGCCCATCTCTCTCTCCCAATCTGCCTGCCTCTCTCTCCTTCTCGCCCAACACTCTGCAAATGGCTGACAAATTACTGGTATGTCCTTTGGTTTTAACTTAAACTGATCCTTAAAGTATACTTATTGAAGATATTAAACATTCACTTTCGAAGGTTTACTGTACTGTGTTCTTGATTACTGTATTTCCAACGGGACATAAGTTTATTTACTTTTATTTGAAGCTAAATAAGAAAGGCAGAATACTAGAGCGATTATCACTTATTCGTTATGACTCTTTAATTTCAATTGCAATATTGTTTTCTTAAGTGAGTTCTCTGATTGATTTTTTGAAGGGTCGCTTCCGGTCTTGCCAAGGAGGTCGTAGTCGGCCCCAGCCAAGGAATCTGGACATCTGATCGCCTCGCAAACTACCGTTAGTCTTCACATTTTGTATTTAAAAAAAAAATCGTCCTTTATCATAACTCTTCGCAATCGTTCCCTTTGCCTGATTTTACTTTTTCCTCTTCATTTTAGAATACATACCAGTTTTTGTTATTTTTACGGAAATGCGACCAAAACATTCTTATGGTTGCTCTGGTTTTCAGAATTAGCCTAACTGTTTGTTTGGTCGAAATTCGAGCCGATTTTTTTGTCTACTATGTTGCCTAGTAAGATTTGTTTGCCCAATAAGTCAAAAATATGTCCTTATTATGAGGATTTTAATCCAAATTACGAAATGCTCCTAGTTTGGCTCGAGTTTCTACACTAGCATTATTAGGCTAATTCTGAAATACCTTATTGTGTGCACGTTACTTATTCCTTGAATGTCAGGCTGGCTCGCTTCAAGACGCTGACCACGTGGCACATGCAGCTCGGCAAGAGCCCTTCTTCTCTTCCCCTCCCCATCTCTCTGTTCCACCCTAGTTCTCTCTCTCTCTCTCTCGCTGTCCATGACGGTAAGATATGAAATGTGTTCCATTCTGTTTCCGTGCTTTATTTGTGTTTGCTTCTTAAGTGATAAAGCTCCCAGATTAATAAAAGGGCAAGCGGTGTTGGACAGATTGAAAAGTATAGAGGTAAAGGAAAAAAAGCAAGATAGAGTAATAAAGCATGATAGGAAGAGAAAGCAAAATGGAGGGAGAGGGAGAGCCGACGGCTACTGAACATCTAGCTTAGCTAGAAGACTGGGAAGAGGAACGAAGCAGAGGTTCGACTTGAAAGAGAAACGGTGCAGAGGAAGAGCGCGTCATGATTATGCAATCCAAGGACATTCTGTGAAATCTTTCACGCAAAAGCGACTTTAACGAGTCGACCTCGAACCCTGGCCCTCTGCGCACCACAATGAGACGCTAACCAGCACACTAATAACTCACATTTGCCTGTCGTCCCAGGCAAGCTGAACACGGAAACCCTTTTCTGGCTGAGAACTTTCACGCAGAAGCAACTGACACGTGCGAACTCGAACCCCCCTGCTAACTACACATGGAGCTAGGCGCTCACCCGCAAATCGCACACTCATGTTTACCTTCTTAGGTTATCTCCTAACTCTCTCTTTCTCTCTCTCTCTCTCTCTCTCTCCCTCTCTCTCTCAATTTCTCTCTTTCTCTCTCTCTCTCTCTCCCTCTCTCTCTCAATTTCTCTCTTCTCTCTCTCTCTCCCACTCTCTCTCAATTTCTCTCTTTCTCTCTCTCTCTCTCTCCCTCTCTCTCTCAATTTCTCTCTTCTCTCTCTCTCTCCCTCTCTCTCTCAATTTCATTGATTGACTTGTCGTTGTCAGCTCAAAATTCTTGGCATTACAGGCCTTCTCTAGGATATATTGCTCAAAGATATTATCTTCCGAATCCTTGATTTTGTCCTGGGAACGACGACGACGTTTAAGAGAATTATTTTCTGAACTATTTCGAATTCGAGTGTTTGGAAATGCGCTTCAGTAACACCTCTGCTTCTCTACCCTACACACTTCACAACTATGTACACAGTAAGACAAGCGGTGTTGAACGAACAGAAAAGGAAAGAGGGAAAGAGTTAGAAACAAGATTGAGAGAGAGAGTAGAGAGAGAAACAGAGAGAGAGAGAGAGACAGCGAGAGAGAGAGAGAGAGAGAGAGAGAGCACGAGTTCAAGTTAGGAGATAATCTAAGGTAAGAATGCGTGTGCGGTGTGCGGGTGAGCGCCTTGCTGCTGACGGAGTCACGGCGGAAATCATGCTCCAGTGTGGTGAATGCTATTTGGCTTTAGAGGGTGATTCCTGTACAACCAAGCAGGCAGGTTCTCTGAGCACGTGTCCAGCCAGTGACACCTAAGAAAAGCGGGCGTGTACTGTGCAGGTTAGCGCCTCACAGTGGTGCCCAAGCAATGAGGGTTCGGGGCCAACTCGTGAAATCCGCTTTTGCATGAAAGATTTCACAGAATTTCAGTTTGGAATGTCCTTGGAGGAGAAATTAAAGAGCACGACAAATATCATGTCGTGCTCTTTAATTTCTCCTCCTGCTTCCCCTGCTGACCATCAGCTTCTCTTCCAAGTGCAACCTCGCTCCTCTTCCCCATTCTTCCAGCTACATGTTCAGTAGCTCTCGGCTCGCCCTCTATTTTGCTTTCTCTACCTATTATGATTTATCTCTTCCATGTTTTTTTCCTTTACTTCTTTCCTTTTCAGTCTCTTCAACACCGCTTGCCTCTCTATTAATCTAGAAGCTTTATCAATTCACTTAAGAAGCAAAAACAAGGAACACACAGAAATACTATGGACCACATTTCTTATCATACAGTTATCCGTCATGGACAGCGAGAGAGAGAGAGAGAGAGAGAGAGAGAGAGAGAGAGAAACAGGGTGGAACAGAGAGATGGGGAGGGGAAGAGAAGAAGGGCCCTTGCCGAGCTGCATGTGCCACGTGGTCAGCGTCTTGAAGCGAGCCAGCCTGACATTCAAGGAATAAGTAAAGTGCACTTACAATAAGGTATTTCAGAATTAGCCTAATAATGCTAGTGTAGAACCTCGAGCCAAACAAGCAGCATTTTGTAGTTCGGATTGAAATCCTCATAATAAGGACATATTTTTGACTTATTGGGCAAACAAATCTTACTAGGCAACTTATTAGACAAAAAAATTGGCTCGAATTTTGGACCAAGCAAAAATTTAGGCTAATTCAGAACACTAAAGAAACCATAAGAATGTTTTGATTGAATTTCCGTAAAATATAGTATTGACGAGAAAAAAAAGTAAAATCAGGCAAAGGGAACGATTGCGAAGAGTTATGATAAAGGACGATTTTTTTAAAATACAAAATGTGAAGACTAACGGTAGTTTGCGAGGCGATCAGATGTAAAGATTCCTTGGCTGGGGCCGACTACGACCTCCTTGGCAAGACCGGAAGCGACCCTTCAAAAAATCAATCAGAGAACTCACTTAAGAAAAAAATATTGCAATTGAAATTAAAGAGTCATAACGAATAAGTGATAATCGCTCTAGTATTCTGCCTTTCTTATTTAGCTTCAAATAAAAGTAAATAAACTTATGTCCCGTTGGAAATACAGTAATCAAGAACACAGTACAGTAAACCTTCGAAAGTTCCTATTAAACCTTTTCATCTAGCAAAACTCTTGAAAACGCCTTTGCCTGTTTTTAGTATAATTTTTCTTCAATATCCAAAGGACATACCAGTAATTTGTCAGCCATTTGCAGAGTGTTGGGCGAGAAGGAGAGAGAGGCAGGCAGATTGGGAGAGAGAGATGGGCAGAGGTAGGGAATTAGGACTCTTGTTAAGCTGCAGTTGCCGAGTCATCAGCGTCCTCCGAAGCGGAACCAGCCTGTCAGCGAAGAAATAAGCTATGGGCAACTATAAAAATAATCTAGTATTCAGTCTAGAAGGCATTCTATTAACAAAATATTTAAAAAAACGTTTTCATGTTTCATTTTTCCCGTGCATAGCACATATAAGATATTGAAGAAAAATTATACTAAAAACAGGCAAAGGCGTTTTCAAGAGTTTTGCTAGATGAAAAGGTTTAATAGCAATTCTAGAAGTAACCATAAGAAAAATATTGTTATTTAAAAAATAATATACCCATAATAAATAGGCTGCAATCACTGCAATAATCCGCAACTACAAAATAGACAAACAAGTGGGGTTAACAGTACTGAAAAGAAAGAGGGGAAAGTGAGAGAGAGAGAGAGAGAGAGAGAAACCGAGAGAGCAAGAAAGAGAGAGGATAGAGAAAGAGCGACATAAAAGCCAGCGAGCATTTAGCAGAAAGAAGAAAAAAACACAGAGAGAGAGGGAGAGAGAGAAGAGATAGAAAGATCACTAGGCAATGAATTTAATTTTAGGCGATTGTTGCATCCCATGAGGGCGGCTTTTGTTGAATTCTTTCAAGGTATTCCAACCATGAGGGAGAAAAGGTGGAGGAAGAGATAAAGAAGAGAGAGAGAGAGAGAGAGAGAGAGAGAGACAGACGAGTTCTAGGAGTTCTATGGTTTGTGAAGATTACCCATAACCTTGCGATGTGATTTAAAAAAAGAAATGTCGGGACTAACGGTAGTTTGTGTGCCCAATCGAGGCGAGTCTGGCCGCGATGTGCACATGTCTGGCTGGGCCGGCTACGACCTCCATGCAATCGGCACTGGAGATGATCCTTCAAAAAGAGCAATCTGAGAAATAATTCAAGAAATTAATAAATGGTATTCAAATGGCACATTGATATCGAATAAGTTACAATCGTGATAGCATTTTACCTTTCTTATTTAGTTTTAAATAAACGCAATCAAACTTATATACCGCTTGAATACCTACCGTAAGCAAATATACCAAACTATCCAGTGTACAGTAAACCGAAAAAAGAATGCTCGGCACTTTCCATGAGTTCGATTTAGGGAATATTTTAATTTTTTTTTAAAGTGACGACTGACGATAAGTTTGTCGGTGCAAACAGTTGGGCCGCGCCGTTCGGGTTCACTTTTCTCGGCGGCATTCGAGGCCGGGCCTAGCCATCCATCATTTTCGCTGCAGCTGAACACGGCAACAAGGAAATTTAAAAAAATTCATGATTGGGCTAACATCCTTTAACCATGATGTTATATCATCAACTCCACATCGTGGTGGCGAAACCAGTGCTGAACAAGGTAGGACTCCAGCCGGGAATAAATGCCTTTTTTGGTTAAAAAAAAAACATTTTTATTGGAAAAATGGACATTTGAGTAGGATGGGAAGGGCAGTTCATCACGGCGCATGCACCGATCTGTTCAGCACAGGGCGAAACAATCCTATTCATACAGCAATACACTTTTGAAAGAAAGCCTTGTTCAGCACTGGGTGAAACAAAACTATTCATGCAGCAATACATTTTTGTTAAGAAAGCGCAAAAGGCATTCTACCTCCTCATTCAGCATAGTAGCAGCGAGTAAAAACTACCATAGGAAACGTCAATTGGAGTTTAAAAGAAAAACAACAACAACAAGAAATGCAGCAAGGCAGCAAGGTAGCAAACCGTGAGCAGCGCGAATCCACGGGGAAGCCGTGCCGCGCTTCCCTAGCACACGAAGCGTCGAGGAAGTAGTGTCAACTCAGCTACTTTAAACCTCAATGGAATTAAATACACTTCGCTTCCACGAAGAATCAAGTACTTTGGTCGCTACAAGATAAAAAATAAAACATATCTTCAACTTCAGCAAGTCCCAAAGTTGTTTCTAAACATTTCAGGTGATACTGGATTCTATATCACATAAACGTCGAACGAAGATAAAAGAAACCCCAAATAGAACAACGAAACTATCAAAAACACAGCCAACTTTTCGAAAATACAGCTTGGTTTTATGATTCCGAAGTGTCGTTTATTTGGTGTATTTCGGTGTAAGTGTGTAGTGTAAACTCAAATGCCACTTTCTACTGCATTTACCACTTGATTTATTTTATGAAATAAAGTTGGAATTTACATTATAAGACATTGTGTGCTGTGTGTGGAAGAGAATGGTGATTCAAATAAGGTATAGATCTCTTTATTTGGTGACCTGTACGCCGAGATATTTCTTGCGTACCATTTGGAACATTGCGCGCGCTGCGGTACAAATCGGCCACTTTGTACATCACTGTATGTTCTCTTTTTGATGAAAGAATCAGGAGTTATAAATTGAATAAGATGAATAATGAATAACAATTACAACTGTTTATTATATCAACAATTTATTCCTTTTGTGTAAATTAAAAAAGTATAATATTTACCTTACATGTACAAATGTGACCATGACCCAATAAAGTCACATTGTCAGGATTGAACAGTAGATTCTTTTCTATGGAATGACGGACCGAATAAAAAAGTTTTTTTACTTGGTTGTCTTCCTTCCTTAAGGTTATTTGATACTTTGTTTGTTTATTTTTGAGTACTCTTCGGCTACCGCTACCTGTTGTCCGTTTGTTTTCAGCTTCGCCATGTCGTCGCTGAAGCTAAATCCACAGATTGCTGCTCTGGTCGGTGACAAAGTGCAGTGCAAGCTCTGCGAAACCCGAGTATGATAGTTTCATTCTTCTACTTCTGTTCCCTTCGTTGCACTTTAAGTCCTTGTACTTTTTTTTTATATTTCGTATTGTTCATACTGAAATAGTTTAGATTTCGTGTTTAGGTCAGCCAAAATCTATGGACGGCGCACGTGAACGGCAAGCAACATCGGCGATCCGTCGACAGACTCAAGAAGCAGGTAATACATACATCCTTCAACTTTTCTGTATGCAAAGGCATTTATGGATTCTTTTGCCAATAGCTTTTGTATACCTTGTTGAAAAGACTGCTAACCGTGTATTCACTGATGACAGAAATATATTGGTTTTATCTTCCAGCTGTCGTCTCCGGCCGCGGCAGCACAAGCAAAACGAGACGCTTCCGCGCCTTCCGCATCCGAACCGCCACTCAAGCGACCGAGAGGTTTGGAAAGGACAGCTTTTGGCGTTTTAGAGAATCTTTCTAAGGCAGTCTTGAGAGATCTGTAACTATTGATATGAATTTATTTAAATATAAATAAATATTTGATTTAAAAAATACTATCTGAAAATGTATCTGCATTAACTGTCAAAATAGAGAACAAGAAAAGAGACATTCTATAAAACCCAGAGCATTCCTATTAACTTCCACGGTCTCAGGCACCGAGACAGCTAGCGAATCTGGCGGCGGTGATCTTCCTTCCGACTTCTTTGACCCGCGCGGCGGGCGCGCAGCCGTAACAGGCTCCGCCCACCCGTCCGTCTCGACAGGCTCTGCCCACCCCGACGATGCCAAGTCGCCGTGGCAAAGGGACATCCAGGAGGAGAAAGAGGTCATACTGCTTTTTTATAGATCTGCTTGTTCCATCTCACTAGCTTAATTTTAACTTTATATATGGTATAGCGAATATCAGAATGTATGAAAATAGCATGACTTAAGAAAATAGATGAAGAACTTCTACAATGAAGGATTCCAAAGCTATTAACGTATTTATATGTGCATTCTGTGCACTCCTCGTCAATTGCTATATTTGAACGCGGTTTCCCATAGTCATCTTACTGGTAACATTTGTATGCCTCCTATGTGTATTAAAGGATTGTGAGATAGTGAATAATGATGCTGTTGCCTGCAGGTTCTCCGCAAGCGGGACGGCCTCATCGAGGGCCTGCCAAAGGGCTTCTTCGATGACAAAAAGAGAGATGGAAAGGTCCTCATTTTCACACTTTCTTCTGTGTTTCTAAGTTAGCTCCGAAGCTTCTGTAGAACTTTTCTCTATAGCGAAATTTCTCATGTTCGGCTTTCGATTAGTTGTATAGACATTGTTGGTCTATTTATTTTTCTTCAGCGACACAATAAAAAAGATCATTATGAATCTTCATTATTAACTGAAAAAAATGCAACGTATATATTTGGAAAAAGTGCCCCTTTCGTAACGAATAGCAGAACGAATAGTTGTGCAGGTACGCGAGACCGCGGAGAAGAACGAGGAAATCGAGGCGGACTACGAGAAGCTCATGAAGGAGGTCGGTTATCATCACTTTTAAAAATTATCCCATGTTGTGGTAACTTGAACGTTGCCTTGGAGTGTCAATGATGATGTAGACATTTTGCCAATCAGTTCTCTTCCCATCTTTTATTGTCCGCCTATTCCTCTCTCATTCCATTTATATATTTCTCTCTATCTATCGCTTCCTCTTTCTCTCACTCCATTTCTCTCTCTCTCTCTCTCTCTCTCTCTCTATCTCTCTCTCTCTATCTCTCTCTATCTCTCTCTCTCTATCTCTGCAGCTCGCTGAACAAGACGCAGTGGCGGAGGCTGCTCGCGAAAAGGAAGAGGACGCTGAAGCGCGCGCGAGAGAGCTGGCCTACATCGACGAGCAGATGGCGAGGCTGAAGGAGCTGAACGAGTTGGAGAAGAAGAGAGACGCCATTCTGGAGGGAAGACAAGCCAGGTCAGAGGGAGCAGGGGACTCTTAGAAGCCACTTTCAAGTTGGGGGTATTGCCTGAATTCTTCAGGGCAGACATGCCAGGTCTCTTATTGTTAGACAGTAGATGGAGCTATTAGAAGGGGGTCATAATAGATGCAACGTTGTAGTTGGCTTTGCATCTTAGGTTTGTGATGCAAATTCCTTTTATCCCGAGCAACAGCTTGTGTCTTACAAGTAGATAAAAATTGCACATAATATATCTCTTTTTATTGAAGAACTTTATAGCATATTGTATTACTCTTTCGATTTGATAAAACAAAGACAATCAAGGTGAATAAAATGGAAAGGAAGAATAATATCAAAACAAGTTTTTAGAGCGGAGGCTCGAGCCGCTCTTCGGAAACAAGCAGAGGACGGCGATGACCAAGAGGACGATGGAGACGAACCAAACTTTGATGACTGGCGTTCTATGTCTGTCATACGGTAACTTCTTGGGGAGGGATTGCCGTCGCTTATGTCAGATTTGCCTAAGCTTACTTATGTTGTTTACGCTACAATAAAATCTGATGTAGAGGATTAGCCGGTACAGTCTTCCTCTCTCTTGTTGGTCGTACGGTGTTTTGTAGGACTTCTTTTGGATCTCCATGTAACATTTCCTCCACAAGTCAATGATAACTAGATTTGTCCATTACCATTGTCCAGGCCCAAACCATTTCCCAATTCTTTTTTTTTACCGAGTTTCGCTTTTTGCTCAGCATCGCATATTGTATACGCGAAGTTCTGCAGAATAAATATGTACGCTCTGAATTCATCGCTTTTATTCTCCGTTTCATTACATTAACGAACGCTAAAATATCTTTATAAAGGTGAATATAAATAGAGAACAACAAGTCAGCAGCTCAAGAAAACCCGTTAGTCACGCGAGAGAGAGACGAAGAGAGAGAGAGAGATATTGGGAGAGGGGATCACCATAAAGAGAGAACTGGTAACTGGTTCGAAACATGAAAGTGGAACTTTTCCAAAAAAAACCAAAATGTGTTTAGGATACACAAGTTTAAGGAGTGTTTGGCAGTGAATACGATTTGAATGGGTAAAACGACAAAGATATAGGTGGAATATGGGTTTCTCTCCGAGTATCGCTTTCTGTTCAACTAACGTAGACAATACGACTCGAATAAGGTTGCGCTAATACAAAACGAGGATAGAAAAGTCTCACAGTACTCAGCTGCCTACCGTATTCGCAGCACTTCAAGTACGAGCGAATCGAAAAGTTTAGCATCCTTACATTTGATGAGATGTGTAGTTAATTGTAATAGATGTCCGAACACTTCTGGGAGAACAATTCCGAGTAAAGAGATGAATGCGAACAAAAACTGATTGTTTGCATGCCAGAAGAGATTGTTAACAATCTACCACTTTGTCACAAAACTTATTTTAAACAGGGCTACTAATTAAATTAGATACTAAATATAAAGCGAGCTTTCTGTTGGTCTACACAACTGGATAGTAATGGGAACAAGAAGAATTTGGCAAATTATAGAAAAAAAAACTAACTAAAACCCTCGTTGGGAGCTCTGAAATATACTCCAGCATGCCGATGTGAGAACGTGACAAGAATACAAAACTCAAAAAAAATCAACAAGAAAAATGAAGAACAGTAACCAGAGAAAGTTTTGCATTATTAGAAACGATTTGTTAAATAATCTCTTGCAATAAACGGAGAAGACAGATCAAGGAAGTAAAAAAAAAGAACAGAAATATTGGGCAAGTGAACTTGTGATAGGATGTCTGAGATCTGCTTTCCTCTAAACCCTCCAAATCTCTCCACTGTTCCTTTGGTCTAATCCGAGTCAACAATCTCTCCATCAGATAACTCTTCGTCTGCAGGTCGAGGAACCTTCACCTGAAATTGTTGGTCGTTTAATCATGCTATTTCATTTACGTACAGAGAAGTAAATGCTCTTTCTTCAATTTACAAATACAAGTTTATTTAGTTTTATAAAAGCAAGTAAACAAAAACTTCATCAACATTACATATCAACCAGACCAGTTATCAAGAGTGCCAATCTCGAAACACTGTTATCAGAGTCGCACTGACCTTGGGTACTGGCGGCGGGGAGGGTGATTTGGGTGGTTTCCTCTTGAGGGGCGCGAGGGGAGAGCGTTCTCCTCCTCCGCTGAATGGCGCGAGTGGTTGTCTCTGCTGTTGCTCTCTCTGATGGTGCAGCATTTCTCGGTCGAGTCCACCACGCCGCGGAGAGAGGCCGCGTCTGTGATCATTTCATTGTAGTTTCAGAATGATGCCAAAAATAAAAATCTGTGCAAAAAAAACTAGGAATACCACAGAATACAAACACTAACAACTTGTGCTCAAATAAATAAATATCACAAATTGCACATTGAATATTCTACAGAAATGGCGAAAAACTAGGAATTCACGTACGTGCGATACTTTGAGATTTAAGATGTGACAATGAAACTAAATTGATGAGTGCATTGAACTCTCTTGGCCTGACCTCTTATCGGAGGTCCTCATGGCGGGGATGAGATCGCCCCGTATCTTCCTGATCCCCCTTCTCTGCCCGCCCCTCCGTTCCTCTCCTCGAATGGTGATCTCTGTCTCCGTGGCATGCCTGCTCGAGGCGGAGGTGGAATGAGGGGCCCATCCAGCAACGAGCCTGGCCTTCCTCCTCCCACCACGAGGACACCCATTTCGAAACGGCTACAATTTGATACCTTGCAAGGTAGAAAAATAAAAAAAAATTATCAAGCATTTATAAACTTGAAATTAGTTGATTAATTACCTGGAAACAAGTAAAATGAAGTGAAAGAATTAACAGAAAATATAAACGAACCCATCGCGCTCAGAGCCAGCGAGAGCCCTCCGAGGATGGAGGTGATGAAGGCCGCCTGCGAGACAAGTCTTTTAGTCTTTCAGTAATAAGAGAAAGAGAGAGAGAGGGGGAGAGCGAGGGGGAGAGAGGGGGGGGAGAGAGAGAGGGGGGGAGAGAGAGAAAGGGAGAGAGAGCGACATAGATTGAGAGAGTGAGAGAGAAAGAGAAAGAGAGACGGAGAAAGAAAGGGAGAGATATAAACATGGATAGACGGGAAGAAAGAGGGAGAGCGAGAAGGGAGAGAGATGGAGAGAGAAAGAGAGATAGACAGACAAATAGAGAGCGAGAGAGAGAGAGAGAAAGAAAGAGAGGAAGAGAGATGGAGAGATAGGGAGAGAGAGTTCTCCTACCTGATGCCCCGATGGGTGGCTGCATGATGGGCATGCCGGGAGGGGAGAGTCGTTCTCTGTCCATCTCCCTCTCCTCTCCTGCCATCTTCTCCATCGTCGCTGCCCGTGCCTCTTCCAGACTCCGCCGCATCACCTGCATCTGGGAGACCTGCAAATACATCTACGTTAAAAAGCCTTATTGTTAAAGCCTTCTAAGGTGCACAAGAATTTTCCATTCATATATCTCTACAATTCGTGCTTGATAAACTTTGCTTTACAAACCATTTTTTTTAACAGTCGAGGGTCAAAATCAACCGATATGATAGCCAAACAGTTACAGTACTTGAAGTATCTCTACCGTACCCCATGACTCATCCTACCTCTCTGGAGACGACAGCCAGCTCGCTCTGCTGGGCATCCAGTTCATGGATGCGACCACGGACACGCACACTCAGCCGCATGAACACGGCACGCAGCTCCTCGGGCGCGCACTCGGACAGGTAGGACTGGTCAACCTGGAGAGAGAGAGAGAGAGAGAGAGAGAGAAGGGAAAGAGAGGGAGAGAGGGAACCAACAAGATAAAAGAAGGGAGAGAAGAAAGAAACCTTGCCAGCCATGCTGTCCAGATCGTCAACAATGCCCGTGATTCGCTCGTCATCCAGAGACACGAGTCGAGGGCCCACTTTCGTCTCAAAGCAATCCTTCTTGCAGGGTTAAAAAGATAGTACCCACTCCGATTTCGAGCTTTCCCGGACTCATCCAGGGATTGGCGTACAAATTCTCTTTTTTACTATCACCACCTTGCTTTCCGGGCCCAAGACCTCCCTGCTTTTCCAAGCAGTCGACAGTAGCATTTACGAGGGAACACATGACATTATCGATTGCTGAAGAGAAACAGGCTATGATGGGGGGATGGCTTCGGACAAAAAGGCAGAGGGCTAAAACAGAACTTATACTTTCAAAATCTAGGTGGGTCTCTAAAATAGACGGCACCTTATTAACCATGGTCTCGAAGCAAATGTTGCACAACTATCTTCCTTAATTCCAAATTCTTGAATTGAAAAAAGGAAAACTTACTGCGCAAATATTGGCTGTTTCATAATACCAATTCAAAGTAGAAAGTAATTTTTTAATGATTTGAGAAATATTAAGTTAATGCACCACAACTTCTTTTTAGTAATTAGAATGATGAAAATAGTAGAACCTGGACTGCGAGTGTCATCAAGTCTTGCCGCTTCTGCTGCTTGGCGAGAAGCATAAGGGGATCTATAATATTGTTCAATGATAAATTCCGCTTTATTCATTTGAAGGTAACAATTGCTATTTGTCCTATTCTAAATAGAATAAGGAATTTTATAAAAGAAATTTTGCTTAACCAAATCAAATAGAAAACACCAGGAGTAAAGGCATCAGGTTATACATAGGATTAGGTACTGAAATTATCAACTTCTTGGCTCAATCACATAAATAATAAACGTACTGATGGCGAGGGCCGTAAAGTTCTCCAGGGCCATGACATCGAAGGGCTCGCCAACCATCAAATTCTCCGTCGGGGACTCGCTCCCGAGAATCGCTTCCGGGCCTGGAGAGAAAAGCCAATAATTACTTTCTGTTCAATCAAGCTAATATCGCTTTCCAACTTAAATAGGATATCGAGTGATGTCACTTGACAAGCAGCTACTAGGGATGCCGATTACTCACCAATGCCCAAATCGGGCAGCTGCTGCGGGAAAACCCCGCGCAGCACGAACTCCCTTCTCAGCTCCATGAGCATGAATCCGAGTCTGTTTCCTCCGAGGTACGCGGGCCGGAAGGCCATCGGGCGAGAGCAGAGCTCGAGCAGCTCAAGGAACACGTTCGGAGAGCATTTTATTAAACGAAGCCTAATGTATTCGCGTAATCCACTCTAATTGTTAAGCTCATTCACCTTAGTGAATTTTTTCCTCTCAGAAGTAATTTATATACGACCAAACAGCATTTTACTGCTTACAATTCGTCTTTTTTTTAACTTTTGGCTAAAAGGCCACATTAGGGTAATAAATAAATAAGTAAATATATATATATATATTGCTTACTGTACAAAGAATATTTAAAATGAAAACGGAATTTAAAAAAACCTAAATAATCTTATGTCTTTGTTTGAATCGATTTTTAAAACAATATTACCATTTATAGTTTTTAACATTAAATATAATAGAATATTACCATATGAAAATGATTGCCGAACCTGCTTGGTGCTAACATCCACGTGGCAGAGCCAAGCCCGCAGATCTCGCTCTCGCATTCCAACCGACAACTCCGCCTCGATGGATGAGAAGCGAACGCAGTACACCTTCAATGAGAAGGGCTTAATCAACACGGTTTAAAAGGCCCTTATTTTCGGCGTTCCCGGAGCCACACCCCCGCCCAGTTTTTTCCCTACAAATTCTTTTTGTATTCTGTCAGATTGCTCTCTGTGCCCAAGCTCCCTCCCTACCTCAATCTTTTGCATCCCAACTCTCGGTGATCCTTAGTCAAACAATCTCTCTTTGCCGAATGTTCACCATCTTTCATTTTCTGATTATCTAACCAACTGCTGATGCTGGAAAGTTCATATTAAATTATAAATGTAGAATCTCGGGTGCTAAGATTGTATTTTCTGTTGTTGTTTGTCTCAGCAAACAATAATAATAATGGTATCATCCTATACCAGCAGCGCGTCTTCCGTGTCAAGAAGTGCCCTCAGCAGTGGCGGGTGCTGCTCGAACAGAAGAGTTAGCGCCTCGCGAATTGCCTTAATGACATCAGAGCTCTTTTATTGTTTTTCTTTTACTTCTTTATTTAGTTGACAAACAATTCAAAACATTTGAGGCGCCAACTTTCAATCACTTTTCTGAAGTCAAAGTTTAAGAAAATGAAGCAGAGAGCACTCACCTGCTGACGCTTGTTCATCCACCAGTTCGACTCTTTCTCAAGGCCGCGGCCAACCGACTCGATTACCTGAAGGAATAGCATTCGTTCTCTCTTGCCAATCTTCCTACACTTAAAGAGTTAATAAAAAAGGGAGCTGGGAAAGAGAGAGACAAAAATTGACGGAAAAGGAAGAATGGAAAGAGAGAGAGAGAGAGAGAGAGAGAGAGAGAGAGAAATCTGACGTCATGAAGTCGTTGCCAGCACTGGATGGAAGAGCGTGTTTCCATGATGTACTCAGCATCCGGCTTGTTGATCGCGAGCCATCTTACAATTAGGATGAATTATGCAAAACAATTAAATAAACAATATGTAATAGGATAAGAAGTTCATCGCTTGTGGTGAAAGAGGTAGTCAATTTTTTTTTTTTTTTTAAATATAATTTCATTTCCTGAATAATAGTTAGAAATGGAATCCATATATATTTGAGTGTGATGACTGATCTGTGATCTTTGTACTCTTGTTACTCTTACTTGATTGCTTGCTGAGCGACGTAGTGAGCAGGTGAGGGGAGAAGGGGCATGCCAGGGGCGGGGCAGATCTCGGCAGGGTACAGGGGATGCCAGACAGACTCGGGAGTGAAGCAGATCACGTGGTGAGAGACCTGCGAGGCCAGCGGGGCCAAGTTCATTGTCGAAATCTGGAAGGGCATGAAAGTCAGCGAGAGAGAGAGAGAGAATGAGAGACACAAAGGAGGAGACAAAGAGTAAAGTACAGGGAAAGAGAGACAGAGAAATAGAGGAGAGAGAGAGAGAGAGAGAGAGAGAGAGAGAGAGAGAAAAGAGTGAGGGATGGTAAGATAAAGAGGGGAGAGAGAGAGAGAAAGATAACTTACTCGCAATTTCCCCCTCCACTTCACAAACACACACTCTCTCAACTTCCTCTTCTCTCTCACCAGTGGAATTCTTCCGGTGGCGTTGTCTGCCAGCTTGGATCTCAGCTCCATAAGCAGCAGGCCAGCCGTGTTTCCAATAAGGTGGGAGACATTTCTTGGCACAGAGCCAACCTTTAAATTCGTCAGGTTAAATTTTCTCGTATTAATAAATCTATTTTTGCTCACAATATAACATATAAAAAAAGATTCACCAAATGAAATGGAACATGAAGTAATGCTTGTTAGGTAATATTTTCTTCTTCTCGAGACTGAACGAAATAAAACTCTACTGTTATATTATAATATTCCTTTTCTTCGTGTTACCTTCCCCCTCATCCAGCCTACGATTCTGTCCGCGTCCACGTAGCTCTTCGTCAGCAGATGCTGCAGCTCCGCTTCCGACGCACCGCAAGTCCAGCGAGGGTCACCGTCTGCATATACAGAGAGAGAGAGAGAGAGAGAGAGAGATGGAGAGAGATAGATGGAGAGAGAGAGAGAAAGAGACACAGAGAGAAAGAGAAACTCTGCCTGACAAGCATTGTCCACTAGCAGCGCATCCCCCGTCGATAGCAACAATTGTTGAAGGTACTCCGAATTGCCGAGCTTGTGCTTCATCGCAGACTGTCTCCATCTATCCAGACGCGGCAGCTTCGACTCGAGGCTGGCCAGGGGAATCTGAAGAAAAAAAGAGAGAGAGAGAGAGAGAGAGAAAGTGAGGCAGAAAGAGAGAGAAGGAGAGCGAGGTAGCGGAGTGAGAGGCAGAGATAGAGTGAGAAAGACAACAGATCCACAATTACTGATTTTTGTGCGAGGCCTGCTACCTCCAGAATAAAAAAAAGATATGATAAATGAGCCGTACGTTTTCCTGGAGGAAGATTCGCTGAGCGACGACTGCCACGTCCGTCGGGAGTACGGTCGTCGTGATCTTCTCTATCAGCTTGTCGTCCAGTCTGCAAACTTTATATCTTTAAGGGAAAAAAACCTCCACACACTTTCCTTACATTTCCTCTGTGTGCTTTAGGTACTTACATTATTTTTCTATCCAGCAAAGCCGAATTGCTGTTACCATTCAACGAAGCGGCCTTCATATGAAGAAAATAAAAAAGAGTTCTAAATAACTGCATATGCCTGACTTGAGTGCCATGAAGAGTTTCTCGTATGCGTAATGTTCCACCGATCGATAGTAGTCTCCTTTCATCTCGAAACGAAGCGGGTAATAGTTGCTCAGGGGCCGGAAGACACCCTGAAACGAGTGAAAAAAATGTTATGTATAATAAGTAAAAATGTAATAATGATAATAATAATAATAATATCCAGTTAAAATAGCCTGGTCATGCTATAAAAATGAAGCAAATTGTGTTTTCAGTAGTAGAAAAATACATTTAAAGAGAAGTTTTTTGTTAAATCTCTTGGAGCAAAAGTGACCGATAACGAAATGACGAGGTCGTTGACATTGATTCGGACGGCCTTTTCGTTCTGATCAGTGGAGAGTCCATCTATGAGATGGGACTTCGCTGTCAGCATCAGTGCCTTCAAAATGATTCCGTAATAACTACATAACAATTTAATTGTGCTTTGCTTCTTTCTCAAAATTTTTAATTGAACACTTTCTTTTTTTTCATTCTTCTTCAAAATCTATGTTATCATTCTACTAGCTTCCAAGCAACTTTAGACTTTTTTTAAACAAAAATTGCCCTCTCTCTCGGCACGCAATGAAAAAAAAAATTAAAAAAGTTGAAAGATGGAACTCACTCGCTTCTTGTTGCGCACTTCGAGTCGAAGATACATCAAGAAGTAGCTGAGAGCATTCAATTATAGTTGAAGGAATTTGTGAAATAGATTATAAATATATATTTTTAATCTTGCAATTTATGAAGATTTTTTTGAAATTTATATTCTCAATGTACTCCCTTGGACTCGGGACTTTCTTTCATCAAATATCATTTGTCGAGTGAATCCTTATAATAAGTAATAAGACTAAATCTGCCAACTAGATACTCGATAATTGAATACTCTGACGAGAATACCGCACTACACCACTGCATTTAAAAACTGAATTAACGCACCTGGCCACTTCTATTCTTTATCGAAACCCAATAATATCGTACCCCAGCTGATTCTGGCCGACCATGGGAGGCCGAGCAGCTCCATCTCTCATCCAGTGAGAGATTTGTTGCGCATCCACGCGCTCTCTGTTCATCTGAAGGAAGGCACTTTAGACAATCTTCTAGAAGGGTGCAAGAAGCCTTTTTGTACGCACTGAAGACGATATATCGCAATCTACGCTCTGTATTATCAGCCATTCAGTTTGGAGAGCCAATCCCACCAACACACATCCTAAGGCTCAAACAGAACTAGTCCACCTGTACAACGCCAGAGTTCTCGGGTTTTTAGTTTGATAAATCGCATCACTAATTCGATGATTTTTGTGGTTTTTCTAGATAATTGTTTGTCAGTAATTTCGGTGTGTGTACCGTACCCATTCGACGAACTGCTGCTCGTCCATGCCAATGCCCAGTTCGGGGTCGCGCGCGTCGCACACGACAAGCAGCGCCTCCTTCGTCGCCATCAACGCGCGCTCGAAGGCTGCAGAACCATTGATATTCTATCATTTTATATCTATTTCATTTTAACTTAATGTACTTGACATCAAGATTTAGATACTAAAACGATTCACTTAATTACAATTAATTAATTACAATTAGTAATTACACCATCACTGATGTCTGCACCCCACTCCCCAACAGAATTCATATCTTTTTCCTCGAGAGTTCGAGGAGAGGAAAAAGAAAAAATTTCAAGTCTTACATCCGCCAAGTCTCAATCTTCTGACTAATTGAACAGAAAGAGTGAATAGCCCCCACCAGGGTCCTGCTCTGCCCTAATGCGAAGGCCGGCCATGGTGTAGGAGAGGCGCGAGCTGCTGAGATAGCCCGCCAGTGTCTTCATGTCGTGTCCGCGTGGCATGTTCTCTTGTAGAAGTGAGCGGGCGCGAGACTCAAATCATCTTCTTTTTATGTTCACCTATTTCTTTCTTTGACTCATGTTGCTAATGATTCTTTGGTTTTCGGTATTTGAATAGAGAAACTGTCTTACCGGCACATCGCGGGTGGAAGTGGAGAGCAGCTCGAGAATGATGGCTTCGTCCAGTCCGAGCTGGCTCAGAATCATCGAGTGCGCGTAGTGGTCGACCGAGGGATATCTGAGGACGATTATCATCATATCTTTCAACTCTAAAATATGACTGATTTCAACGCGCTACGGTAGCTTTGCGTGCTTGTCGCAGCGGTAACGGCTACGCAAACTAGGGTGATTGACAAGCCTATTTAAAGTAAAAAATAATAAAAAAAACGATAAGCAATATATCAGTAAGTAGTGAAATAGTAAACAACAAAGAAATAAAATTGGAAAAACCTCTTTCCGGCATCGCTAATCGCGTGGCTGTAGCCGCAATGGAGAATATCCGAGTCGTTGCCGACTAGCACGATTCGGCCTAGATAATTTAATTATTATTAAATAAACAGGAGAAAAACACTAATAAGCAATCATATAGATCACATTTTGATGTATAAAAAATACGATAATGTCTATAACACTGCCTAGCAGCTTAACTTTCTGGTGAATTTCATATTTAAATAATATGAACACGAGTTGTTCTTTAAAAAAAAGTATACGAGTGCAGAAAGGATTTGCAAAGCGTACCCTCGTCCATTATTGCTTCTGATGACTCCTATTCCCGAAGTTGTCCGATACGAGGAGCCGCTTTCCGCTCGTGGTTTCCGCAACCCAAGCTTGAGGCTTGCGCCTAAAAGTAGTGACAGTTTTAACGTAACCACGATTCAACGACTCCTTAAAGGCATGTCAAAATCAGCAGACAAAGAAAATTGCTCAGAAAGAGAACGACATAGACACCGTCACTTGTAAGAATGAATACTTGTTGTTAATTTCTTGCTGCATCAGGAAAAAAGAGTAGCACAGAACCGTCGAATAAAATGGCAAAAGGCGGCAAAAATAAGGCAAAAAGTGTTGTAAGAATGTAAAATAACTCTGAAACAGTGAAAGAAATCGGTCTAAAATGGCGCTGGAGCTGATTGTGAGTCACAGATCTCAACCTGGCGAATCCGCCATTGCACCCCTGTCCTTCCTCGAATCAACATACCGGACAGGCCAACTCTTCAGGTGGCAAGGGAAAAGCGAAGAAGGAAGAGAAGAATGAAGGAAGCGACGATAGAGTGAAGAAGCTTCACCGAACTGTCTCTGTCTGCCTCGACCGAGTTGGCAAAAAGAAACAGTGTGGGCGACTTTGGCGCGTCAAAAACTTTTCTCTTCTTTTACCGGTCCGCTAGGTGCTTGCGGACACGTCTGGTTACTGTATGATCGTTTGCTTCTGTCAGATGATAGCGCAAATATTTAATTAATAATAGAACCACGGCCCCTCAGATGCGAACCTCTAACTGAAAGGCCCTTTCTCTTTGGAAACTCTTATGTCGACCCCTTTGATGACAAGAAAAAACTCCAATTTTTACCTATTTTTGAATTAGTAGCCTTTTTGCCGGAAGAAAGGGCGAGAGAGGAGGAACTTGGCTGGTGCCCAACAACAACCTTTCTGCTTTCTTTACTTACAAGCAAAGCTCGTCATTTCCACGTGCAATTCTGTACTTGTTACAATATACGGAGCCTTGCGATTGTTTGTTCTCGCCTAGGTACTCTTGTCTTTTCGCTCTTTTCATCCAAAGGCACCTAACAGTCAGAGGGACGGCTAAATATATACACATCTGTTGCGCTATGCACGAAACTCATTCGTAATCTATTTAAAATTCATTGAACATTAGACTCGCCTCTCTAAATAATATGCTCTCTCGCGTAAGACAAAAAATTCAAGATCGGGTTTTGGCTCCCGTAAAGCTCCAAGACATGCAAACATCGTGCACTCAATCGAACCAGCAGAAACATACGCTTGAGGCAGAATGCTAATTGTAATACTTCTAACTCCAGAGATTTTAGCCGTTGTGGTATTCTAGCCGAGCACAAAAGAACTCAGGCAGAGATTTTTAATTGCGATTAATAGAATGTGATAACTCTGAGATTGGAAGTTTTGCGAGCTGCGTCTGCGACCATCAAGCTAATGACACTAGAGCAGTCTGTATCGGAAACTTTTTATTTAGCTGAGATGCTACATGAATAAGCATGCTCTGAATATTTCAGTTTGATGAAATAAATTTTATGGAGGAGAAGGCCCAGTAAACCAAATGAATTCTTTTATCGTCATTCTTGAAGCTTTAATATACGTTAAGCGTAACTACCTTCTAATCAACGACGATATCGCTGGTTTCATAAATATTATTACTGAATTGGGTGTTTTACTGAATTCACTCACAACTTATTGTGGTCATTTGCCGTCCATTGCTTTGTGCATTCTTTGTATTATGAATGTACACGGTAAACAAATATGGGCAACATTTTAGAGGGATTTTCATGATAACAGCTTAAATGTCACAACTTGGCATTCACGGGCCGAATAACGCCTGATACGGCTTAGATAAAGGCGGAGAAACGCAAGAGAAATGGAGAGGCAGAGCAGAGAACGAGATAAGAAAGTAAGGTATGTAGACTGGGAGCACGATAAAACAAAAGGACAAGGGATATTTCTCCTCTTTTCTATCTCTCTTTCTCTCTCCCTCTCTTTCTCTCTCTTTCTCCCTCACTCCCTCTCTCTGCATCTCTATCTCTCTCATCTCAGAGCTTCTCCTCATCGTCGATATCATCTCGCTCTCTCACTCTCTGCCCGCGTAGAGCCCGTCGTTGCCGACTCGAACAACTGCATGTTCCCGAAAACTCTCTTTTGTTTAGTAACACGTTTTTTTTATTTTGATCTTTTGATTCTTGAATGAAGTAGATCATCCCCCTTGCGAGAATGACACATTGATAGGTCTGAGGGCGGTATGCAAAAAATTGATTTAAAAAAATATTTTTGTTCCATGCACCCTCAGCATTGACCCATGGTCGAATCTCTCACAGTCTCTTATATATTCAGAGATAGCCAAATGGAAGGTGAGAGAGAGAGAGAGAGAATATATATATATAGTCTCTCTCTCTCTCTCACCTTCCATCTGGCTATCTCTGAATCTTCTATTCTGTTGCCCCCGCATTCCCAACACTTTCTGAATGAGCCTGCAATAAAGAGATCCATAACGATATTCGGTAATCAGTTCTATATACATACATACATACATATACTATATACCATATTTTCTTTATTAGTACCCCCGAGGGTATCCGATATAATTTCTATTAATTTTATGGTAATTTCTTAATTTAGAGAGAGATAAAAGAATACGCTTCTTCCATGCTCTTATGCGGACTTCCCTGCCCCTAGCAACCATTGGAGTGGAGCAGACCTATGATCGCTCCTGCGACTGCATCATCAAGACGGAGCACGGCATACGATGTAACTAATTGTAGGAAGCTTTGTCTGTCCCATAAGCACAGCGTTCCGAGCAGCAGCATCGGTAAAATTTGTCACGTATGAATTATTTTAAGATACGGTATACTCCGCGTTGTAAACAAAACAAGGCCGCGACGCGAGGAAACGTCGTATCGTGTCCGTAGATTAGTAACAATCCACGGAATTTCTCTGTAGAATGGGAAACCATCAAATGCCCCTCTACTGGAGACAAAACGCTGTGCATAAGCAGTACATGTGTAAAGTAATTAGCAGAATAATACCATTAATTTGTGAATCCCACACATTTTAGATTGTTGTTATTATTATTATTATAAACATTCCTACTTACGCGTGCATGATTTTCCTAGTAAATTAGAAATGTTACAGCCACTCCTGGATCGCACAATCTCATCATTTACCGGCCGGCCGCCCAGTTTTTCACGTTGTTTGATAAATTCCATCTAGCCCTTGTAACTATTTTACCTGGAACCAAAAATAAAAAAATTTCATCTAAAATACCATTTTTTTTTAATTGGAGAAGAACATTGTGCTTGTGACACAGCCCGATAAGGGCGATAACATTCAGGCCATATTTCCTTTTTTTAAATTACATATGTATTTTTGTATAGCCCCGGCCTTTTGAGACTTGTTTTGATGGCTGACAAGTTGGCTGACATTTCATGGCATTTGGTTGGGCGAAATGTTACCCGATGCGGGGGAAAAGGGGGAGAAGCGGAATGAGAAGCATAGCCTGATTCATAAAGGAGAGCCTTTTCTTCACTCCCTCGCCCGCTTGCTTCCCTCGCTAAGGTCTTTCCATAAACTTTTGAAATGACCTTTCTCCCTCAGCGAGCCTTCTTCTCCGCCCAGCTATAGAGTGAATAAAGGAGACGAGTTTATAATGGAAGAGAGTCGGCATTCTCGTCGAAATTCTGACTTCGGAACCGCCCGGCTTTTGTTTGCCCAAATCCTGTTTTCAATAAATTTATATTGCTGCTTCATTGTCTGTTTTTTTTAGATACAAGATTTTTTGACATCCGACAGAGTCACTTTGCACCAATCTATGACCTCGCTGTCACTATACTTTTATGCATGTAACGACAGATTACCTATAAGAATTTTACCTGCTTTATTCCCAATTATATAATGACACGAGCAAATTAAGTCATTGATAATGCTGGCCTTTGCATTAGCTTTTGTTACACTCTCGCACCACTCTTCCTCGCTCTCAATCTCTCTCTCTCTCTCTCTCTCTCTCTCTCTCTCTCTCTCTCTCTACTTTCTCGCTTCCCTTCTCTCTCACTCCCTCTCTCGTTCTCTCTCACTCTGTCTTGCTCTCTCTCTCTTCCTCTCTCTCTCAATCTCTTTCTCACTCTCCCTGTGCATACCAATCATCCCTGCGCTTAATTCAATATTTTAATTAAGTAGTTAGTTTGTACAAGTTATAGCGATACAATTGATATCGTCTGCCTCACTTTGCAGCTTGAACGTTAATTTATTTTGCTATGTGATCATCGTTATAATTAGAATCAAATTGGATTTTCTTCTTTTTCATTCAGGAATGTGTATTCTCAAACATGTGTGTACCAATTATACATGTATGTATATATATATATATACACACACTTTCGGTTCGCTCGTCATTGAAAGTGAAATTCATTTGCTTTCGCTATCATTTTCATCATTCCTCTCTTTACACTTTCCGTTCTCTCTCTCCTTTTCTCTGTCTCTCTCTTTCTCTTTATCTCTCACTTTCTCTCACGATTACTCCCGTGCGCTGTGTGCTCGCCCTTTAGCATGTATTTTATCTTCGTTCACTCTCTTCGTCTGCCCTTTCAGTGGGTCTCTCATGTCTCTGCCGTCTCTCACCTCCTCTTTTCTTCTCTGCTGTAAAATGCTGTCCTATGAGCCATACGGTGGCATTCCACAGCCACTCCTTCCTTTCTTCGTACTCTTTTCACGCTTTTCCTTTTATTTTATTTTCTCTGTTCATGCTATGCCTTTAGAATCAACTAATAGTGGTTGGGAAAACTTTCAGCCTCACTTAACACTTGATTTAAAAAGTCGACAAAATGCGTAGTTGCCGAAATTTGTGACTTCTTTATTCCTTTTATTTCCGAAATACATGGATGTCAAAGCGTCTTCATTCCAGCAACAAAAAGTTGATTAATTAAAGTTCATAGTCTATAAGCAAATAATGTCAAAGTGGTTACGGTGCCTGACAATAAGAGAGATATGAGACAGCGAGTGTAAACCGGAAAGGGAACGAGCATAACAGATATCGATTGATTTCTTGCTGTTTCATTTTCTCACCAGACATGTGGCTTTCGTAAGAAGAACCGGGTCTTCTAATTTAGTTACTGGGGTTCAGAAGGATCAAGGGATGAGGAGGTGAGAGAAAAAAAATTGAATGCTTCAAAAAGGCGATAGCTATCGCTAGAAAAAAGGAAACAAAAACTCGTGTTTGCTCTCGCTATGATACAGCTATGCATGCATTCATATTTTAGAGGAAAAGCAAAGCAAAATAGACAGCTGCTGGCAAATCGACAAATATCTGCGCATGCTATGCAACATTATTATAACATCTTTCCACAATATCCAACATCCATTAAATATAGAAGCAGTAGAAAAACAGGGCGCCAAAAGCCATTAATAAAAAAAGAAATTATTAGTAAAAAGAAAATTAATTCAAAAATATATATGGAAAGCTATAGCTACAACATACATATATGTATGTATTATATTTATATTATATAAATATGGATATTAAATTGCTGATACATAAAGAGCGACAAATATTATTTAATGGGTGACATAATCTAAAGAAAAAAAATGGAGTCAGAGGATATGTATGAGGGTGTGGTGCGAATTTAGTCCTTTCTCTTGAGTAGTACGTAACAACACCCTTTTATTTTTGTATTCGCTAAACAAAAAAAAACAAATTTGTGGCAAGTGAACAGGAAAGCGTAAAGGGGAAAAGTAACGAAGTGGGATAGAGAGAAGAGAGAGAGAGAGCGAGAGCGAGAGAGACAGAGAGAGCGAGAGTAAGTTTGAGGGTGTTTACAAAATACGGCAAAATTTTCTAGCTTAGGGTTAGCTACAAATCACTTGTAAGCAACATAGCATCCATGTATGTATGTATGTATGTATGTACTTATTAAACGCACGTCGCCTCAAACACAGAAGTAACAGGGAGGGCGAAAACTTGAGAAATAAATACGTACTTCGGCCTTGTCAGCAAAAGCACGAAATATTCCGTAGATGTGTTTATATATTTACGGAATTGCGCGGTGCATAATTTAGAGGTAGAAGGACGTTGGCACCATGGCTCCGGTGGCCGAGACGGAGACGTGCATGCCGAGGGTCGTGGAGGTTGGTAGAGTGCCAAACGAGGCAGAAGTCGAGGTTGGCAGAGTGCCAAAAGAGGCAGAGGTCGAGGTTGGCAGAGTGCCAAGTCCCTGGGGAACAGAGAACACGGCGTGGAGACGGACGCAGTCGAGGGTCGGAGGGAGGAGGACGCCCTGGATCACTGCGACGTTCAGGGAATCCACTCCCATCTGGATGAAGCAGTCCACACGGTCGACCTGCAGAGGGAGTTGGTAGAGAGCGAGAGAGAGAGAGAGAGAGAGAGAGAGAGAGAGAGAGGGTGTAAGAGAAGCAGCGATATAGAGAGACAAAGGGGAGACAGAGAGACCGAGAGAGAGAGAGAGCAAGAGGAGCAGAGAGAGAAAGAGATCCTCTGTCTACCTGCGAGACGATCTTGGAGAGCCGGCTCGCGTGGTGCGGCGACGCAGAAGGCGATGCTGCCTGCTGGAGGAGGGAGGAAGAGGATCCGCCCGCTCCGGGAGGAGAAGACTGAGAGGCGCACACGTCCTTCAGGGCATTCACGATGGTCGATTGAGTCTGGTCAATCACGGAGGCCGCCTCCAGCAGGCCGATCGAGCAGGCGTCTGAAAGGGAAGGAGGATGGTGAGGGAAGAGAGGGAGAGAGACGAGAGAGAGTGCGAGAGAAGATCTGAGTGAAGAGCGAAAGACCAACCATTAGCATTGTTGAAGACGACGAGAGCAAGCAGAGCAGCAAAGTGGCTGTGCTCCCAGTCGAGGAGGGCGCGGAAGGCCGGTCGGGCCGCGGCTGCCTGCAAGAAGTTGCGTCATTAATGCAAGGAAATTATATTTTTTTAAGTACGAACGACACTACAACTTTTTTTTCTTATGCATTTTCGCCACATGTTATTTTCTAGTCCACAGTTCACTCCAAAACATGTATTTTTTTTTAAATTTAACATTTATTTATTTCTAAAGTATTAAGTCAGTCTCATATATCTACCTGATTGAGAATGCCCGCAAACGGCTCAGGAATCGCGCCGGGATGAACGCGAGCGCCATTTTCGAACAGTAGACACTCGTCGCCGGTCCTGAACGGAAGGTTTGATTTGATGGCATACTGTAGACGAAAGGTATTTTCCTCCTTTTTCTGTGAGTTGTTGTAATGGGTTCTCGTGACTGACAGTGCATATCGATAGCAGAGCTTGAGCACGACGGCCGGCCAGAAGGCTCTCGCGAGCAGCCGCGCCACGTCGGCGGGCGGCAGCTCGGCCGACAGCGGAATGCGGCGGACGAACGCCTGCAGCGCGCGGAACTCGGTGTCGAGGATGTCCAGCATTTCGTTCAGGGGGACGTGGGTCTTCTTAAAAGGGTTTTTTTGTTTATTTTGTTTTAACATTTTGTTGCTTTGTTTTCTGCTAAACCATTCACAATTCATAGCCAGTTTTTTTTAAAATAATTATAGAAATAACACAGATAAATAGGAGAAATTTCTTTTCGTGTTGTTTGCCGATATTCTTGATATCGTAATGATTGTAAAGTGAAAGTAGAGGTGAGAGTGAAAGCCAGTGCTGACCGGCTGCGTCTGTGCCGTCTGGCGCGCGTCCTTGACGAGGGTGGAGTCGAAGGCGCGCGCGATAAGGGAGAGGAGGGGGAGGGGAGGGGAGGGCGGCTCCTCCGCCGATCGCGTCGTGCGCGTCTTCGACGACAGACGCCCGCGCCGACCCGACAGACTTCCGTGGCGGACTACTGCAAAAACAGGTCTTTAATAAAGAAATTATTCTTAAATAAATATTTTTTCTTAATAAATGAATATATATATATATATATATATTTAAATTATGTATTTGAACATATAGAGGACACACTGACTTTCTTTGACCATGCCGACAGCGAGGCACTTTTGGAAGCGGCAGAACTGGCAGCGAGAGCGGTAGCGCTTGTCGATCGGGCAATTCTTGTCGCCCGCGCACATGTAGCGCGCCTTCTTCTGCACGGTGCGCTGGACAAGAAGGAATTTATTTATTTATATCTATACAAACGAGAACTTATATATAATAAGTATTTGACTGTTCCAACCTTGAAGAATCCCTTGCATCCCTCGCAAGTGCGCGCGCCGTAATGCAAGCAGACGGCGCGGTCGTTGCAGACGGCGCACAGCTTGTCCGCGTCGTCCTCCGCGGCGGCCGAGCCGGCAGCAGCCGCGGCGGCCGAGCCGGCAGCAGCCGCGGCGGCCGACGAGTGGCCTCCCATCCCGCTCATCATCGACGACGAAGGCAGCAGGTCGAGACGGCACGACTGCGCGTCCATGTTGCCGCCGAAGCTGAAGGTCCAAATTGTTATTATTATAATCATAACTATTATTTTCTCTTAAAGTCAATAATGTGCTTTAGCACATAACTTACAATTAGCGTGCAAATTTTAGTATTTTTTCAGGTTTATTCGAATTATTTTTGAAATATTTTAATATGTACAATAAGCTCTAAACCCCTCGCTCACCCAAGTCTGAAGGGCAGGGACGCCGCGGCCGTCTGCGCGTAGGTCGGAGAGGTCGGATGGGGCGAGGGAGTGCCGGCGTGGCTGTTCGTCGTGGACGATGAGGAAGTCGTTCCCTGGAAGAACACATCGCGTATTCTGAGACGTCGATATACGGTAGCGTACAATAAGCGTATCTTTCTCCCCTTCTTATTAATTTTCTCTTTTGTAAAATATCATTTTGAAGAGGAAAAAATGCAATAAAACAAATCTCACTTGAGATCCCCGTCGATGCAGCTCGCTCGTTGTACTGGCGGCCGCGTAGAAGAAGGAGGAGGGATTGAAGGCGCCCGCGCCAGACGCCGCTCCAAGAGGCGGCGGCATCAGCTCAGCCGCCGCCGCCGCTGCCGCCGCGGCTGCCGAGCAGCCGCCGAAGTGAGCCGTGTGTCTGCAAAACAACCACAATCATTCGTTTTTATTCATTTCGCCCTTATTTTACTAATTCTCTCTTTTTGCAATGTTCTTTTGGCCTCATAGGAAGTACAGTATGTATGCGCAATTGCCTATAGAACAGAGTGCATCATTTTTTTAAACAGTGTCATAGAGTTAGAGAGGGACATATGTGTTTCTGGGTTTGTCTTGGTTTTCTTTCTCTCTTTCTCTTTTTCCTCATTCTCTCTCTCTCTCTTTCTCTCTCTCTCTCTCTGTCTCTGTCTCTCTCCCTATATCGCAGGAACTCTCTCATCTCTCTCACTCTCTCTACTTCAATCTCAATCTCATAAAGATGACTGTCCTGCATACTGTGGCGCCAGTCTCTGGCATTTCCTTCCAATTGTAAAGGCCGTAGAGTAAGGGAAGCGAGATAGGGAAGGGGTGCTCCCGATTAAAGATGTTAGGGAAGAGACGGGGAGAAAGTGAGAGGAAGCAGAGGGAGTGATTGGCTGATAGAGCGAGAGAGAGAAAGAGAGGAAGAGAGAGAGAGAGAACTAGAGAAATAGGCAGACGAGCAAACCCGTCAGCGCAGTAGCCATAACACTCATGTTGCAAATTATAGCCGTTGAAACTTTTGCATAGATTATGGCGAAAACACCATAGACTACGGTATGTCACAAATAAATTGCTCGGAACTACTGTTTCCTATCACCATGAATTAAATACTTAACAAAAATAAAAGTCGAATAAAACCAAATAGCTACCGTACCCCATGAACATTGAATGTTGGGAGTATGGAGGAAGGAAGTCAGCGTAGGCAGCGGCGGCAGCCGCGGCGGACATTTGCATTGGCGCAGAAGAAGGCACGGCGCCAGTAGGGAAGAAGGAGAGCGGCTCCTGCTTCACAACGGCCGCCGAACCGGGCAGCATCTGCGGCTTGTCCATCGACGGCGTCTGCACGAACATCAAATGGTTGTTTCCTTTTTGATTTAAATATTTTGCCGCGAAAATTTAATTTAAATTGTATAAATCGGACACGGCTCTATATTATGGCTTTGGAGTCTCGTGAGAGGGAGAAATTAGAAGATGGAAAGCACTGCAGTTTTTCTATTCCCGTTCCATAGCCTTTCATGGGCATCTCTAATGGAAGGGAGGAGGATTATGTCGACAGCTGTTGTTGATTGCTAATATTTCTCTCATCCTCTTTCCTTCTCTATCTATCTCTCTATCTCCCTTTCTCTCTTTTCCCTCTCCCCTCTCTCTTCCCGCTATCTCTCTCTCTCTCTATTACACTCTTTCTCTCTTTCATTATCTGTCCCCTCTCTCACTGTTCGACCCCGTAGTCTTGTTCCCTGATTGCAGAATTAATGCGAAAACAATGCCAGTGCCTCGTGATAATAACACGGGCAATCCCTTTATCTCATATGGCTTGTTTAACATTTTCTCTCCGACTCTCTCTCTCTCTCTCTCTCTCTCTCTACCTGATGTTGGTCCCGTGCGGAAGAGCGCGAGTACGGTGTCTGCTGCTGGAGGAATACGAGATGCGTCGGAGCAGCCACAGAAGTGTGACAGGCGGATGAACTCGGAAGCGAAGAAGGGGAAGAGCAGGAGGGCGCGTCTTCGAGGCACTGAAGAATTTTTACTATTATTAATATTATTGTTATTACTCTTTCTTTTTTCCAAAATTTTTTATTTAAGTAAAAAAATTTTTATTCAAATAAATATTTACTTTCATTTTTAGGCACAGTGCATGATTATTATTTGACAAAAAGGATACTAGGAAAATGGCGTATATAAAATGCGAGCGAATTTATAATTGCCAATTAGATATCAATAATGACGAATTGGCTTGCATTCTCTCCGCTGGATGACGTGAACGATTAGGGAGAAAATATCAAAATGTTGAATGACAAGAAAGGCCGTGACTTTTACTTCCCACAATTTCCGATCAGTAATGATAAAGGGCGTTCTAGTTATCGGGAGCAGACAAGAAGGTGGTGGGGTCTGTTCATGTCTCCGGCTCGGGCGATAAGTTCGAGGTGGCAACTTTCGGGCCCTCAAAAGGAAATGGGGAGGGAGGCCTTTCCTTTTTGTCACCTTAGAGAGAGGAAGAGAGAGGAAGAGGGGGAGATAAGGAGAAAGGGGCGAGAGAGAGACGGAGAGAGGGAAAGAGAGAGAGAGAGAGAGAGAGAGAGAGAGAGAGAGGGAAAGAGAGAGAGAGAGAGAGAGAGAGAGAGAATGCATGCCCGTCCTATCTATGGAGTCGTTCTAAAGAGGAAAAGCGACACGATTATAAGGCCACTGGGTGCCCTTCTCCATTCAAATGTAACTGATTCTGGAGGGGGAGGAGAAAAGGAGAATGGGTGGAGCCGCCCCTTCAGGGGCCTGACTGGCTACCGAATGAAGAAACTAGAGAGAGAGAGCAGTGAGAGATAAAGAGGGAGAGAGAGAAGAAACAAGTGAGAGAGCGCGAGAGAAAAAAAGACAAGAATTGGTTGCAAAGACAAAGCAATGCTCGGGATTGGAACATGTTGCTGACTCATGCACATTGGCAAGCGGCCCATACACTAGAACAGGTATGAGAGACAGAGTGAGAAAGAGAGGCAGAAAGAGAGAGAAAGAGGGACAGGGAGACATACTGTTAAAGCCTCTTATTTCCCATGTTCTTTGAGCGTGCTCACAAGTTGTTGAGGGCGGGGTAGAAACTCGAGTGGAGAAGCTGAACAGATAATGAGTGCGACATGAGCAATGGAGCTTCTGAAGTGGCACTCTTCTCAAGTCTATGTACTTTTAAAATGTCTAGTAATATATGAAAGGAATAAAAGTAAGCGAGTGGGAGAGAGAGAGAAAGAGAGAGAGAAAAAGAGATAGAGAGAGCGAGAGAGAAAGAAAGAGAGAGAGAGAGCGAGAGAGAAAGAGAGAGAGGGCTAGTGAAGAACATTATGAAATCAGGTAAATTAGCATGCGTGGGAGGCAGTCAAGGAGTAAAGTGTCTCAGCTCGAAGACCTACCACTGACTTGTAGGAGGTCCGAAGGGTGCGCCGTGGCGCTACTCCAATTTTTTCCTCTCCCTCTCTTTCTTTCATTCTTTCTTTCTAACTCTCACCTCTCTCCTACTCATTTCAGCCAGTACAAAATTCCGTGATATCCCGTGATAATCCGGAAGAGAGCGAAAGAGGCTTGCTAATTGCCACGCACTAGTCTAGCTTCCTTCCTATCTGGGCACCACCACAAATGTGCACGTACGGGCTTAGAAGGCATTTCACTTTTACGAAGCCTTTGGTCGAGGCAGCCTTTTCGTAAAGACAATACAATGGTGTTTCACCGAAAGTCACCTTAGAGTCTCTCTTACTCTCTCTCTCTCTCTTTCTTTCTCTCTCTCTCACTCTCTATCTATCTCTCTCTCTCTTTCTCTATCTCTTTCTCTCTCTCTTTCTCTCTCTCTCTCTCTCTTTCTCTCTTTCTCTCCCTCTCTCTCTCTCTCTCCCTCTCTTTCGCTCTTTGTTTCTTCTGTGTTCTTAAAAAAACATACTTCGTATTCAGCTCGATGATAGCAGCTCGAATTCTGCCCATGCCCTCCCATTGGATAAGCGAACGTCTCTCATCATTCCCCCAATCGCCCTCGAAAACCAGCCGGATCTCATTTATTGCGCAAATGTGTGTGTATGTGCGGAGAACGGGCGGAATCCAGCACGTGCGTAAGGGGTTGTGACAACATTCTCAGACTAGATGCAGACGAGTCTCTCTCTTTTTCTCTCCCTCGCTCTTTCTCAGACTCAGATCTCTCTCTCTCTCTCTCTCTCTATCTCTCTCTCTCTCTATCTCTCTCTCTCGTTCCCTTCCTATGCTGATCTCAGAAGCAGCTACTTTGGCAAATTTGATCTGATAAGCCACCGGAGATGAGCTCTGATATCATGGCCGGAATCTGATGAGGGCGGCTTTGCTGGCTGTCCTCAACGGCTGATTACTCTTAGGTTCATTGGCATATCGCATTCTGCTATGTGCGTAAGGAGTATGTGAATACATCCATGATGTATGGATACATATCCACAGGAGGGGATATATCATATCCAGGGCAGGGGGAAACATATCTCTTCACCCCATCATCTAATAACTACCTTCGCATTTCCGCTTCTCTCTCTCTCTCTCTCTCTCTCTCTCTCTCTCTCGCTCGCTAATGACTCTTTGCTCTGTTGTGACAGAAATTCGCAGATAAAAGCGAACGTCAAAGGGTAAAATTTGAATTTTTTCTAGAGCTGTCTACTCTCTCACCTCCTTCTCTCTCTCTCTCTCTCTCTCTCTCTCTCTCTTTCTCTCTCTTCCGTTCTCTCTCTCTCTCGAGGGCCATCCAAAAAAAGAATTGGGCAGCATAGAACAGTGAGGTGTCGGCGCCACCGTTTAGGCTTACTCATTTGTGAAGGAGGGAGAAAGAGAGAGAGAAAGATACAGAGAGAGAAAGAGAGAGAGAGAGAGCGAGAGAGAGAGAGAGAAGGGGTGAGATAGAAACATGAGATGCACCCTTCCTTGGAGAGAGGCGGAGGGAGATCGCGGAGAAGAAACATATAACAGTGGCCAGGGCCTTGTTTCGGCCCCAAATATGATTCACTGATCCTCATGGAGGACCGGAGGAAGGGAAAACAAGGAGAAAGAGAAAGAGGGAGGGAGAGACAGGGGGAGAGAAAGAGTGATAGAGGGGGAGAGGGAGAAGGAGAAGCAGTTATAAGGATACATAAGGAGATGGTATGGACAATGCCCAAAGATGCATTCAAATATAACGGCGCAAAGAAAAATGAGATATGCACGAGAAGCGAAAATATGGGAAAGCAGCGATAAAATCGTACGCGATTAGTGGAGATAGAGAGAGAATGAGAGAGAGAGAGTAAGAGAAAAGTAGGAGGGAGAGAGATGGGAGTGAGGTAGAGAAAGAGAGAAGACAGAGTGAGAGAGGTAGAGAAAGAGAGAAGAGAGAGAGGTAGAGAGAGAGAAGGGAGAGAGAAAAAGAAATAGAGAGAAGGAAAATAAAGACAAAAAAGCACATATAATTGAAAGGTCAGCCCAATCGCTATGAGCTTTTCTTCTGCATATTTTCAATTTTTCATTTGAACCTAGGAAGGTTGTTGTCTCTTTCGAATCAGAGAGGGGCGGGAAAAACGGGGCAAAGGGAAAAAGGGGGCCTATGAGAACGCAACTTCTCTGGAATGGGTAGGACATTGCTCGTGATATGGAAGAGGAGAGACGACAGATAGAGATAGGAAAAAAGAGAAACATAGAGAGAGAGAGAGAGAGCGAGGCGGAACAAGGCATGGTTGTAGAGGCTTGTAATAAGATTAAAAAAAAAATGATCTTGGAAGACTTTTATCTCATATACGGTTTGTTGGAAATAATCTTGTTTCTTCAAACGCCTCTTCACCAATTCAGCTTTCGCTTCATGCAGAAGTTTTTGGTGGATAAAGACTGCGAAAAAAGGAGAAGGGCTTTTTCTCTCGCCTAATCACTCTTATAATTCGCAGAGAAAGATGCGTATCTGTAAGCTTATCCTCCCCCCCCCCCCGAGAAGTGCTTCCAAGCTCTTTGAAATGCAGTGTTTTGTGTATAGCGTTAAGACATCAGCCAATTACAATGTTTTGCTGTGTCCAGAGGCTCAGAAGAGTAATTGTAAGGAATAAGTAAAGAGAGAGAGAGTGTTCTGACATGTTTAGTAAGAGAAAGAAAACACCATGGTAAAGGAGAGGCGAAAATGATGCTTGATATGGTAAAGGAAGAAGAAATGTATGTCTGAGGACGCTACGATAAATAAATTGTTTTGGCCGTTCTATCTCTGGGGTATGCGCCGTGTAAAGCAGTATATGAAAGCACAAGACTCTCGGATACATGTGTAGGCAAGATATGTACATACATGCATAATCTAATTGTAACTCCAAGCGGGAGTATTGTTAAACCATTCGCTATAAAATTTGTCCTTATTAAAGATAAGCACTATATTTAGTCGAAACGATTGAAACCATGCAAAATAATGAAGTATACTTTTAATATGCGGAATTTCTTTTAAATAAAAATAAAATAAATATAAGAAAAAGAGCTGACGTCAAGAATGTCGAAGATGCTGGAGTCTTCGCTGGATCCTTGATGATGGAGGAGAGGGGGGCGGAGAAGACGAGCGCCGGCTGCCGTGGACGGCCCCGGAAGGTCGGCCGGAGAACCCTCGGGCAGACTCTGCAGGTGGTGCAAGTGATGGTGGAGCTGCTGCTGCGCCTGCCTTGGCTGCTGGGAAGAAGATCCGCACTCCGTGTCTGCAACGGCCTATTCTGTCAGACAAGCAGAGAGGGCCGTAGAGAGGGCCGTATTTTGGAAAGGCTCTAATTTAAACAACCTAGAATGGACGCGTTTTTCTTGCCCTCTATATACAAATACCAAAAGATTCCAACGCTTTTTCCTCGCCTACGGAAAGAGAATATATGGTATAGATCATTGATGCCTCGAGTATTGCACCTGGCTATTATTCTAGGAAAGCAGTGGCCAAAAAGATACATAATAGTAAACAGCTTTGTTTTGCTCATGAAAATGTTTAAACTGGACAAAAAATGTTTAGGTTAAGATCGTGATTTTTGTCACTCTGAACAGGGTTAAACAGGTGTTTTCAAATGCATACTCATTGTCAGCGATTCTCGTAACAATTGGAAGGTAGTAAATAAGCATATTTCTTATTATGTTTTCTCTAGTGAAACTACCAGGTGCTTGTTTTGATAACACCTTCGTTTATACACATATATGTGTATTTATGTTAGTGGGGGGACCGAGGCTGGAACCGTAGCTGTTACGGAAATGTTACTTTCAGCTTCTCTTTTCTCTCTTTCTTTTTTTTTGGCGGTCTCTTCAAGTTGCACGCTCTCTCGCCATCTCTTTTTTATTGCTCTGCCTGTCGATGTTGCAGACCTAGCTCGCTTACTCATCGCTCACTCTTGCCTATCGCAACAGCTGGAACATCGCCAAAAGGCAAGTAGAGAGAGAGAGAGAGAGAGAGAGAGAGAGAGAGAGTGAGAGAAGATAGTAAGGAGAGCGCCACAACCTTTACCACTGATTGTAGAACCGAACCGCTCTTAGAAGGCAGAAGATTGCAAGAAAAGTTTAAACTTGATTAAGAATAAAGACAATGTTAGAGTGAGAGAGTGGAGAGGAAGTGAGAGAGGAGCGAGAGAGAAAGATCTTCTCTGACCAAAGTCAACGTCGAAGAGGTCGTCCATCCTGAGCGAGTGCAGTGAGCCGGAGAGCCTCTGCTGCTGCTGCTCGCCCGTCCACTCCTGCTCGCTACCGTAGTCAGACGTTGCGGTCGGCGACTGAAATTTTTCTTCTTCAATGTTTGAAACGTCGCCCTAGTGTGGCACTAAATGTCCCTATTTCTCTATTCGCGTAGAAAAAAGTACAGAAATACAGAAATTTTTCATAATAAATTATTCTAGAAACTTTTAATTTTTTCCCGCCTTTTTCTTATCTTACATGATACGAAGAGCACGAGCTGCTTCGATCTTCGGTTGCCAGAGTCGTAGCCGTCGATGGGAGGCAGCGGTAGTCGGCGTAGTAGTCGGGCACCTAAGTTCTTCGCAGTTAATCCAATGATTCTCACTTAAGTTGTAGAAGGAATAAATTTTCGGGAAAAATTTAAAAAATATATATATTTTATGCCTGAATGCAGAAGGGCTCGTAGACGGCCGAGGAGGAAGAAGAGGCGCACTCGGCTGAAGACACCTGGACGCTCTCAGAGGTGGCAGCGACGTGCCACATCACCACATCAGGCTCGTGCACACACGAGCGGTAGCTGACGAACACGTGGCGTGCTATACCCAACGAAAGTAGGACGCTGTCGGCCTACTTATCGAGAAGAATATGACGAGTAGATCGAGAGAGGAAGTCAGATATGGGCTGGAGGCTGAAGAGAGTTGCTACAGTGCCTGGAAGGAGCTTGGCCTATGTAAATTGCCGAGGCATTTGTGAGACAAGAGCAGTGATAATGATGAAGAAGCGCGGGCGAAGGAGTGGTTGTTTCTGTCCCTCTCTCACTATCTCACTCTCACTCTCTCTCCTCTCCATCTCTCTTCTTTCATTCCTCTTCCTGCTTCCAGAAAAATCTGTCAACGCTTTTCCGGGCGGAGGCATCAAAGAGATCATAGGAAAAAGGTGGCACAGCGTCAGGTGAAAAAGAAGCATCTTGTGGCTGAACATATGGCGTTGGCTGGTGAACGCCCGAGGGCATAAGGAAAAGAAAAGAAGTTCCGGAAGAGAGAGGCAGAGATATAGAAAGAGCTGAGAAGAGATCGAGAGAAGTGGTTCAAAGTTTTCAAGTTCGTGCAGAAGGCATGGCTGGCTCCGGACGCGCCGGAGGCCATCTCCCTCTCGACACTTTCCTCCTTTTCCCTCCCGGGATGATCAGTAGAAGACTCCGCCCCTTATCTTATCCAATATATCTTCTGACCTCAGCTCGGAACATACGTCAGAAAGAGGAGAGCATCTATCACCTTCTTAGCATCATAATCATAATCATCAGCCGCATCATCATCTATGCAGATATTCCCAGAGGGAAGCGAAAGAGTTAGAGAGAGCGAGAGAGAGCGAGAGAGAGCGAGAGAGACACAGATAGAGATAACAGCCTCTTCCTCCCTCCACAGGCTTATCTGCCTTGCAGAAATGAACGGCAGCGAAAGAGAGCGAGGGATATGGAGAGAGAGAGAGGGAGAGAGAGAGAGAGAGAGAGATAGAGAGAGGCTAAATTAGATGAAAGGAAGCAAGCAGACGACGCAAGTCTACTACATACGCACTCCTTCTCTCTCGACAAGGGCTTCCGATGGGCTAATGATAATTGGGCGAGAGAGATAAGAGAGAGAGAGAGAAAGATAGGATAACGAGTAAAAAGGAGAGTAGAGAGAGACAGAGACATTCATTCTTTAAAGGCGTATGTCTGATGCATAAAATCAGAGCTGAAGGATTTCTTTATTTAATCGTAAAGCCATCGCTGTGTAGCTTCGTTCGGTCGAATGAAGCTGATAAGAGCTACATATAACAATCACGATTCCTGACACCAGATCTCGTGATGGTCATAGCTCTTATCAGTTTAATTTTTTTTAAACAAAAGGGATCCAAGACGCAAGGAAATTTTTCGCACTTTTAGACTAATCTAATTATAGCGACAATTCTAGCGACCAAAGATAATTGAACAAACGCATTAATGACTAATGAAACGACTCCGGGAATCTATGAATTTTGCACTATCCCATTATTTTGACATCTTCATTATATGAATATCTCACAAATTATGCCAAAACATGCGCAAAGATTCTGAAATTTTTTTAATTTTGAAAATTATTCAATTTTTTTAAAGGTTTATATGAAAAAACCGTTGTAATTTAAGTGTGTCTCATCCTTTTGCTAAAAGATTACAACTCTTGTTCCATTCCATTAAAAAAAGGGCTCGCTTGAAGAAAGGAGATATAGGAAAGATAAACGATATCCAGGAATGGCATAAGCGGCTAAGACTAATCTCAATCCTTTTGCGTTTGAGGGCAAATTGAGATGGAGAGAGAAGAGACAGGCAGACAGAGAAAGAGGGAGGAAAAGCGTCGACCTCAAGAATCTCCACTTCGACCTCGAGGATAGCAAGATTTCCAGCTAATCTTTCTATCGAGCTTTGCAATCATCGCCGGAGGGGATCTCGAGGAAAGCACAGATAAAATTAAGAGCGAGAAAGAGCATGATAAAACGAGAGAGCTCCAGAGAAGCGAGACGGCGGGCTCGTGCGTAAAAGTTTCGCGCACGTATGTGGCGTGATTAGCAGAGATTGCAGCTTGACAGGAAAAAAATTATGATGATGAGGATGATCAACGAGAACGGTGAGGCTTCGTTGAAGGAGGAAGGGATGCAGAGAGAGAGAGAGAGAGAGAGAGAAGAAAGAGAGAGAGAAAGATAGAATGAGAGACAATGCGAACTATGAGAGAGAATACCGATAAAGGAGAGATAACGAGAAAGGAAGAGTGATTGAGAGAGTTGAGTTATCTCTAATGAAGTAATAAACGGTGGAGAGGCGGGAATTTCCATGCATGGAAGGAACGGACTTGCCGGGGGGTGGAAACAAGGCACAGGTTAGTATGCGCCTAGACATCATTTTGCACTTGCTCTTTCTTTCGTTTTCACTTCGTTTTTCCATCTCTCTCTCACTCTCACTCTCTCTCTCTTTTCTTCTCTCTCCCTCAACATCCCATTCACGAGCTCACGTATCTTTTGAAATAGCCACTCTGGCAGTGAGCTATAATAGATGCGGCGCCGGATTTGGATTCTGGGCGTGGCCTAGAGTAGGGGAAAAAGAGAGACAAAAATTCTTAGACGCGCTCTTGACGCACTTGCAGACATCATAATCGACAAAGAAGAAGAATCAAGTTGCAGAGCTGAGCTGATCTCAGAGGAGCCGCTAGAAAAGTCAGAGAGAAGAACAAGTGAAGGGATAGAAGAAAAAAGGAAGAATGTAAAGAGAAGAGGAAAGAAGCGTCCTTATCAGAAGATATCCGCGCGTAAATAATCCTTGCACTAAATCTGCTTGTGTTCGTTGTATGAAAATACAGCCGAGGCTTATAAGAGGCCGAGAGGAGGAAAAAAGAGCGCGCGCCTCAGGCACGACGACAATCACGACGTACGGCTTAGAAAGAGAGGAGATATCAGGATGAAGCAATCGGGCCATTCGTCATTCGCTCTTGTCTATTCTTCGCGCGCTCTTCTTCAGCAACATTACGTCCTGCAGCTACAATTTCGTCTTCGTCTAAATATGGTGATCTGATGTCATGCGAAGCATGTATTGTGCTTCGGGTATTTCTCTCTCCCCCCTCTCCCTCTCTTTCTCTCTCTCTCACTCTCTCTCCCTATCTCTCTCCCTCTCCTTCTTTACATGCCGATATCTAAATATCCACACGGTACCTTTCACCGCTCCCAGCAACGTCTCATTCTCTCCAAAATAGCAGAGAATCTCTTATCGCTGACAAAAGTCAGTCAGCTATGTAAAAGGCTAGTGGCATATTGAATCAACGACTGTATTCAGTGAAGAGAAAATGCGATATCTTAATTTCATTTGTTATTTCACAAACGCCCTCACGATTAGACATTTCTTGACATTAGAGCACGAAAAATTATAAAAAAAATTTAAAATTTACCTAAAATAAGGTAGCCATGAAAAGCAAAAATTCAACTTAGACCATTTCAAGAAAGATGCTATTCAAATAATTCGCACAAAATCAAACTAACAATATTTTTAATATGATGGTTAAACTTCTCTAAAGTACACAATTCGTGACTACAGAAGTTTAAATGGACTTTGCTCATATCCTCGGATGTATTATAAATGAATTAATTATTGCATATTCCTCGTTGTTTCCTCCTCATCATTTTCAAAACGTCATCTACATATGGTCTGTGGTGAAATGATGAGGATGGACTGCGTGGCTAAGCGATATTGGTACTTGTTCCGCTTTTTCCTCCTCGCCCTCTCTCTCTCATTCTCTCTCTCTCTCTCATTCTCTCTCTCTCTCTCATTCTCTCTCTCTCTCACTCTATCTCTCTCTCTCACTCTATCTCCCTCTCCGTCACTTCCCAGTTTTTTTTACGTCACATTATCTCAATTACACCAGCATAGCTCCAGCTTGACCTGCCTAGTCACGTGGCTATTTTTTAGATCGTCATTCCGAGTCATCTTCCTTCACTCTTTCTCTCTTTCGTTCAACCTCTCGCTCTCTCTAACTCTCTCGCTCACTCTAACTCTCTCGCTCATCCTCCTTAAATATTAATTATACCCTTTTCTCATCGTCTAATTTAAGTGATCATTCATCCCAGTTTTTTCATGCCGTCATCACCTAAGGCAACAACTCTTAACACGGAACAAAAAAAAAAGCCATCTGACCAATGATGCTGCCAAATGAGCTAAGTACATACAATTTAAGCTCGTAGTCTTACTCTCTCTCTCCTCTCTCTCTCTCCCTCTCTCTCTCTCCCTCTCTCTCTCACTCTCTCCCTCTTCTCCCTCATTCTCATTCTCTTTCCCTGCCCAATGTTCGACCATTAGAGACGACTACGTAACGAAAGAGCGAATACGATGAGGAACTGAAGCTGGAGTATACGCCCTTGAAATAGCCGAGCAGTTGCGAGAGATAGAGAAAGAGAAAGAGATCTCCACAAGTTCTCCATGAAAAGGAACCGGGAGTGCAAAATAAGGATGAAAAGGGAGTTAGTCCGTACGAGATCGGCGAGCTGAGGAAGCAAGGAAAAAGAGGTCTGCCAAGCTTGAGGGGTAGGAAACGATAAGAAGATACTACTACTGCCTTAGTCTCCTGAAGCCCCGCCCTCTTCTTCTTATCATGATCCCCGGCGGTGTTGCATTTATGTGTGCCATCATAGAGGCGGGGGTGGAAGCGAGGAGGGAGATGCCGGTTTTGGAAGCGCCATATTTTTAGAGCCCTTCAACCCCCCCCCTCTCCCCACAGGACCGGAGCGGTCTCTCTCCTTTATCTCTGTCTCTGTCTCTCTCTCTGTCTCTCTGTCTCTCTCTCTCTCTCTGATAATACTGGGCGCGGTCTTTGACGTAGAGAGGTGTAGAGAAGAGAAAAGCACGCGCGTCAGCGCCAGCGGAAACCATTACAATGGCCTCTCTTTGTTTCTCTCTTTCTCTCCCTTTCTCTGCCTATTGTTGTCTCTGTCCCTCTCTCCCTTCCTCCCTCCCTCCTCCACCCTCTCTCCACCTACTCCATTCCTCACGCGTACGCATTCGATGGACGTTCAGACGTTCGGTAATGACCCGGCACTGATAATTCTGCGGCAGTCTCTTTCCCTCTCACTCTCTACGTCTCTCGCCTTCTATCACTCTCTCCTTGTCTCTACCTCTCACAACCATGTACTCTCTCTCTCTCTCTCTCTCATGGAATGCCAAAGGGAGATCGTTAGTGAGAGAAATAGACTGAGATCAGCAGAGTCGCAGAGACACAGAGACGACTGAATTGACACCTGGTAGTCTATGGCCAAGAAAGAGGAAGAGGAAGCCGACGGAAGTGATTTTAGATTTTACGAAACGATAAAAGATAAGAGCAGAGATTAGAGAATCGCAGAGAACGAGAGACACGAACAGTTCTGACATACTCGCTTGAGAGGGAGAGAACCCAAATCGGAAGAGTGAAATGGATGAAGAAACAGAAGGGCAACAATAATATGAAAGAAATCTCTGAATGACCATATCACTACGTTTATGTTTCCTCGACAATTTCCTTGACGCCCCAAATAAATGTGCGAGTTTATGGCCTGTACGTTGTCTTCCCTCCATCTTCATTTTCCGTGTGGCTGTTTGACTTCACAGAGATTATATTTACACGTGTACAAGTCATTGACTGCCTTCGCAAACATATTGGCCAGGCCAGACTAAATGGAGCAGATGAAACAGTGAGTGGAAAAAAGTGGGTGGCTGACAAGAAGAGAAACAGAGAGAGAGAGAGAGAGAGAGAGAGAGAGAGAGAGAGAGATGTACATAGGCTTAGTCTTTGCACTGTAGAAAGGAATAGAAAGGGGGGGGGGGTAGCGCCAGGTGCTAAAGCGTGTGCTTTTCATTGACGATATGTTGGTTTGTCAACACAGAGTTCTCTCTCGCTCTCTTCTTTCTCTAACTCTCTCTGTTTCTTTCTCTCACAATTACGCGAAGACATGTCGTCGTTGGCACTGTAAACAATCTCTGTGCTGTCTTTGGCAGACCGAACACACTTCGATTTTTTTAACCTGACCTAGTCTTTGAATTCATCTTATGACAATGACGTAAGACGAGAGATATTTTACAGAATAAACGAAATAGGAAAGAGAGAGAAAGAGAGAAAGAAAGAGAGAGAAAGAGAGAAAGAAAGAGAGAGAGAGAGAGAGAGAGAGAAAGAAAGAGAGAGAGAGAAAGAAAGAGAAAGAGAGAAAGAGAGAGAGAGAGAGAGTGGGAGGGGGATATACTGATATAGAGAGAAAAAAGGGACATCCCAAGGATACTGTAGTTCTCAAGAGTGGGAATGAAGATTGTAGCCTCAGAGTAGTATATGGAACAGTGAGCAAAGAATGAGGAGAAGAGGTAGATAATGAGAGAGAGCAACAGAGAAAGAGAGAAGTTCACTAGTTATAGAATTCTCTTGCATTCTAAATTTAGGCGTGTTCGCCAATGACTGACTGTCTTGTCCGGGGCACTCTTCCCTTGAAGATGCTATTTGTATATTTTCCTGCACTTTCTCGCTCTCCCTACCTCTAGTTTTCTCTCTCTCTAGTTCGCTCTCAGGAGAAATCTCAGAAATCTGAGAAATTTTGCTCTGCAGGAAAAATGTGGCCCGAGTCGTTTTCGCATTTCCGTCCAGCTATTTCAGGATGCATTGTTAAGCACTCATACAGAGGAGAAGGAGCGAGAAAAGGAGAGAGAGAGAAGAGAGGCCAGAGAAGCAGAGCGCATTCTGAATCTGACGTCATATTGCACGGCTGAACTGGACAACGCAAAAGAAAGAGGAGGGAAGAGAGGGGAGGAAAGAGAAGGAGGGAAAAGGAACGGCTCTCGTATGTGGTGGGAGCGCGCTGGTGCGTCACCCACTTTTTCTCTGCCTGTCTGGTCTCATTCTCACACGATTTTTCTAACCGTCTCCCGCGCTCTCGATTTCTCTCACCGACTGTCTGCTTGCATAGCCGCTACTCATAGAGAGAAGAGAGAGAAAGGAAAAGAGAGAGAGAGACGGAGGAAGGTACCCAGGGAGAGAACAAAGGGGAGCGAAGAGGTATATAGAAGGGGCTCTTTTAAACTCTCTCGTTTTCCCCTAATCCTGCTATCTCTCTCATTTTCTGTCTCTCATTCCCAATCTCTCTCTCTCTCTCTCTCTTTCTCTCTTCTCTTTCTACCATCCCTCTCGCCCTCTGGTAAACGCACGAGAGCGCCTGAATTTGGCAGAGAATCTACACGCTGACGAATGCCCCAAACGTGGGAGTCGGGCCGTCTGACGCCAGCACTCTCTTCGTCTGGCTGCACTCTCTCGCCTGTTCTATGCTCGTCTCTCTCTCTCTCTTTTGTTCATTCTCTCTCACTCTAGTGCGCAATAAGCACATCTCTCCCTCACTTCCTCCTCCTTCTACAATCGCGCTATTCGTCTTCCGCTACATTCCTCGCATATAATCGTCATAATATTTCTTTTTTCTCTCTCTCTTTCTCCATCTCTCTCTCTCTCTCTCTCTCTCTCTTCATAATGCACTCTCTCGCATGCGGTCAAACAGACTGACACACGAGGACGCATAGAGCAGACGAAATGCCGTGCTCACGCGTGAAGCTAGATGACGAGAGAGAGAGAGAGAGAGAGAGAGAGAGAGAGAGGGAGAAGACAAAGGCGGCAAGAGAGAGAGAGAATGACAAGAGAAAGAGAGCGGCCAGACAGGCCAGAGAGCAGGGATCACGGAAGAGCCTCTGTTATGAAGTCACTATTTTTCTCTCTCCCTCACTCTATCTCTCTTTCTCTATACATATATCTCTCTCGAAATTAATTTTTTTCTAATGCTATCCAATATAATATTAACCTAAACTCAAGTGAAAAATAAACTAGGTGGATGCCAGCTACAATTATGTATGTATCAATGTAAGCTCATAAAGTCAAAGGTAGGCAGGCCAGCGAGTTCGGCTCATGTGTAGCTGCTAACTACGCTAACACTCTCTTTCCCTCTCAGTTTCTCTCTCGCTCTATCTCTCTCAATCTATCTTCCTATCTCTGTCTCTCTCTCCACAGGTGCACTCTAGATTCTCTTGTGGTTTTATGGAGTCTTCTCACCTCTCCGACTCCCACGAGAATCTGTTCCAGCCTGCAGAAGATTCAAGAGATTGTGAGAAGGTTGCTGCCGTACGATGCAGTAGCCGTCACGGCTTCTTTTCATCTTTCTCTATCTCTTTCACTCTCTCAATCACTTTCTCACTTTCTTTCTCTCACTCTCTCTCTCTATCTCCTTCTATCTTAGTCCCTTTGTCTCTCTCCTCTCCAAAATTCCCTCACCTTGGCATTGCACCCGGTATCCATACATCTAGTCAGCAACAGATCGTCATCCTTGTTCCAGCACTCTTTTTGGTTTCCCCTGTGTGTACCCTTCTCTCTCTCTCATCTATCTTTCTCTCTTTCTTTTCGCTCTCTCTTTTCTCTGTTCTCTCACTCTTTCTCTCTCTCTCTGCTTACATCACTCCTTTTACGCCATCTTCTTTCCCACCCTCGCAACGGCGAGTGCAGAATAGACTCAGGCAGAGAAGAGAGAGAGAGAGAGAGAGAGAGAGAGAGAGAGAGAAGCGAGGGGGGCTGCCCTCGACGACGTAGCACAATGGTTCTTTCTCTTTCTCACTTCCTCTCTCTATTTCTAAAGAATACGTTTATTTTTGCCCGGGGACACGCCAAATTTAGACTGGCCAGTCTCTCTCTCTCTCTCTCTCTCTCTCTCTCTCTTTCTCTCTCTCTCTCTCTCTCTCTCTCTTTCTCTCTCTCTCTCGCTTGCTCGTCACATTCCTCGTTTTTAGTCAGTGCTGCACTTCTTTCTTCCACGGGTCGGAATCCGTGTCTTAGCTTTGCAAAGACGCAGGCACAAACTATGTCTAAATGAAACAGGGAATAATATACTAGAGTCCTTTTAGAGTCCTTTTATCTACTTACCATTAGTTATAGGGAGCTACATATGCACATTTTAGATGCTCAACTTGACAGTCTTTGGAGTAAAAAAGCCGCGTTGGTTGAGAGAGAAAGAGAGAGAGAGGGGGAATTGCGAGAGAGAGGGAGAGGGAGAGGGAGAGAACGGGAGAGGTATAGAGAGAGGGAGAGAGAGACAGAGGGAGAGAAGGGAGAGGGATAGAGAGAGGGAGAGAAAGAAAGGGAGAGACAAAGAGAGACAAATGAGGCCTGAACAAGTAAATAGACATCAGACAGCACAACGAAAAAATTCTAATGAGATATTCGGACATATGCGGGTCGAATGACGTGACTGTGGAGAAGTAGAGTCAAGAAGTGAGAGAGAGAGGGGGAGACAGAGAGAGGGAGAGAGAGAGAAGCAGACAGCGAGAGAAGAGAGTCACGACAGAATGAGTAATGGGGACATACAGATGGTCGTGGATGCCCTCGTCTCAGTGTCATCATATTCGTTAGCTCTTCTTGGAAACAACCGCGTCTACGACAAATTGACTCTTTTCTATTTGCAGTTGTGCAGAATGAATGCACTCTATTGTTACCGTGAGTGAATAATAATTCTTCGCTTTATCAAAATATTAATAATTTATTTAAATATATATTTTTTACATTCTACATATGTGTGGAAGATTATTCACATTACTGCTTTTTGGCAAGTAACCGAGAGATCTTCAGTCAACCAATATCCATCAACAAAAAGACATTTCCATGTGCATTCAAGGGAAAATATAAATATGACGAATCGATTTTGATGATCAGACGACGTGTTAATAGCAGATATCGGCAGTGTTTATCTAAATTGAACGCGCCCTAGATTGCGCGGGTTAGCGGCGCACGTGAGTTGCCGATAATGAGACATTTACAAAATCAGCAACAAGTCAGCTAGACCCACACACGATTAGTGTAGGTGTGCTGCCTGTGAGTAAGCTCTAAAAAGGTACGTAGATACGATATGTTGTACTTGCGGTGGTAGCTGAGTAAAAATAAACTTCAGACATGTTTTAAGCGACGTACTTGAGATCATCGTTATCATTATGCCCTACTATTATCATCCCGAGGTTAAAAAGTAAAGATGAGAAGTGTCGGAAGTCCAATTAAGCAGCTTTTGAGTGCAAGAAGCGTTGCAGAAACCTAATAATAGCCCCCTTTTGCGACGTTGCGCGCGACTTTCTGGTGAAGAACACGGAAAGTGTGCGGCAATGGAGAGCGAGAGAGGGAGAGAGAGAAAGAGAGAGAGAGAGAGAGAGAGAGAGAGAGAGAGAGAGAGAGAAGAGATATGGGTGGAGAAGGAAGTATGAATGATAAAGAAAGGCGTAATAAAGAGTGATACAAAAAAGAGAGGAAAAATAATATAAGAAAATTACACAGAATTATGGGAGGAAGAGGGAGGAAGAAAGAGAGAGATAAGGGAGAGAAAAACTGAAAATGCCAAAATTTAAGCCTCACATATGGAAGCACCTGCCGACGCTGTAATAATGGCGGTAAAAAAGGATTGAACAGAGTGGGGGGGGGATAAAAGGTCGAGACTGAGGAAATCTTTTTCCTTCCTGACCAGAGATCTCAGATCTAGCTGGATAAGCGAGAGAGGGCTACAGTATGATATGTCGGCTACATGTGTGGCTCTCTTACACATGAACACAGAGCGAGAACGAGAATGAGAGAGAGAGAAAGAAAGAGGGAGAGAAAGAGAGTATTAGAAGTTGAAAAGAACCAGGAATGAAAAAATAGAAGAAAGGAAGCGACATTAAAACGAAGTTTTTAGACAATGCCATGATATTTTTTGCCAAAATATATATAAATGTAAATATTTTTTTAATGAATTAAATGTTAGCAGGACAGTAATAATTATGTAGTACATTACAGTCAGCGAACGTTTCGTAAGCGGTCAGCTTTGAATGCTCTCACAATGACGGAAGATTGACGAGTTAAAAGTGAAGGGAGAGTGATAAGAGTGCAAAGAATGAAGATATGCGCGATCACATATGAAATAGAGAGAGAGAGACAAAGAGAGTGAGTGAGAAAGAGGGAGAGAGATAACGAGCGAGGGCATCATTCAAAATACATACTCGTATACTACATTCAAGCACAAGTTTCACTTTTGAAAGACTGATGCCGATTCTGGCGTTTTCTTCCTTGCTCACACAACATCAGCTGAATCTCACAGCACAATTGCGCATATAATAAATATAGCGCAAAAAAGCTGCGAAAAAGAGAGCGAATAGTCGGCATGGCACAGGTTACTGTAGTCTGAATAACTGTCTGGAGACTCTTTAAAGGGGGGGGGGATGATACACGCACCCAAATGAAAGTAAGTTAAGTCCAAAGTAGATCACGAAGCGAGCCGCCTTCTCCCGACCCGGCCAGTCTTCCATCTGGCATCATAGTCTGTGCTGCTGTGCTTATACCCGCCTCGCGTCATTCCCTAGCGGGCCCCCCTCGACCCGGATCCGACCCGCTGCCCCGCCCCCTTTGAGCTGCTACCGACCCGCCCCCACCCGGTCCTGCAGCTGCCGCAGGGCTGCGAAGTGACGTGAGCTGCATGCTTCTCTCGATCTCTCTCTATCTCTGTCTCCCTCATTCTCTCTCTCTCTCTGTCACTCTCTCACCCTCGCCCAACATTGGACAGACGAGCAGCCGACAACTAGAGAGTGCACAACATAGAGAGCGTCAGACGGCGAAAGAGCAATGAGAGATAGCTTTAGGTGAAGAGAGAGAGACGAGACGAACAGAGACAAGAGAGAGACCCACGTAAAAGTGCGCGCACGTCTTTTGCCTGCCAAAGCACACGCAAACGATGCAGCCAGACGGTTTCGGTTAGAGAGCGAGAGAGAGAGAGAGATATGGAAAGAAAGAGAGAGAGAGAGAGAGAGAGAGAGAGAGAGAGAGAAGGGATAGAAAGAGAGAGAGAGAGAGAGAGAGACTGAAGTGAGAAAGGCGTAGGAGGAAGGAAGACTATGTTAGCGATAAAGAGAGAGAGAGAGAGAGAGAGAGAGAGAGATACTGTTCACTGTTCTCTGTACAATGAATGTTTTGTAGTCGCCTTCGACGTTGACAGTTGGCCGCTCAGGAGCTGCCATGAATGACCGTTCGCAGGCTTTTTCTGTTTCTTCCTCTCTCTCTTTCTCCCTCTATCTCTCTCTCTCTTTCTCTCTCTCTCTCTTTCTTTCTCTCTCTCTCTCCAGCTCGCCTTCCCAATTATGCATGATGGTGGCGAGGGTGTTGGGATCGGTGATGAGGACACAAGTGATGAATACGGAAGGAGACGTGCGGGAGAGACAGAGAGAGAGAGAGAGAGAGAGAGAGAGGAAGAGGAAGAGTATTAAAGGCAGAGAGGAAAAGGGAGGAGGAAGAAAGAAAGAAAGCGAGCTTGTCATCGACATCATACAGAGCGAGAGAGTTCGCTGCATGACCCTTCTCTGGCTGGCTGCCTTCTCCTGGCCGGCCTCCATTGCAGCCCAGCTGCCCCACGTGTCCAATTCTTCTCTGAAATGCACCGCAAACTCGCTCCATGATGTCGATGTGCTAGGTGAAGCGTTTAGGAGCGGAGCACTTCATCCCTTCTTCGGCTCTCCATTCCGTTCACCCCTAAACATCGAAACCCTCACTTCCGATTCGAGAGATAGATAGAGAGAAAGAGACTGCAATGACGTCCTGTAGGTACCTTGTCAAAATTTCCGTCTGGCCCTCTCTCTCTCTCACACACGCTATTTCTATGAAAAGTGAAACGAGAACTTTCTTACAGAGAACGAGTAGGCGTGCGATGGTGTTATGAAGAGATGGTGGTGTGATTAGGCCGACTAGGGGGAACATGGGCTCTTGCTCTCTCATTCTCACTCTCTTTTCCCCTTAGCCTTTCGAATCCACGCGGTCCAGCACGTCAAGGCTGGAGTGTTCGATGCACTTTTCCACATCAGATGCCCCGAGTCTGGATCTTCCAAATCTCTTTAATACCCACTCTTTTTCTTTCGGCCCTCTTTATTTCTCTATCTCTCGTTTTCTCGCTTTCTCCTTCTTCTTTCGCGCTGTCACCCTTTCTTTTTCAAGACTCAAGCAATGAATAGATCCCAATGCCATGTCATCATTTGCTTATGAACATGCTTGTCTAATATGCACAGAGAACTAGTGAGTGCACATGGAGTGTATCACCGCACCGTGTGGGGGTCTTCGAACCCCGCCGTAGTAATGGGGAGTGGGGCCTCTCCCCTCTGTGCATCCTGGAGGTACGATGCTAGAGGTACATCTATATTTGTCCCGTAACAAGAACGCTTCCAGAGCTGACGGCACTCTAACCTGTCCAGCAGCTTTATTTCATTGTTTCTGCCCATTTCGCGCACGAAAAATAAGTGTTCAGCAAGCTTCGCTAATTGTTCAAGTGTGGTAGAGAAAGCACTGACTCTTCATGAACACCCTGCTTCGTCCACGGCTACTTGATATCTCAAGGAGACATCCAATCAGCCTCTTCACCACCCACGCCGCCTTCTTTTCGCTGAATTGTTCAAATAGTGTTTCATACATATATTTGCTCTCAGGTCTCAAGAAGTAGCATATTAATAGGTTGCATTTAGCCATTCTATTTTGATCGCGTGTTGCTGCTATTCTTGAGCTACGTCTGCTGCTATCTCTGGCAGATAATGGCCCGGCGATGGAATTCGTTTGCGCACCCGAGAATGGGCGAGCTTTGAACGACCGCAACTTGTGAAAGAAGCGAACGTCGTCGACTCTTTCCGCACTGTTTTTGACTCTCTCGACTCGTAGATGCATATTGGATGAGCAGGACGCCGTCTCTCTCTCTGCGGAGGATGAATAGGGAAGTGGGAGGAGGGGGAGGGAGTGGGCAGGCAGAGGACACGGACGGGGGTGGCCAGTGGCATCAATGGCGATGAAGAGGGATGCTTGAGAACGGGCTCTCCCATTCTCACTCCTCTCCACTCCTAACCGAAAGAGGAAGAAAGAAGAAGCTGCCGTGCTGAATAGCTCCAGTTGAAAAGTCTGAAACAAAAGTCACTTAGAAGAGACTCTCTCGTCTTCTCCATGAATAGCCATCGCGTCAGTTATTTTAAGACTTCAATGAGAATAAGTAATTGTGCTGACCTCTGTTTTGCTTTAAAAAAAAAGAGAGAGAGAAGAGTTTGAGGGGGTTGCGGTCTCTAACGAATTTGCTTCGTTTAAATGTGAAAGCAATTTCGTGGAAGGATTATAGTGTTCTAATTGTAAGCTGTAATTTTGTATCTATCGATGATGATAGAATAAATTTTTTAAAATTCTGTCCCTGACATATCCACAACAAGCGCAGAAAAGTTGTTACTTAACGTGACGTAAATTGATCTACGTAGAGCAGAAAGAGAGAGAAGGGAGGAGGGGGCGATTCTTTGTTATCAGAGATGGCTATGGAGCAACGAGAATCACAAGATGCATACAAGGACTGTACAGACACGACATTTCAGATTTCTTTGCCATTTAACCATATGTCTAACATTTCAATAATATATGTAAGCTTGATTCCTACGGACTCTTGCTCTTTCCTCCTTATCAGCCGATTCCTCGTCTCGGCCATGAAAATAGGGCGATAACAACGTGGTTCCCATGCACTCTTCCCGCGTGTAGCATGGAGTTCTAATGCCAAGCGGTGTTTTGGACGGCGGCCAGAGTCGTGCTTACAAAACTACTTGGAGATAAGGAAGGTGCATAGCAGAAGAGTGACAAGATAGACTTTCCCCATTAATGTTAGAGTCCACAAGGATCATCATGGTAGTCTCAATACGTTCATGAAATGAATCGTTCCCGGTCTGAAGGCATTTCCTGTCACGATGCGAGCATACTGTAGCATTCTCTACGGCATCCGTCTTGGATTCAATCTACACGCAATCATCATTGTTTGTATGACTTGGGTTTGCATAAGTGCTTTTTTAAAACAGCACGTATCCCCTCTTACTTTTTCGAGGAGATACGTGCAGCTTTATAGATTTTGTTTGATCAAACTCCGGCCCACGTCTCTTTTTCAAGATGATGTTTCTTTATAGTCAACTGTTAATTGTTTGTCGTCCCTCGTTTAGAGGTACAGAAGAAGAATGGAACGGAAGAGAGAGATCGAGTAAGATAGAGCAAGAGGAAAAATACTGAAAAGAAAAACGGAGCGCAGAATAAATAGAAAGAGAATTAGAGAGAGAGAGAAAGGGAGAAATGGAACCTGTCGACAACACGTATGAATGTTGTGATCTCATTACTCCCCCTCTGCTTATTGCGTGGGTGGACGTTTAGCGAAGAATGTTCCTTGTCCGGACCAAGAAGTTTCCCAGAAATCGCACCGCTCTCCTGATTCTGACAAGATATTCCCACAAGGAGTATCGAGCAAACGCGACTACGCCTAGTCTTCTGTAAGGAAACCATTCTGATTCATGACCAAATTTCGTTTTTCTCATTCCCACTTCCTCTCTCACCTCTTATCTTCTTCTTTTGCTCTCTCCCTCTTCCTCTCTTTTCCCTCTGTCTCTTCTTCTCTCTCAGACTATTCATTATAACATCAGCAGCAGCGTTGCGAATTATCAGTTCGCATATTTGAAAACTACATAATATTGCATTGATAGGAAAGTGTAGCCACCAATCCTGTGCCTCTGCAATCTTGTTCCTTGTTTTGCTAAAAAGAAGAACGAAAACACGAGGTGCATTCGCACTTCTTGAAGCCTTTTCGTGCCTTCTACAATCTCTTTTTTATTCTAAGGGATTAGTACTTAATATAGGAATACATAAGTGCTCTAAGGGAAACAGAGAAAGAGAGAGAGAGAGAAGGAGAGAGCAAGAGAGAAATGGAGAGAGAGAGAATGAGTGATAAAGTCATTTCCTCTCTAGCAAATTGGCGAAACCCACTTGTTGCTCTAATCTCTTATTAGCATTCTTTTAGTTTCTGTTCTGCAGCACGAGGGTGATGATTGATGATGAGAAGGCGTATAGCGAGTATCTCTGAACTCATTGTGGACGAGGAGGAGAGAGATAGTGAGAGAGAGAGAGAGAGAAAGAAGAAAGAAAGAGGGTTGAGTTAGAGATTGAGAGAAAATTAGAGAGATAAAGCTTTAGAAGAATAGAGAGAGTGGGAGACTGAGAGAGCAAGAAAGAGAGAGAATGAAATAAAGAACCCTTTCCTCAATGTTGCATACTGTCAAGAACACTCTTGTGACGGTTGCGGGGAGGTAGAAGGTGAAAACGCATAGGAGCACTTTGAGAGTACTAATTAAAAAAATTTACGAGATCATAGATGACAAAAGCAGAGGTCTCTAAATACAAAGTTGTATCTCATTCTATATGCGTTGCATGTTGCACTATCGGTTGCATCATACAATCACACCATGATTGTTGCCTCGTAGAGACACTACACTTTTGTATATATGGAATATGTACGCTGAAATTGGTGATACATGAAAACACATGAAAGCGATACTATATGGTCGGATTAAAAACACTGGTGAGAGAGATTAGAAAATAGATGGAGAGGGAGCGATGAAGAACAAAGTAAAAATTATTTATAAACAAATATTTAGGTATACACTTATTGATAGAGGAAAGCTGCAGAGTGAATATATATATATATATATATATATATATATATATATATATATATATATATATATATATATATATATATATATAGAGAGAGAGAGAGAGAGAGAGAGAGAGAGAGCAAAAGACGATAGCATAACAATTAAAAGAAAGCGCCTTAACAAGGAAATCACGAAAGCCATGAAAGAGTTTGTCGAAGTTGGATCATGGAAGATTAATAGTGAGAGATGGAGAAAAGGCCATGTTTTTGCTTCTTTCAGGTACTTGACTACTTTACGAATGCCTCGGGCATGTTGATTTCTCGCATTGTGAAAAGGACGTGTGATATGGAGAGAGAGAGAGTGCGAGAGAGTCTGTGAGGGAATGAATAGAGAAAGGGAGGAGTAGAGAGACAGAAACAGATAGAGAAAAAGATGCAAGAAAAAAAGAAAACAAAGGGGAAATGAGACCGAAATGACAGAGAGAGTTAGAAAGAAAATGAGAGAGAAAGAGAGAGTGATGGAGAGAGATAGAGAAAGAGAGCTGGAAAGATAAAAAAAGAGAAAGGTAGAAAGACTTACTCAATGCACTTTGTCTTCCAATCGTTGTCCTTATCTCGGAACCAAACTATCATCCTTGCTCTCTGCTCCCCCTCGTTATCTCTTGACTTCCTTATTGGGTTTCAAATCGTACTGCAGTCTCCCTCCCTGTCTTCTCTCTCTCTCTTCTCTCTCTCTCTTCTCTCTCTTTCTTCTCTCTCTTCCTCTCTTCTCTCTCTCTTTTTCCTCCCTCTCTCTTCTCTGACGTCACATCACCTCAGACCATGTTCCCACACACTTACGACTCAATAGACTACGCCGGTTGCAAAGATTTGTCGGCGTCGGTCATCACAAAAGGATATTTGTCGACGGGGCTAACGAGCAAGTTTAAATCATCACAGGGTCCCGGGGGAAATTTGTAACATCGACGGGATCAAGCTCATGCCCAAAGCAGGTTAAAATACTCTTTGTGCTTAATCGAACGAAAAGCGCAGAGAAGGTCAACAGTACATACATACAGTTCCGCCCTGGATCTTGGTACCAAGGAGGGATCGGATGCATCGGAGGGATCCAAATGCATCCTCGTTAATAACTATTTTTCTAGGAAAGACTAAAATATTTTAACTGGTACATTAGTTTGCTTATAGAGAACGAGTGCTACTGATAAAAAATCGATAATTTTTAACCATTTGATAAAAAGTTATCAGTTTTTGCTTATAAAAAATTTCATTTCTTATATTTTTCAATGAAATTTCTCCTGTACCATTATTTTGTCTCTACCCACATCCCCAAATAATAAAATTAGAGATTGTATCATTGATAACGGAAATCGATAAAGCAGACCTTATCACACATGTTCATTAGCTGAACAGATTCGCCTAACGATTCTGAATCTAATTATGTAATCAGTTTTCAAAATAAAGTGCCGGTTAACAGTTTATTTTTGATTGTGTGTACTTTGCAAGTCTTTCTTCAGAAAGAACAGGGCAGGGAGGCTTCTCAGGCCGAGGGGGCGGGGCCTAACCCTTTTTTCTCTGCCTGTGCTATTTCGCTACCTCAAACTTGGGTAATTAAACCGGAGACAAAAGGGCGCGCGCTAAATTTCTGAGGTTCAATGCTGCTGCAGCAACCTAGATTTGGACGCATCATACCGGGCCAAAATTTTGACAAAGTCCAAGACAATGGGGGAATCCTTAAGAAAGTCATGTAAAGTACACACAATCAAAAAGATATTGCTAACCGGCACTTTATTTTGAAAACTGATTACATAATTAGATTTAGAATCGTTAGGCGAACCTGCTCAGCTAATGAACATGTATCACGGGGTGTTAAGGCGACACTTAGAGAAGATTTTAGTGTGGCGTCGCGATATGGACTAATCTTAAGAAACGTTACAGTATTTGGCACTTCTGCGTCATTCCGCACTAAATAAAAGCATAGTTACGGTTACACTAAATAACGACGCTATGTAAAAAAACTTTTAGTGCAGTATCATATCTGGTATATACGGTACAGCTAAATAATATTGCGCTCCCAATTTTGAAATTTGAGAACTCATTACACGAATTCTTTTATACTGTAATTTTATCTAAGTGTCGCATTTGCACTGCGCTAACTCTCCGTGGTATGATAAGGTCTGCTTTATCGATTTCCATTATCAATGATAAAATCTCCCATTTTATTATTTGGGGATGTGGGTAGAGACAAAATAATGGTACAGGAGAAATTTCTTTGAAAAATATTAAAGATGAAATTTTTTATAACCAAAAACTGATAACTTCTTATCAAATGATCATCCGTTCCCTCCTTGGTACCAAGATCCTGGGCGGGACTGTACGTGCAATATTACAACTATTTCTATTATAATAAATTAAAAATTTGAAGTAAACCATGAAGTCGCATGAAATTCTGCAAGTAGTTTTGCAGACTAGACGAGAGATGTTTATGCATGTGGTAGGTGAACTGCACACATAGGGAAGTGTAACATAGACAGATGACTTTTTCAGCTCACCAGATAAAAAGCTGACGAGATGGTGAAAAGAGAGAGAAAGATAGATAGAGAGAGAGAGAGACTGCTTGGTTAACTAGTAATAGTAAATGACTAACTTACTCATACTCGCACGTAAGTTTGTGTGTAGTTTAGGCTTCCGGCTTCGCTAAAGTTGCACTTGGGCTCTTGTTCCTTTCTTTCTTCTTTCTTTTGTTGCTCTTCAACTTCATCAACTCCTCTGCCTAATGTTACTTCCCATTACTCCGTCCTCAATGTATGATGCTTATTTTCACTTGACTCATCTATCTATATCTCACTCTCTCTCTCTCGATCTCTCTATATCTCACTATCTCTCTCAGTATCTCTTTCTCTCTCTCTCTCTCTCTCTCTCTCTCTCTCTCTCTCTTCATGCTCTCATACTCTCTTTCAGCCTCTCTGTATCCCTCATCTCTCTCTCCCATCTCCTCCACCACCAACTCGCCAAAGTTGCCACGTGCGCACAGGGATGGATCTCCAGTTTCATTGGGACACATCGACAGCCATTTTTCGTTCTTCTCTACGGCCTACCTTCCGCACCCTTCGCTCGGGTCCGACTCGCCCTCTCGAATATCCGGCCCGGTTTAGTTGACCCACCTCCACCCTTTTCCTCACCCTCTCCCCCTCCCCCGGGGGAGAAAGTTCATTTGAACACGTTTGTGCTGATGCGAGGATAAATAAACATCGAAATCTTCGCAGTAAATAAACTTGACAGAAAATTCAAATAAGCAGATCAAAATAATGACCGAAATGATTAAAAAAATAATTTGGAGGAGGTCGTAATGCCAGTGCAAATGGATGCGAATACTTCCTGGGGCTCGGTAAGGTATGGGTAAGGTGTTTATATACCCCGAGTTACCTGTGAGTTACTACATATGTATGCATGTATGAATGTAGATCACCGCCCCAAAGGGAGTGTAGTCTCTTACGGCTTACATAACAAGCCCTGCATCACTCTATTGACATTTTTGAAATGGCAAGGTTGTCTGCACTTGTTTGAGGAGCATTTTAGTATGCATTTTCGTGGGTTGAGCTATTTCCACGACGTGCTTGTTGATCACTTTCTTGTCTCTCTCTCTCTCTGTTCGTCTCTCCCTCTCTCCTTCTCTCTCTCCCTGTTTCTTTCTCTCGCTTTCTCTCACCGTCTGTCTCTGGAAGGTAACATTCCCTGATTAGCCGGCACAACTCTTTCTGTTACGGGTCGGTCCAGGTGCAACGTACTGCAGGCCCTCAAAAAAGGGCGCCTGACCTACCCAAATGAATAATTAATATGCCTAAGGCATTTCCTGCCTTCTTTTCATCCGCCTACGGCAACTGCTACGTAGCAATGCTACGTAACAGTGCGCCATTCCAAACCCGTATCATGTTTGCAAGTTTAAGTGGCTAACTCGAAAAAGGCGAACAAACATCCTTGGGGCTATTTTCGGAGCTCTTTTCACCTGGATGAGCAGCGACTATCTTTGGCTGCTTGCCTACGTCGGCATTCCACTACGCACGAAGCTTGTTGATCAGCCGTTTTCCTCATCATGCTTTTCATCAACATCTGTTCTACCGTTCATCACCACATAAAACGTATGCTGGTAAAGGTTGCAAACTTTCCATGACACGTGATCAGTAATTTCGTAATTTCCTCGTTCTATTCTGAGCAGGAACAAACGGAAAGTCTTTTTTTGCTCTTTCACTTTTTGCGTGTAAAATCACGTCCTCAGACCTTGTCTTTAAGATTCCCACGAGGCCCAGTTCCCAAGATTTTCACCGAAACAGACCTTTCACAAGCTACTTTAGTTCTAATGTAAGAATGTACAAACTCGGCCTTCTTTTAGCGTGAGAGCAACGTGCTTCTCCCCGTGGCGACGCTGAGGGATCTTGGCCTGTTCACGTGCGAAGCTCGCTGACTGCATGCAACGGACACAAAAACCCGTCCATTCTAGGGTCGAGCATGAGAGTCCGTTTTGGGTCACCCGACGGGTTCTGCAGCTCATTTCACACGTTCGACATTTTTGAAGCCTATTTTAGCAGGTCTGAATGTCGACCCGCTCTTGAAATATGCACACATGAAATATATCTTTAGCAGATATCCAATTTAAGAAACATTTGTGCAGGTTGGTACATGGGAAATATGCAACTTTTGTTCTTTATATAACACTGATGGAATAGTTCATCATGATCGACAAATGGTGAAGAAGAATTAAGGGGATCGAAAGAAATATGCATACATACATACATACATATGTATGAATATAACAAAGAGGTATTTCTACGTAAAGGATACTGTTTTCCGTCATGATACGACAAAAGTGGTCGGTGTCAGCATAATATTTTAGCACTTTTCGCTTTATCAGTGTTCGTGTACTCTTCTGTTCGTCTAGGTTACGCATGAGTTCTGCCGCGGCATTAATCTTACCGTTTGTCCAAGACATGTCAAGGACAATCGGTCACGACCGTTCTTGGTCATGACCATGTCAAGGACACGTCAAGGACATGTCATGGACACCTGCGCATATGCAAGTTAAAATACTTTTTTTTAACATGTTCAGCTCTTTTTAATGCTATTCTATATTTATTTCACAAGAATAATCAAATTAAAGAAAAGAGAAGCAAAAACGGTTCACCCTTAGTCCACTTTTGAAAAAAATTCAACTTTTTAAGTCGAATTGCACCAGACAGGTTATCTAATTATGCACCAAGCAATTGGATGAGGGCCACCCCATCCGACAGGAGAAACTTGTCGTTTGCTTGTCCTAAGTCCTTCCTGCAATTCAGTTTCCCTGTATCTTCTCATGCACAACCACATCTCGAGAAATTCTTAGATGTAACAACATTTATATAGATGTGGCTTCATAACATGAGCATAACAAAAACGGTGGGAGCGAGAAACATAGCAGAGGAACGGGCGGCAGTCCATGCAACATTTGCGAGCACTGCTTCAATACGACGGCGCCGAGCAGAGGATGCTGCTAAGCCGCGAAGTTGCGAGTTTGTATGAGTTTCTTGTTTTGTTTTCTTGAGTTTCTCATTTTGTTTATGTGTAAACGGTGAGAAAGAAAAAGCAAAAAAAAACAAAAAAAAACAAAAAAAAATATCTTGACCATGTGTCGAACCCGCAATACCCAACCAAACGCTTACGTAATACTCTATAGAGGCTTAGGAAAGATACGATGATACCTTTCTTTTGACGGCGTATGTCGTAAACTGGGTCGCATGCCATAATTTGTCCGGGACATCGGTAGTAACCGCGAGCGTGTCACTCTGTGTTCTCCGCGTTTATGCACTCTCTCGCTATGGTCATGACCACGTAAGGGACAAGCCCACAAAAGTGTCCATGACCATTGAGATTTTTTTCTTTTTTGTCCAGGACACGTCCAGGACATGTCTTAGACATGTCCTAGACCCCTGTGTATTAAGATAGGCAGAAGTGGATGTGTCCAGGACATGTGTTCGTTTTATTTTGGAACGGTCATGACCGATTGTCCTTGACATGTCTTGGACAAACGGCAAGATTAATGCTGCGGCTGCACTTTATTTATACCAACTGGTTTGTATCTCGAGTCACAGATTTGCCAACTGAACAAAGCATGGCTTCTCTGAGGAAATGATGTTTGGTCCTTTTTTGTGCATCTCTACGTTTTCAATATTTCCAAGGGCGTCGTATTCCTAGCACTCTTTCTTTCCTTTTGTAGCAGCTATTCATTCCTTTTTGTATCTGCGTCCATTCACGACCTCGGCTGCTCTTTCGACTCTTTCGTCACGCAACACGCGACTCACGATGAGTTCAAGGAAATGATGGAGAATTCTAGAATATTTTGCGGGAAAAAATGTTTGCCTACGAGGTAAATTTTATATGTTTATTATGTTATCATTATGATTTTTTTTATAACCATGTGTTTTTGTTATTATTCTATAAAATAATTTTAAAAAAACAAGCAATCTAATACGAATATTTTATAAAACCATATATGATTTTAAAAACAAATGCTAATATAATACATATACATGGCGAATAAAGCAAACAGTTTCTACGTAAACGGTTTGCTACTGCTGTTTTAGTTCTTCTTATTCTCCAAAAATCAGTCTTTGTTTGAGTTGGTATTCTAGAGAGAGAGAGAGAGAGAGAGAGAGAGAGAGAGAGAGAGAGATAAAGAGAGAGAGAGATAATGAGAGACAACCATAGTTTCTGCAAAATTAGGTTCATAACCTTCAATGCCTATTGATTCGTCTTGTCCTTCTGTGATTGCTTCCCGCTCATCACTCTTCTGTGTTTAAAGTACGATACTTCATGATAAGGATAGGTCATACTGTGTCATTTCGCATGGTTAATGGCAATGAAAATGCCAAGGAAAGGCTAGCAATATGAAGGACGTTTTTTTTTCTTCCTAACAAAATACAAGCACAAAAGCGACAAAACGATCCCAAAATTTTTTTTTAAGAAAATATTTATATAGAAAGAAAAACTATTGATACATCATGATAAAAGAACTCGTATTCCGGTGAAAAGAAGCAGTTATTTAAACAAAATTTCTTTTTTTCAGCGCCGGCCTTTCTTCGCAGACCAATCACGAGCGGATGCAGAAGACGGATTGAGATGGAGAAGGAGGAAACAAAGTAGAAGAAGAACGGAGATCGAAGAGGTGGAACTTCTCATGGAAACCAGAACTCAGTTCTGAATTCGCTCCTTTTTACACGTGAAACTAATGGAGTGAATGCAATTGAGAGAAGAGAGATGCGATAAAATTTCTTACAGATACATTTCACCAAATTGCGATTTAGTTTTGTGCATCGGAGAACAACATAGAAAAAACGCTGATAAACTTTATTTCAGCACAATGTTTGACTTGACAAATACGATGGAATTATTACTACATTGTTAAATAATTTCAAGAAGAAGGCATTATTGCCATATTAATCTCAGTATATCAACCGATGACTAAAGTAGGCCGGGAGAAGGGGGGGGGCAACACACTATGGGAGTAACTTTTTGTTTCTTCACTTCTTGCGCATTCTTTAATGACTGGGTGGCAGCGCTGTGAGGGGTGCAGAACGAACGGCCTTCATGCTGCAAATTGTCATCTTGTTCATTTGGGCTGCAGAGACAGAGATATAGATGGAGAAAGAGATGGAGAGAGAGAGCGAGAGAGAGAGAGAGGAGAGAGCACAGGGCAAAGGTTGACAGGAAAATCTGCCTTGTTTTGATAAGCCATCGATGATGATGAAAATTAACGTTACTGTAAATGATAGACCAGAGAATTCCTAAATTTTTTTTTAAAAATCGTAGAAATAAATTAGTTGAAAGTATTCGAGCATACAACAGAGTGAATTTGAAAGAAGATGACGACTGCTTTCTTTATTAACTTCGAAAAAAAACTAAACAATAAGAAACGTTGCATCCAAAAATCATAAATTGTGAGCGTGAACAGGTTGTCATGCATACATACATTTCTATGCACGCATGCGTCTATGTTCCAACAAAGTCTATTTGTAGCATCCAATTATACATACATTTGCAATAAGGCAGATGACTGCAATATGTAGATTTCTAATTTTAAAATATAAAAAAAAATAAATAAAAAATAGCGGCTAGTGTAATGAAGTGGCAAGGCACCATCTAGTTTCGAGTAACTCTCCACATCCTACAAAGCAGAATCGCTCTGCCCAACAACAGATTATCGCAGTCTCGTCGCTTTCTTCCAATTGGGTAATCTCACCCGATTTTAACTTGGAGTGCAACCAAATTGGACAGTCTGAACGGGATGATGTAGACGGGCCTAACTAAACTCCACCCTCAAAAAGCCTTTTACTTAAAAGAACATGCGAAAAGAAGGAACTGGCGTTTGTGCACAAAAACTCAACCTACAATAGTCGCGTTTACAAGATTGCGTAACCTTCGGCAGAATGTAGAAGTCGACGATGCAGAACGAGCTCGAGTCGGGCACGCCGCCAGTCGCTCCTTCCGACTCGCTTATTCTGCCTCAGAACAAGGCGAGTAAAATGCCTTCTTAACATTACGCAATGGTCGCCAGAGTGATCTCGTTGTTGGCGCTCATCCTTCCAATTAATCGCTAAAATTCGTTCGTTCTTCCCATGACATTGTCTCATTCTATTGCGGTGTCCCTTCTTTTTAAACATACCCCTGTATTTCACTTATTCTCGACGTCGATTTAATAATTTTCTTCCACTGATCTCTCCGGATGTACATAATAATGTACTGTTCTGCGCACAGTAAGGTTTTTGGAATTATTGGAAGCAATTGTTTCAGATCGTTATCTTTCAAGAACGATCTGTCTTTTCTAGAAGGAAGACGATCACCAATTAAAAACTATTTAACGCCGGTTCGAATTGCCGCGTTAACCTTGGGTAGGGACTCTCATTCTCGTGTCCTTTTTTATAGCACAAAAAGAAAGTTCTCCTGAGCACGTCATTTAAGCGCCCCGACAATATGTTGTTAGCGTGAACTATCTCACTCTCTCTCTCTCTCTATTTCCTTCTCTCTTTCTTTCCTTCTCTCTTTCTCTCTCCCTTTCTCTCTTTCTCTCTCTCTCTCTCTCTCTCTCTCTCTCTCTCTTTAGTGAGCTCACACAAACCCTCTGCGTGAAAGTAGCTAGCTCTAATGAGAGGGCGAATGGCGGCAGCAATATTATGTTTTGCTGAAACACTTGCATGCCGATAGAATGAGAGCATCGCCGCGTGCCTTTCCATAGCCTTGCTGTCCTTGTGCCGAATCAAGGGGATTAACTTAGAACGCGCATGCAGCACTCGCCTTCTTTCCTGCACTACAAGGTAGAGAAGAAGAACTAATTGTAAGAAAGTAGAATGACTTCGTGTCATCAATTCGAACACTCGTTGTACGCATGACAAAACTTTTAAACATCCACTATCGTAGATGAAAATCTATGATAGACGGGCTCGGCTGGTAATAGAAACGAGTAAAGCAAATGTGGCCATGAACATGCTTTTGTTAATTCATCAATTTATGCAGAAATATATACAAGCAGATATTCTGAGAGGAAGCTACCGCTCGATTTGTTTATCATGAGCCCGATTGGCAGCGTTTATCATTTATTGTATCAGAGAGACTCGTCTCAGAGCTGGTTCGAGCGAACGCGGGAATCCGTCCGAGGTGATGTCTCTTCCATTCTGCTTCTTCTCTTCCTGTACACTCTGCAGGTGCTATTTCATGTTCTCTTTCATATTAAAGTGTGATGAGAGTACTTAATAATAATCATAATAATTTCATACAGTAGATTCAATAAAAAGTTCAAATGTATGTAGTATGTACATTGAAAACCTTTTCCAGGGTATTCCACTTGGCTTGCTATCGGCACTCCCTTTGCTTCTTCAAGATCGAAACGTTAGCTACTCGGATCAAGCCATCTTCTCGTTCGCCTACTGGCCATTCAGGCAGGAATGCAGCGCTATAATATTTCAAATTGTTCTGCGTGCCTGAGAAACCATAGCTTGCTCGCATGAAATGACGAACTGTTGACAGTGAGAGTGTGGCAAGAGCCACGAGAACATACACAGAAGGAGGAAGGGGGGGGGGGTGGCTGAGGGTGGAGGGATTTCTGAGTCCCTCCATCCGCCTTCTGGCCGCCCTCACATCTTTGTCCGAAAATTCTTTCGATAGAACAAAAGAAAAGAAAAGAAAAATGATAAATGATTTCTTGTGCAGCCTGAAATTGCTGTGGGCGCCGGTGGTGGACGCGTGGTTCTGTCGCCGAATGGGCAGGCGGAAGTCGTGGATGGTGCCGTGTCAGTACCTTATCGGCATCTTCATGCTACTCCTCAGCTTCCGCGTCTCAGCCATTCTTGGAGACCCAAGTTGGCCATTGCAACATTCTATTGAAGGAGCCAGCCATTCAATCTTGAATACGCTCCTTTTGACTTATCGATGGGCGAGAGAGCATTTAGAGATCTAGAGAAACGCGATTACAATTATTTGGAAAATGGAAATAGAATTGCTCCTTTAAAATTTTTTTATTCTTTAAAAAAATGATGTGTAGTATTCGTGTCAATTCAAATTTTTAACGATGATGAATAGGTTCGAATTTTTATAGCAAAATAAAATTGAAAGATTATAGTAATTGTACTGCGGTTGTTTTCAATTTTTTAAAAGCAAATTGTAAGAAAAAAAAAGAAATACCTCGCGCAGATGACCCGGAGAGCAATCCGAACATCGTGTTCCTGACGCTGATCTTCTTGCCCCTCGACTTCCTCGCGGCCACGCAGGACATCGCCGTCGATGGATGGGCACTCACCATTCTCTCCAGGTATCACAAATCTTACGACAAGAAGCAGATAATAAAGGCCGGTTCAAGTTGCCGCTATTTACATATTGTGCTGTTTTGTTCGGTTGATAAATTAATTGACTGTGCAATTTGAAATATAGCATATTTGTTTCGACAAATTACTATCTTTAAACAGACTGTACAGGGCCTAAAATCGAAAGTATCCTCATGAGCATGCAAGCCTATAGACGGAAACGTTATAGTCGGATGACTTCGAGCACCTTCGAGCCACTTACAATCGAAGTTTCAAGCTCCACCTCACCAAACATGACGAAAAAACCTAATATATTCGTCTTAGACCTCCTTTTATTTAGTTTTCTGATGTTCGGGCAGAATTGGTTTCTATAAAGTGCAGGAAATGCATATGTATGTATATACAAAGGGAAGTTAGACTTCCGGAAATCATAATAAAACTATTCAAAAAATAGATAGCAATATCCAATACAAATCAATAAATAAAAATGTAAATATCTGTAAATAAACAAATATAAGTATCAGAAAATAACCTTGTAATTTGCAGAAAGAATGTCGGCTACGCATCGACGTGCAATTACGTTGGCCTGACGGTGGGCGTCTTCCTCGGCAACGTCTTCTTTCTTGCACTCGAGTCAAAGGTAGGAGAGATCATTTAAAGTAGTACGATCACCCAAAGACGCGGGATTGAATAGCCGAGTTCTCCCTGGGAGTAGACACTCTCATTCTCGCGTGCTGTTTCGCAGGTCGCACAAACACATGAAAATAGCATGCACGAAGGAGAGTGCGAAGAGCAATGACAATTTGAAATCTCACATTATTTTTCGGTTAAGGGACCCACTCAACCCTCAATTTGCGCTTTTTGTTGACTGACACAAGGCTGAGAAAGAATGCGATTTAGAAAGTGCTCTACCGCGCGTTTAATCTGTCCGAAGTTTTGAACATATTTGGAACACTTCTTCGCAACATTGGCGTTGTTGCCACAGGCTGAGAATAAGCTGGAGACATGTGGAGCTCACCACATTCGACCAAATCTCGGCAAATATATTGTCCGCAAAGGAATTCGAACCCTTCACTTGCAAACAATTAGTAATCACGTTATCCACTAGACCACGGCTCTGCTTGGGGAATTATACGATGAGGTTGCAGACAATGTTAGCCCTACCGCTCGAGAGAGATGCAAATTTCAACACATTTATTCAGTCAGTAAAAGGCACGTAAGCCAACAGTGCTGACATGGGATCATAATTAGCATGGGCCCAGCACTAGAGTCCACCGCAAAATGGGATACGAGGGGGTACGAATGAGATGCTGGCAGCGAGAGGCTACTTTTTTTTTCTCTGCCTGTGCTATTTCGTTGGTGACGAGCAAAAGCACACCGGAGCAGCTTTTGCTCGTCACAACCTGCGCCTCCATCTTTGCATTGTCTCTCCATTTTCGTGCTTGTTCTGACCAAGTGACCACCTCAGAAGTTTGAAACAGGAAGTGCACACAAGCGATTAAGTGATCACGAGCTGGATACATGTTCGGAACACATGTGTATTAAGATAGGCTGGCAAATTGCCAATTCTTCTATTGCGAACATGTTCGAAACAAGATTGCTTTGAACATGTTTCAAACTTAAGACAGATTAAATGCGCGGCTGGAAAATTTATTTGACTACGGCTTTATTTCCATAAATTGTTGAGTCATAAAGAGTGTTAGCGTGAAGCTTTCCATACTTTTTTTCTACAGAACTTTGCCAACCACTTCCGCAGCGAGCCTCAAGAATACGGCTTCATTGATCTAGAGGGTTCGCCGATTTTTACTTATCTAAATTTTAAAAAAATTGTTTTTTTTTTCAAAAAATATCTTCAACCATTGTTCGATAATTGCCGTTCCATTCGAAGGATTTGTCTTCTTCTGGGGCTGTGTCTTCATTATCTCAACGACGCTCGTGTGGATCTTCAAGAAAGAGATTGATCTTTCGATCAATCCAGAGTAAGTAATTCAGTTCCAGACTTTGACTACCAAGATAGCCTTTTTAATTGAAGACACTGAGATAAAGAACAAATTCAGCAAATATGGCCTTCTCTTTAGCGAGGATGAGAATCCGGCAGCTGAGCCGGAGCTCGGGGTCCTCGAGACTTATGCAGTTCTCTGTAAGATTATGCGTCTGAAGCCGATGATCTGGATGCTGGTCATCCTTCTCACCGGAAAGGCTCGAATTTCATTAAGATCGTAGACATTTCTTACTTGTCCTTTTGTCTCGTCTTCTTTCTATTCTCTCTTCTTTCTTTGCGGATAATAATAATAATATTAGTGTTTTCGATAGTAGAATTTTGAGGGAAAATTCGGAGCTGTCATGTATTGAATTTTCCTACGATATTTTACGTATTAAGAGATAGATTTCCCTTTTTTAATATTTAGTGTGTACTTCCCTGTTATTAATATTTAGGACATGTTAAAATAATTAAAAAAGGTTTTACATATAAAAAATGTTTAAAAGACATTTATACATCTCTTCTTTTCCTTCTAATCTAGTTTGCTTTTGCTGCGACGGACGGAATGACCAAGCTGAAGCTGATCTCAATGGGAATGGACAAGGGAACGCTCGCCAGCTTCGGGCTCTTTCTCACACCGATCAAGGTTGGTCGACTGCCATTTTCAAATTTAAAAAAATAGGGCCATCAGCATTAAAAAAAGATGAGCGCGCACGTCAAGGAGCTTACGCTTACACTGCTGTGTAGATTTTAGCGATGGATGGGCGGAAATTGATAGTCGACTGTTGTAGTAACATATTTATTGTTGTATTGAATAAATAGATAAATGAATTAGCGTGTTATAGCAGGAGGTTTTGTGTAATCAATGAATACAATGAATAATAGGTCATGCTTCCATGGGTAATCGGAAAGTGGACTGCAGGAAAGCGACCGCTCAACATTTTCCTAATTGCCTATCCTTACAGGTTTTATTTCAATTCATTTTCTTTTAACATTTTATCAACCTTTTTTATTCCTTTCTCTGTTTTTATTTAATTAATTGCCCTATTGATCAGGCTATTTATCTGCGTTCTCTATGCATCTCTTCTTTTCCTCACTTCGGGTCTGAAGGTTCCAGGGACAAAGGACGATTTCAACTTCATGTTTTACGTTATCTGGATTGGAGCTTTTGTCTTGCATCAGGTTTGCTTATTGTTAGCACTTATTCTAATGTGGAATCTAACTCCTTTATCATGTAAGCAATGAAAATACTGTAACAACTGTTACGGAATTGATTTTGCCATGAGTACGCATAGACGACTCTCACTACCATCGATATATCTGCGCGGTGCGCACCAATATTAGCAGCTGGTAGATGAGTACAGACGAAGATGAAAGAGAAACTGAGGAAAAGGGGAGGGAGGGAAGAGAGGCTTAGTGAATGGACGGTGGAATGGACACGGGAACCTGAAGGGAGACGGGGACAATCGGTAATCACCATCAAGAAATACAAGTACAAAAGTAATTGATGCAGAAAAAGATAGCCGATATCCTTGACTTAGATTGCTGTCAACTGCATGTTTGTCTCTATGATGGCCTTCTTTGCACAAGTATCAGATCCAGTAATCGGCGGCACTTATATGACATTGCTCAACACTATCAACAACCTGGGAGGTATGCGAGCTTCTTCGTATTTTTATATTTTTACATTTGTGCACGTATATTCTATGTTGCTGGAGAAAAAATATTAGCGGACTAAACTAAGAAATAGTGAATAAAATAATAAATAAAAAGAATGGAATGTATAGGCAACTGGCCCACTACGATGGTTCTCGGTATTGTGGACAGAGTTACTTGGAAGAATTGTGTCGCAAACGGAACTTCTAAGTTAGTCCTTTCATTAGCTATGTATCAACATGTATATAATATTCACTAAAAGACCCAAAAACTCGCAATTGAATCCATTTTGCCTGAGAAACAAGCGAGATCATGTGAGAGACTCGATTGCAATGGTCAAGAAAATTGAAATGGATAACCCGTTGAATATTGTACTTATTTAATTAAAAATCTTAAAGTTGAATTAATTAATTTTAGTGTAACTGTCAATGATTTCAGTGTCCTTTTTCCTTGTGACTCCAGCACAGATAATGAGAGATGCGTGAATGCTGGCGGCACCTGCTCGGTACGGCATATTTATTACATATTAATTTCATGGTTATAAAATGTTTGTTTAGATGCAAATGAAATATATAGAAAAAGTTGTATTTCTTTATGCTTCTTTTTGTTTATGAGAAACAAAAACTAAGCGTTGTTTTTGTTTTGAAGATTTACATTGACGGTTACTATATCGGAGTCGCTCTCTGCACGGTGGTCGGCCTGTTCTGGTACAAGTTACTCTTCAAGAAGATTCAGTATATCCAGAAGATCCCGCGGAACGAATGGCACATCGGACGAAAGGAAAAGGGGCAAATCGAGAATAAAACCGATAGATAATCGAATATTCAATTATAAACTATTTCAGTTGAGTATTGTAATTGTTTACGTTCAATTCGACTGGTTTTTCCATGCCTTTTAAAACGTCGTTAGATTATGCCAACTTGGTACCGTAGTTTTATTTGATGAACAACGTTAACATCGAAGATGTTTTTGTTTTTCATTTTCTCATCGTTTGAATAAAAAGCGCTCTTTTAGATGCATTTCCTGCTAGACAAAATCTTAATTATATCCAAAATGATGTTCTTTCGTTAGCACCTAAAAAAATTGATTGTGATGACTGTGTCATCGTATTCATAAAATATTAGGTTTTTTTCAAGAAATTTGAATCGAGTTTTGTATGCATAACCGAGAGCGTGTTTATTTTACACTTCACTGCATTTCTGGCATCCTTATTATTATACTAATCTTTGCCATAATATTGCAAGGGCGTATGAAAAATATTCAAAGGAATGTGGACCTGAGACGTTGGACATGAATCCAGGATTGGCTCAAGATGGCATTCAAGGAAGATGGATTGGGCAATCAAGATCGACCAAATGGAACAGGATCGGTGGGCTTACGTCGCCACCCACGGGATCCCTTACGGGGCAGACGTATGTAGGCCCGCTCGTCCATCCTTTCGCTGGCCAGACCATCTTCCCTGACCACTCTCTCCCTCTCTCCCACTCATATCCCCCAACGAAGTTGACGCTCGGCCAATAACATTCTTGTCCCACACTCGATCCGATACAACGATAAATTGTTGAATTCTTAGCCAATATCGATGTACACTTCATCTTACAAATATTTAAGGCCGCGATATTTCAGATATTTACTACCATATAAGGAAGGTGAGCGCAAATATTCAAACAATGAGAAGAAGAAAAATTTTTGGCAGCAAAATTTTTTTTCAAAGCTCCCATTGGGGGGGGGGGTGGGTAAATAACATAAACATCTGCTACTAAACAACAATTAAAGTAAGTCGAATGCGACTTACACACATAAAAGTGATCTAACAACCGACAGACTAAATAAAGGTAGTACCTTTCAAATTGAGCGTGAACAACACGTCCTTAATATCGTGGGAATTGCACGATCTTTACAGAAAGGAAGCAATATTTCGTCGGATTTACATTCCAGCCATCGAATGCTTGAAGAAACAAAATGTTTAATAAATATAAAAAATTTGTTAGGAATACAGCGTAACATTAATATAAGAAAGAGTATTCCTCGGTGGAAGTTCCCTTATTTCCTTAATCCCACTTTTGCTCGAGAATCTTGAGAAGCTCGTACGGGCGGCCCTCGTGAAATTCTAGCGATGGCTTCATTTCCTTGTTGATTGCCAGGCTCCTTTAATAAAGAGGACTATAACTAAATTAATTCAATCATTTTTGAAAGATCAATAAATTTGGATAGAAAACGACTCTTTGAGCTTTAAAATTGCTTGTACACGGTATGAAACTTCATCCCAATTTCTCTCTTCTTATTCTTCTTCTTCTTCCCGATATTACCTCTGCGGAAACTCCTTGGTTGCAGGTAGCCAGGTGAAGGAATGTTTCTTGCCAGGATTGATGGTAGGATCACCGTTAGGATTGCTGAAAAAGTTCGCATATTTAGAGATCACCAATAGTAAGCTCACTGTGTCTACAGCAGAGGTGGGAATGGGCCGGCCCGGCCCGGCCGGCCCTCAGGGCCGGCCGGCCCAATTTCCCAAGGCCCCGGGCCGGGCCGGGCCGGGCCCAACAAAAGTTGGGCCGGCCCGTAGGCCCGATTGGGCCCTCATGTCAGAAATTCCTGGCAAATTGAAGGTAAAAACGTAAACTTGAAATTTTCGGAAGTATTTGAAATTGGTTTATATAGTGGCATGTTACTTAGGGTGGGGGAAACATATTTTTTACTTTGGTAAACTCATGCAAACCTAAAAGAAACCCCCAATTAACATAGAAAAAATTTTTCTTTTGATTTTGAAAATCGGTCTCAAACGGGCCCACGGGCCGGGCCCAAAATTACAAGGCCCGGAAATTTCCGGCCGGGCCGGGGCGAGACTTTGGGCCCCCAGGGCCGGGCTGGCCCAAAAATTTTGGGCCCATTCCCACCTCTGGTCTACAGCAACCACGCGGAATCAAACCGGGCTCAGCTGTCTCGTGCTTACATTTGAAATGACACTCCCGCCAAGGGAACTTCCCCAACTCACCCGTATTTCGCAAAGTTGCTCCACATCGTGGTGACGCGGTCCATGATCTCGTTGTCCTCGTCATCGAATGTGAAGTCGTGGATGATTCCGACTCCGAAGATGTACGCGAGTTCGGTACAATGAGTTGCCGCTGGCATTTAAAGTATTTTTCTAATTGCTATCAAGTGAAAACCAATATAAAAAAGTTATTGCCCATTTAATTTACCCTTGAACGGCATAAGCAGCCCGCCGATGAGCGTGCCCCAACTCTTGGGGTTGAAGTAGTCGAAGGAATACAGATAGATCGGGCACTCCTCGCCCGCCTCCAGCCAGTCCAGCACGTACTTCTGCGTTCCCAGCAGCAGAAAACCGTCCGAGTATACCTGTGTGTTATTTCCTGTCTTTCTTGCTCTCTCTCTTTCCTTCCCCACTCCCTATCTCTTTCCTCTTCTTCTCTCTCTCTTTTTCTCTCCCTCTTTGTCTCCTCTCTCTCCTCCTTCATCACTCTCGCTGACCTTTCCGATGGCCTTCTTGAGTGCTTCCTTGTCGTCGCCATCCTTAAGCAGCTTCTTGAGCAACTCCTCTCGGTGCAGCTTGAAGTCTTTGACCTGTAAAATAATAAACATAGTTTTATAGTGTTATTTTATTATCGGCATCACAATCATGAAGATTATATTTAATAATAGAAAAATAAAAACACAAAATTCTTCTAAACCGTCTCAGGAATGTTCTTCGCAATCAGCTCTTCCAGGTGATTTACCGTGTACTTGTTATCCATCATCACTAAAAATTGTTTCATTGCGAGAAATTCGTCTAATACTCTTCATTACTCTTACACACGCTTACATCTCAATCTCTCCCTCCCCACCCTCTCTCTCTCTCATCTCTCGTCTACCTGCATCTTCCCGTCTCTCCCTCTCCTAACTGACTCATAATAAGTCCCTCATACTCGCAGCATCCCACCATGCGTGGCTTTCCTACTGCATCCCTCCGAAGCTCTTCGAGTGGAGCAGCGAAGAATGCGCCGTCCAATCGGGGGCCGATTTCTGTCTACGAAGAGTGGGAACTTTAAAAAATATAACACAGAAATAAAATATAAAATGAGAGCAAAAATACAAAATTTTTGCAAAGTAATAACTAAAGAAAGTAGTATAAAAAAAGAGAAAAAGAACAACCCTCAGTTAATGTACCGCTAGCTAAAATAATTATTATAATACAAAGAAGAAATAAATGGAAAATAAATGAAAAATTATAAAAATATCCATTCGAAATAAATAGTTAGAGAAAAAATAAAAATAAAATAATAAATATAACAACCGTATTTTCTCTACTAGAACGCAACCCTCCCCCCCCTTTCTAATTCTTCCCCCCCCCCCTCCATAACAGTCTAGTACTTCTACTTGAGATGTACCTCGAATGGATCCTGGAGACATGGGATGCACTTCCCTACGAATTGATGGCAAATTTATTCCATGTATCTGGTATGACGGATATACCAGTCATGATTCCATTGAATTCGAGCTATGATTCCTCTTTTTTTGAGAATAAAATGTTGTTAACAAACTTTTAGTCTATCACATTGAAAAATAGTGCCCCTCCCTCTAATAGAACCCCCCCCCCCCTCTCTCTAATTGTGTCATCTCCCCTTTCGCTTGGGGTATTGAAAATAGTACCCTGGGGTACTAATATTGAAAGTAGGTGATATAATAACCCTCATCTTGTCCGCCATGCTCGAGTCGACCTTCATGCTTGTTGCGAAGGCCTCGGCGTCCACTTCACGGAGTCGATCGAGGAACTTAGATTGTACTTTAATTTGTGACATTGTCTTGATTGGACACCTTTGCATTGTTTAAATGCTTTCCTCGCAGATATTAATTCTAGCAATTAATAATTTATGAATAAATGATTGCAAGGGTACCTCCTTAGTGTGGCCGCCATCGTCGATGCCGAGGTTCTTGACGGCGTAAGAACGGCAAGTCTGAAAGAGGGGATAGAGAGAGAGAGAGAGAGAGAGAGAGAGAGAGCGAGATGGAGGGAGCGATATAGAGAGGAACTGGAGAAAGAGAAGCTATGAGAAAGAGGAAATGGATACAGAGGTGAGAGAAAGGAGAAAAGACAAACTTCAACAGCATCTGGATGAAGTGCCCACGGGCAGCTCGCATTGCCAGCCATTGGTATCACTTTGTGGAACATGTCTGAAAGAGTTGAGTGAGGAATGGAGTTGTTACCTATTTATTTCCAGTAAATACATACATAATTACATCTCACTTATGTAACATTCCTCGCCGATAGTGACATATTTGCCAGTGTAGATAATTTTCTAAAAGGTCACATGCATAACAAATGCCTCCTTTGTATTTAATGCAACCTCCATGGCAATGACAAAATAGTTCGGCCGAGTGACAATCCATTTTCTCATCCAATACAGACAATTCTGAATTCGCCAACCCCTCGAGTGCGGGCTGATCGTGAGCAGATCGACCGAGGCGCCTCCTGCACTCTGGCCGAAGAGCGTGACATTCATGACGTCACCATCAAAGGCGCGGCCATTGTCACGCACCCAACTGAGAGGAACACAATATTTAGACTGATTATTTATATATATTTTAATATGTTTATTGATTTTCTCTTCTACTTTTCGTTTTATTGACGCTGTTAATGGAATCAGGATTTTAAAATATATCGCATCAAGCCCGATTGCATTTTCTATGCTTACCTTCCTCCGAAGTAGTTTATCCCTTTTATTTACCATTAGATTTTTTTTATATTTTAAATTGTTTGCTACTTGTCTATGCATGTAATTTGTAAAGATTGATTGATACTAAATTAAATTACTATTTTTACATGTAAGCGAAAATGGCAGGCGAACCGAAGCGCAGCGGTCTGGTCCCAGAGGCCAATGTTGTCCGGGCACGAATCGTCGCCCGTGCTCCAGAAGCCGAGGTAGCCGAGGCGGTACTGCGCCGTCACCACCACCACGCCCTTCGACACCTTTGAACCATTTCTAATTATACATAAGTTACAAAATGAGTCATCACTAAGGCTTCCACATCATTCAAATGCTATTTAATTGCTGAACAAGAAATAACTAGCCGACCATTTACCAGCACAAACATTATGCCTTCTTTCTAGCTAGAAAAACCGCCGCAGATTGGTTCGCGAGAACTCTCTTAAACTGCTTTTTCTCTACTTTTTTAACTATTAATTTCTCTGATCTTTATTCCCCTAACTAAATATGTCTCACTTACGTGTGCATAATCAAGAAGTTCTTGACGTTCATTCTTATGCGCCATACTTCTTATCAGACACATTACTTTGATTGACAGAACAAGCAGAAACAGTAGCGGACGAAAGAGTCATAAGACATAAGGCCAATCAGTAGTTTACCATTTTGAAAAAAATATTAGATACGCACCAATGGCGCAAACCACAAATATATCTGGCAAAAAGCAGAAGAAATACAGACTTTTTTTTTTGGAGATTTTAGAGATTCTTCACGATCCGGACCAATCTATTCGCAGAAATTATGTATTTCTGGTTTTAAAAATACACAATAGAGTGTATTTTTAAAAATAAGTTCTATGAATAAAGATTAAATTTAATTAATCAATTAAAAATGAATAATTCCAACCAGATACTGCGACACGCGTTCGTCGCCGTACTTCACTGCGCTATCGGATACGAAGGCGCCCCCGTGGATGAAGAGCATGATGGGGAAGCCGCCAGGGGGAGGGTCCCAGACCGGGGTGAATACGTTCAGGTACAGGCAGTCCTCGCTAACGGGACCCATCTGAAGACAGTCCTCTCCCTCTTTCTCTCTCTCTCTCTCTCTCCCTCTCTCCCTCTCTCTCTCTCTTCCTCTCTCTCCCTCTCTCTCTTCCTCTCTCTCTCCCTCTCTCTCTCCCTCTCTCCCATCCCACTCTCTCAAACTATCCTCTCGCCCTCTCTGTCTCCTCCCACTCTCTCTCTTTCTCTCTTACCTTGCCCCATTTGACCCAGAAGAAGGCGTCCTTCTGCATGCCACGCGGTCCGAAATGCGTGCACTCGCGGACCTCCTTCCATGGCTCGGGCGGCTCGGGTTTCTGTATTTATTTATTTATGTAACTTTTAACGTGCTTTAATTTATATCCCCATTTTAAATTGTTATTTTTAAATATAATGTACTACTAATTTATGGCATTATTTTGCAGGAAAGTGGCAACCGTATTAGTAAAAGTGCGACTCAACAAAAAAAATTTTTTTGAAAGATTTTTGAGATAAAAATGCACAACGAATTAAGATTTAAAAAAAAAACTTACACGGAAGCGCAAGTCTCCGACTGGCGGTTTCGCGAACGGAATGCCCTGAAACCCACATTAATTAATACAAGTAGCTTATTTTTTTTGTTAGTAGGGGAAGTAGAGAGAGAGAGAGAGTGAGAAAGAGGGAGAGAGATAGAGAGAAAGAGAGAGAGAAAGAGAGAGAGAGAGAGTGAATAGCATAACCCTGACCTGGAAAGCGTCGACTTGTTTCTCTCCGTCGTGCACAATTCGTCTGCCGATGACCGGCCCGTACGTGGTGTTCACTTGGCGAGAAGGGGGGCAAGAGGAGGAGTGGGCACCCATTCCGATGCACGAGAACAACTTCTGCATAGGGAGGGAGGAGACTGAGACTGGAATGGAGAAGGGGCCGTCATTTAGAGGTCGAGCAGTAAGGGGTCTACGGGGGCCTAAGGGTTCAGAGGAATGGAATGGAAACGAGGAAGAGGAAGTTAGAGAGGAGCAAGATGACAATGAGAAGAATGCGAGAAAGAACTCATTGTCAGAATGGAAGGAGAGAGTCAGAGAAGATGAGAAAATGTGAGGGGGAGCGGTCGTAGCATGGAATGAAGCAATCGAATAAGCAATTTCTAAGAAAGGAATGGAAGAGGTGATAAATAGAGAGAGATTCTGATGATTGTTTGCCAGAGGAGTGACTGGTTCTAATGCAGATGTCTCAGAGAAGAGGGATTGATAAGGCTGCGAGGCAACTGAAGGGAGAGAGGGCGAGAGATGGAGGGAGTGGCAGGTGGAAAAAGGGGTGGCCAGAGTGAAGATGTTGAGAAGGAAGGAGAGAGGGGGGCACAAAGCATAGAACAAGTGGTGGTAGAGAGAGAGAGAGAGAGACAGAGAGAGAGACAGAGAGAGAGACAGACAAAATAGCAAGGCATACCTCAGCATACGAGACAAAGTACAACAGAATACAACAATGAGCTATCAGAAAAATTTCAGGCAAAAATTTTTTTTTAACTTTAACAGTAAAAACTCGTTACTACCAAAACATTACAAAGATAGTAGGAAGATAGTGAGATATCCAGAGAGAGCAGTGAGAGAAGAGGGAGAGGAGAGAGCGCAATAGATATAGATGAAACGAAAGAGAGAGAGAGAGAGAGAGAGAGAGAGAGAGAGAGAGATGAGGTATTAGCTAGATACAGAAACCCCTCCATCATCTGTAAAAGCTGGTCATTGGGTTTAAAAATGGATTGGATTAGGGTCGGAATTAAATAACAATCTAGGGCAATTGTGGCCACATATCATGGCAAGACTCAAATAGCCGCGCGAAGGAATAGGAAAGCAACGATTCAGAACTTTGTGACAAAAATACAGCGTAATCGAAATCGAAAAAAAGACACCGAATGATATCAGAATTAGAGGAAGAGTGTAATAAAGAGAGATGTGATGGAGAGTAGAGAATGCTACAGGAGAAAGCGGTAACTTCCGTTGTTCCCGGAAGAGTTGATTTTTAGTTGTAAGAATATTAATAGTTCCGCCTCTCTTACACAGCAGCCATAAGGGATGGACACTTTTCACTCAAAAGGGATTGAAGGGGAATGCCTTAGCTGAATACAGAATACGCAAAGGAGTGATACCGAGGAAATTTCATTCTACTCGTTTTCCACATCTCGCTCTATCATGCTCTGTTCAAATATACCTATCTATTTAACAGCCTATCTCTCTCACTCTTTACCTCTCTCACTCTCTCTCTCTTATTTTCCCTCTCGTTCTCTCTTTCTCTCTCTCTTGTTCTCTCTCTCTCCCTGTGTCACTGGCTAGACAGTCAAAGTAGAGCCGCTTCCTCGTCCAGCCATGGCAGAAAAGCACCAGCCTGGACGCTTTTCTTATCAGTGGATGTATTCGCGCGTTGATATACCCCTGACATTTCCACCCGCTTGCCTTTTTTATCTCACCTCTTTCTCCCTCTCTCTCAATCTCTCTCTCACTCTCTCTCCTCTCTCTCTCGCTCTCCCATATCTCTATTTTCATCTGTCTTTCTCTCTGCTCTCTCTCTCTCTCTTTCTCTTTCTCTTTCTCTCTCTGTCTTTCCGTGCTTTCATAACCGCAGCTACTCACTCTACCCAATACCCAGTACATTCTTGTTGTGCACTTTGTGCTCTTCTTCTAACCCTCATAGAGTGATGAGTCACGATGATAAAGTGTGTGAATAGGCAAGAGAGGATGAAGCACAGTTTAAATGTACATTCATTACATCAAACTTTCCATTTCAGAGTAACAATAAGCCAGAAGCAACAATATATGTACTATGTACTCAGCTAGAGGAGCACAAGGAGAGAGAAAGAGAGAGAGAGAGAGAGAGAGAGAGAGAGAGAGAAACGGGGAGAAATAGAGATGAATCTTCTTCTTCCTTTCCCGAATGCGCTTCGCAGTCTCTTCCGTCGGGAAGTCTTCCGTCGAGCTCGTGCGGTTTGATAGAACTCAGAGAAATATGCGTTGTTATCACCCACTCCTCGAAAAACCACCCAAACCACCGAGTATACCCGTGCTTCGCCATCTACAGAATCCTCTCTCACTCTCATACACACGTGCTCTCTCTCCTCTTTGTCTGCTCTCTCTCTCTCTAAGACTCAGTCATTGAAGCTGTCTCTTGGATGAGATAGTCTGCTATAGAGAGAGAGAAAGAGAGAGAGAGAGAGAGAGAGAGAGAGAGAGAGAGATAGAACTCCCGAAAGATTCACAATGATATTTAATATCCTAGTTCAACAACGATTATTCTCTGCCTTTGCTCAGCTCACAAACATATAAATCGCAGCACAAAACACAAGACACTCGGCTCATAGAAGAATAAGAATCTTCATCGACCTCTTGATCACACAAACAACAGCGAGATCGGAATGGGAACTGCGGCCGCGTCTCTTACGAGACGATAGCAGAAGCCGTGGCCGACTCGTACTTCCAGGTGGTCGGCAGGGTGCGCGTCATCTGAAGAGAAGTGCTATTAAAGGAGTCGCGATTCTCTTTCATGTAAAAAAAAGAATGGAAAAGATCCTAGCAAGGGAATCTTATGATTGCTTATGGTTAGGCCTCTAGGAGAGTTCCAGAAACATGAATGTACCTTCACCTCGCCGGTTGCATCTTCGGCTTCCTCCATTTCCTCTGTTAGCACCCTCTCTTCGGTCGAGTCCTCCTCTGCCCGCCGAATATGGGCGGCGGCCACTTGAAGCTTCTTCAAGCTACAAACTCTAAATATATTTTTCGTGTCCGAATTTAGACACTTAACGGTTGCCCAAATTCCTTATTTTATGACTTTGTTCGCAAATGTTGCGGATTCTTAAATGATTTCTCTGGAATTTTCGCGCGTTCTCCCAATTTTGAGTCGGCATTTTCATGCTCTCATTGCGCGTGGACAAGTTGCTCTGGTGCGTATGCAGTAAAGAAGCGATTGCGTTTATAATTACCCTTTGTTACGTAACAGTGGATTGTGTTCTGGGCTAACGGGTCATTTCCACTTAGTTCGTGTGGATTTTTAAATGCAATTCGCTGGCCTAATAACGTTTCGAAATGTTTCTGTTTTTCTCGTTTTCTACATTTATTTTGGATCCTCTTGAACGGCTTTTGCTTGGCAATAGTGACTAATCATTGGTGCCAAGGAGCTTTCTTCACCGATTGCGAAATGAAGTGTCGCTTGATTCCAAAGTTAATTGGGTTTTCATGGAATAATATTACTTCATTCATCACCAATATTTGTTGTACTTCCGCATATTTGAATCTTTATATATTTCAAACTCTTATATGTTTAGATCCCATTCCTTGAAGATGGCAGCAGCAGCAACTACGAGGCATGCGCCAATTCTCTGGGCTCAACGGGACAATCTCGTCCTTCTGACGATTGAGCTAGACGAAGTGAAGGTCGACGAGCTCACCATCACTCCCACCTCCTTCAAATTCCGGTTAGGAATATCCCCCTCCCCGACATCCCCATCTGGGCTTGAAGAAAAACCCTGGAGATAAATTCTACAGTAGGTACTTTTCTGAATTAAAGCAGTTCTTAGGAGAAAGTTATTAATTTTCCCATGAAATTGTGTGGAGAAATCGAGGAAACTACGCAGAAAAATGATGATTACAACCATTGTTTCATCAAAAGACTAGTTGCGTGTGCAATGAAGCAATGTTAAGGATGTCTCGTGTTTTCCTTTCTTCTTTCGTTATATCCTTCTTTTTAGCAACCAGGTAATCCGATTGCAGTGGCTCGACCAAGGATACCGTGTTCGAGACCTCCTTCGACTTCCACGCGGAAGTGAAGGCGGACGAGTTCAAGCGGAGCAGCCCAGCCTCTCGCTACATCGAGCTGGCTATTACAAAGAAGGACGATGGATGGTGGCCGAGACTGCTCAAGGAGAAGACCAAGGCGCACTGGCTCAAGGTGAGGTTGTTTCCTAGCACAATATAAGGTTTTTCTGTCCCATACCTTACTTTCTTCATACCAAACTGGTCGTATGTTATTATTTTCTGAGAGAAAAAAACCTATTATGTTTTTCAATACCTATTATGTTTTCCAATACGGGATTGGACATGGAATAGGGCTATCAGCCTTGCAAATTAGAACAGTTTTCGGTCTATTCCCTCCTCGTTTGTCGTTAAGGAGATTCAAGAAGGGTAGAAATGGTTCTTGTTAGCGAGACAAAGTTAAACACTAAGCCTTCTCATCTAGGAAGCGCCGCATATTTATTAGGATTAAAACATGTGTTAAGGAAAATGGGAACTGTTTCGAAAGGGGACATTAATCTATATTGGGAAATTTAGTTCGTGAGAAAAAAGGAAACCAATTTTGGGTGAATGTCAAGGTCGTAAGGGAATCATCAAATATTTGGAGAATTAATTTTATATGCTATAACAACAAATACAGTAATAAGGGATGATCGTATTCGTCTAATCAAACCAATTCATGTTGCAATAAGGAAGAAGTCAATAGTCGTCTTGTTCATTTAATAATAGCAATTCTACTATTTCTCCTTCCCTATTCTCTCTCCTCCAGGTCGACTTCAACAAGTGGAAGGAGGAGGATGAATCGGATGGAGAAGGCGCCGGTTTCGGCGACCTTGGAGGGGGCGGAGGAATGCCCGGAGGCATGCCTGGAATGCCTGGCAACTTTGATCTCTCCCAGTACATGTCGCAGGTCAGAGAATGAGGAGTGGCCAGAGTTTCTTTAGTATCCAGACATTGCATAAACTGTATTGATTTGTTTAAAAAAACACTAAGATCCTTATTTCTCCTTAAAGATGGGCGGCGGTGGGATGGACGCGCCGGATCTCGGGGACTTTGACGACGA